>OX453037.1:16142334-16332308 GCA_949699805.1 Tromatobia lineatoria
GCCGCTTCAACTGCTGTTACCTTCGAGCATCAGCGGAAAAATTGTTTTTGATTCTCCACTCGGTAGGACTGTATTCATATGAAATACTTGTGACAAGAGAAGGGGAAAAAGGAGATTTAGTGTAAACGAGGTTTTTCCATCTAGCTCGGCAAGTACTTTGATGAAATGTGAAGCTTAATTTAATTTTCGTGGATTGAAGAATTATTGAGATTTTTCTTGGATGAGATATTGAAATTTATCGGTTTCACGGATATAACATTAGATGTTATTAATGTTAGATTATTTCAATACGCATCAAATCTATGTTTATGTCATGGTAGCAAGTTTTGTCGATTATTTCAAACGGACACTACTTGTTTATGAAGTCTATAAAAACATGCCAGCAATGAAGTTTTCAATGTACTCTAGATTAGTAAGAAATTTATTAGCTTCGTTTGAATAAATAAGAGGAAGATTTTCTCAGTCATAAAAAAAAGTTTCCAAACTTTTTTTTATGACTGAGTAGTGCAACTTTTATTTAATTTACCGGGTATTACAGGAACGAGTGAAAAATCATTTGAAAATGCATGGAAAGTAGAATTTTGCATATTGCTTCGATATTGATTTTCATCCTTTGCAAAGCCGCTTTTATGAGAAAGTTAATATTTTTCTGTGCTTCCACGTAGAGGGAGCACTTAGAAAGGGAAATTCGTATGTAGCAGGGCTCAACGGTATTTATCCTGCGTAGGATATTTTAGCTGATTGGAAAGGTGAGATAAAATTTGACCTGAATTAGAGCAAAATGGATTTTTTCGGAATATTTCCAAATCTCATAAAAACCGAATGGCTACCGATTTGGCTCGAATTTAGTTCAAATGGTCACATTATTTTGTTCCAAGTTTTAATACCAAGTTTGAGCTCGATAGCTACAGAATTGTGACAGCTACAGAACATGAAGTGATTTTTTTTTAAATGCAATGTTTACAAAATCTAAGCCCCCTTACGATCTTCGAAAAAATCGTAGCTTCTACAACTGGATATCAACAGTCGCGGTAGCAAAGCGACGCCAAGTTTTTCACCTTGCAGAAGTTCGAGCACGTTTGGTTGTAGTAGAATTTAATTAGAACAAGAACAAACATTTTTCAAGAATGTCAAATTTATACAACCAAAACCGCTTTGTGAACTCTGCTTTAATTCGATACCAACCGTCATTTTTCATTGCTTTATTTGAAGAACTATTTATTTCAGCTAAATTTCGGAAGCTGGAAAAAATCTAGGTTGGCGTGTGTCGAATTTTTTTTTTCATATTGCATCGTTTTAAACTATAGTTTGCACCTTTAAATAACTCATCTAAGAATTTTAGCGTGATAAAATTTTTTTTACAGTTGGCTCAAATGATGCATCGATTTCCCATTTACTTGACACGTACATGAATACGGCTCTCAATGAAGTCATGTCCCTAATGTTGTCTAAAATTTGTTTGTAATCACGAAAAAAAATGATGAATTAGATCGAATATTTGAGAGAAAAATAAAAAAATTCATCAGCTTTGTTCAAAAGTTTGATAAACCTGTCAAATTTGATCGAAAATCAGGATAAATTCAACAAATCATCGAAAAATTGAAAACGAAAGAAAGAAATTTGGAAGCGTCCGAATTTTTTTTTAGATTGGGTCACAAATTTTTAAAATAATGTTAAAAATCGAGAAAAAAGAATACATATATATACAGGGAGGACACGGTGAAACTAGACAGTCCAATGCGGCTGCGCGAGAATTTAAGAAGCCTGATTGGCTACTGCGTACGGCCGACAGTGCATCTCATCCGAGCGGCGATTGTCTCCCCACGCGGCATCAGAATGGGCCAGAAAGGGTAGTGGTAGGGGCAAGGGACGGTACCCGAAATGCTAGGGCAGATGCCAGAAGCCACGAGGGCTATGTGGAGCAAGTTAGTTCGAGTAAGCCGAAAAAAAGCGTAATAAACTTGATGTAAATCGTAAAAATTATCATTTTTTTCGTTGATCACAGTTGTTATCATTCAATCGATTGTAAGGTGCAACAACCAGAGTTGGACGTCTTCGAATATGCTGATTCATAAATAATAGAAATATTTCTTTCGTTAGTCATTTCAGAATTAGTATTAAATTGCGATAGATTCATTGTTTTAATAGGATAACTGCAATGTGTTAGATTCGGCACTTATTTTTGGGATTAATAATGAATCAAATGAATATTTTTTTTTTTTACAATGGATACTGTATGGATTTATTATTTATTCAGAATAAATACTGAAGCGAATGGATTCATTATTCAATTATTTAATAAATACCAAATCCAATACTCATTATTTATTGTTGTAATTGATTTATTACTCATCTTTTGAGTGGATGCTAGAACAAATTGTATTTATTATTGGAAATAAAAAAAACCGATCTGGCTTGTAATTAGCATTGTTTTTGTATCCGAAAATGCGAATTCCTGGTGGACTTATTGACGCTTTACAAAACTTTCAGTAAATGCAGGCAACCTTTTTGTTAATCTCAGCGCGATTCAATACTTGTATCTTTTTCAACAACAAACGGCTAACTGATTCTGGGACGCATGAACTTAAGTTTAAGTACGATAAGTTAATATGACAGTTAACTTTGCGTTTTTTTTTAGCAATCTTCGTAAAAATAGGTATAAGAGGGGTTGTTGAGTCGCTGATTACGATTCTGATATCAAAGTTATAAAATTCAAGGTGGCGGATCCAATATGGTGGTTATTTTCGGTTAACTTCGCCTTTTTCAAATGAATCAACCAAACAGTTAGTATAAGAGGGTTTTTTGGTCGCTATTTACGATTCTGACGGCACAATTATAAAATTCATTCTATTTATTTATTTATTTATTGATAATGTTTTTTACGTTCATATCTTCCGTTACGTTCATATCATGTTAAGTTAAATACATTTTATAATAATCATTAGATTTATTGAACTGCTACGTGACTTACACATCCTACTTAGCAAATATCACTTCATGAGTGGTATAGCCCGTCAGCTAAATGTCATTTAAAAAAATTTCAAACATCAGATTTGACGAATTTCCGAAGCTTAGTGAAAACAAATAAAATCGGTCGATACCTTACGTTCGTTCAATTGGGCAGGTTCCGTTGCTTAACGTCGTTTAGATTCTTTCGAGTGCATTCATTTCGTTTATTTATGAATACTTGAAATTAAACCTTTGAAATAAAAAGTTTTTGTTTTTTTAGACGCCAACTTGCTCATTTCATTTGTTTTGTTCGATTAAAATAATTTGAGTGCTTAATTCCCAAACTCGAAACCCAATCCAAATGTCACTAATGCAAATCTTTAGAAACATCTACTGTGGCTGGTAATTTAAAAAAAATGTATGAACCAGCCATAATGGACGAATTCCTTAGAACCATTTTTAGTATCAGCGAGGTATGCTGCATAATAATAACTTGCAGTGCGCATTAAAAAATATGTAAAATATGAGTAACACCTAAAAAATTAATTTGTATGAAATGCCACGAATAATTGTGGGAAAAACTGGTAGACTGGTTTTTCATTAATTTATTCTTGAATTCTTTAACCCTTTGTATCGCAGGCCACTTTCAGGTCACTAATAGCGCAAAGGGTTGAATACATGGTCTCTTTTTTTTTTCAATTCGATGTTTCGATGCAAAAAATTTATTTTTGCGGTTGTACAAACGTTTTATCATAACTTTCAAGAAAACGTGGATTATTGTTGTTAAATAATACCTTTTCATGAAATTATACGATACATATTTATCGAAGGAAATAATGGATATTTACAACCCAGCTCTTCAATGATACTCACAGTGCACGACGATTTTGTAAAAGAGAGTAAGCTCTTACTAACGAAAAGATAGATTTTCTGCAGGTCCTAACGAAATATTCTTTCGTAAGCTAATGCGGACGAGAATCAATACACTGTTTGAAAATATTTTTTTATTAGAATAGAGAACTTCAGGAAAAATTATAAGTTTTAGAAAAATGTAAATTCGGTTAAAAGATCTGAATTTTAGTTTTTGAAAATCGTACGCTCTAGATAATTCGTAATATCTAGTAGAATTTTTGAATGTTAGAAGAAAGTCTAAATTTTGCTGAAAATTAAGGCAGCTGGTAGTGCAGAAGATTTATTTTTGTCTGTCAGGCTTTTGCTGAAACGGACAACAGTTCTCAATTGTTTCTTAAATAATTCAAGTGTTCGGTCTCGTTTCGTCATAAAAATTTCGATGTTTCATTTTAAAAGTCCTTTCTATTCGTGCTTGTTAAAACGATTAAAAATAATTTTATAGAAACTGCAATAGAAACAGTTGTAAACTAGTACACACAGTGCACAACAATTCGCAAAAGCGAGTTAGGTATTGTAAAGAAAAAGATTAATATACAGAAGGTCATATCAAACTATCTTTTTGAATGCCAATCGAGTAACTGCAATTCGTATTTGATATGCAGAGTTTACGGCGATCTACAAAAGCGTGTGAGTTACTCAAAATGCTAACGATATTTTTAAGAAATAAAATAAAACAAATTTTTTTTTTCTGTTGGAATTTTCAATTTATCGTGTTACGTACACGAAATGTGTCGTACAAATCACAAGGCATTGGGTCAGCTATGCTCGGAACGCTAGTTCGTAGCCTTCTTCTTCTTCTTCTCCTCCTTTTTTATCCGGTTTTATGCCGTGGGCCAAGTACCGCTAGTTCGTAGCCGTCTGGTACGGGCATACGCTACGTTCATACATTCCCCCTCTCCGTTCTCTCTGGCTGGCCCGACTATTCGGTCTGCACGCATAGAGTGAGAACCGTCGGTTTGACGCGCAAGCGCACTTGCACTGTCTAGTTTCACCGTGTCCTCCCTGTATATATATATATGGCTGTCTGTATCGGGATACGGGGATTCCGCAGTTTCCCCGTGCCCATGGCAAATGCTAAATGTAGCTAAGTCGGCGGCGGATGCATTGGAAGTTGCTAAATCTTTGGATCGATCTGACATTTTGTTTGGACTCTATATGATTTTCTTCTTTTGCAATTTTTCGATCGTTAATTGATTTTTTCCCCTCGATTTTTCTTTAATTAAAAAATGTTTTCCCGATTTTTCTACATTGTTGACATTTTTGTCAAATTTTCGAATCAATCTAAAAAAATTTTCACACTCTTCGTGCTATTCTTCTTTCTTTCTCCATTTTTGATAGTTTATTGAATTTTTTCCGATTTCCGGTCAAATTTGACATGTTTATAAAAAATGTTGAATAAAGCTGATGCATTTTTTCATTGTTATTTCCAATTTTCGATCGTTTTCATAATTTTTTTCGTTTTTACAAATAAATTTGAAACATCCGTTCAACAGTTGAATGAAATTTCACTTATAATCAAACTTCACGACAGACTATGGCTCCAGAATTAACCTCAAACTTGAAATTCCAATGAAAACTGATCTTACAGGGCGGAGAGGGCGATATCCTGAGCTTCGAAAATTCATAACTAGAAAACTATCGATATCAACGAAAAATTTGTAAGCACTTTTTCTCTTCTGAAAATAACGAAAAAACATACGCGAACGTCAATATATCGTATCTGTAATTTAGGGACACGACCGTATTGAGAGCCGTATTCATGTACGTGTTAATTAAAAGGGAAATCAATACATCGCTTGAATCACCGCTAAAAAATTTTTCTCGCTGTAAAATTTTCAGACGAATTGTTTAAAGGTATAAACGATAGTTTAAAAGGATGCAAAAAGGAAGGATTTTTTTTTCGACACCCTAATCTAGACATGTTTCGAAACATGTAATGTCTTATAAAATCTGAAAAAAATAAAAATAAAAATTTCGTAAATGTATACATAGGAAGATGTAATGGTTTTTTACCAGGGTATTAAATTTCAGCTTGATTGACACATGCATTCGAAAATTTTTTTTTAAATGTCTTTTTCCGATGATTTAGATCATTTTGAGTGTCCTGACATGATAAACTCGAAAAATATTTCTTTAATGATTAGAAGGAATGGTGTTTTGGCTATTGGCGACCAATAAATCAAAGAAGAATGTGATCTTCAATAAACGTTTCGGCCCTAATGTGGGTCCTCTTCAGTATATTTTATAGAACATTGCTTTCATTATTATTGATATAAATTGGGTGGATCTAACTAAAGGTGGCTGGATTGCTTGGTTATGTGGTTTATTGTTTTGAGGTTAGTCTTGATGTCGTAGATAATAAAACGGTGTTCATGTTATATGTCAATTAAATAATAAAGTCACAAGTGTGACATATAACATGAACACCGTTTTATTATCTACGACATCAAGACTAACCTCAAAACAATAAACCACATAACCAAGCAATCCAGCCACCTTTAGTTAGATCCACCCAATTTATATCAATAATAATGAAAGCAATGTTCTATAAAATATACTGAAGAGGACCCACATTCGGGCCGAAACGTTTATTGAAGATCACATTCTTCTTTGATTTATTGGTCGCCAATAGCCAAAAAACCATTCCTTCTAATGTAATAATTGCGGCCACAACACATCATTACCAATCTTTCTTTAATGATAACAAAAATTCCTCTATGAGAAAGCGAAAATCGTGGTTGTGAAAAACACCCGCTGCATTTATTATTCTATTTTATTCGTTTCTTTGAAGCACAAATCAAATCAAATTTTCCTATAAAACTGATTTCAGAACGATTTTTCATCGTGTATTTGCGCCCGGCAAAAATGTTTATGCCTATGAGGATCCGTACAAGTCATCATGTTGTCTCAAATCGGCAGTAAGTCTATTGGTCTGTAGCTAACTCAAGTAGTAAGTGTATTTGAAATATCATTCCATCGTCGCTCTATACATTTGCGCTGTCCTGTTAAGAACTATTTCTACAGGGAGGTAAAGTAAGCCAAGAAGAAATTCGATTCTGAGACGTAACGAAGGATTATCCCTGAGTAATAAGAAATGGGAGACAGTATCGCGACGGCTGTACTGAACGTTGGAGTAAATAACTGTTGCCTCATTTTTTCTTATCTCTCATACTCTTTGGAAGCGTGGAAGCGACATCTTCTTTCTTTATAACATCGAAAACGAGCTCAGCTGTTCGTTCTACTTCTAAATAACCAGACGCGTCACGTGCAGAGCGGAAAATGTGGCAAAACATAATGCTTCGTCATTTGTTTGAAACGCAGGTCAAGTTTTTGTTGTGGAGCTTTAGGAGGAAACGAGATATTCTACGAGACTGATGGAAATTCTGTAGGTCAGCTTCATTTTTAACTTTTAGTTAACGACTTCTCAGCAATCGGATCCAGAATTCTACTCAAGCGTTTAAAAAGTTCTGCCAGTAAAATTTATTTTCATAGTACACAGATAAAATGTTGTAGAACGTTGAGGTAACTATGTCGCCACTAGATGGATTCATAGGCGACTATTGCATTATAGAAAAAAGTCAATTTTCCAACTGAAAATTGTATTATAATCCTGTAAAAGTGAAATATACGTTTTCAACAGTGTTTCATAAGTGTTTTACTCCGTTTCTTCTTTTCATAGTTATTCGTCGTCATTAATTAATGGATGCAGCGAAGCAATTGAAAGCGTTGACTGCAAATCAGGAACTCAGACGTCAAAGCCGCAATAAACAACCAGTAGTTGCATAAAATACTCTCGACTATTCAAATGAATTTGAGAGAAAAAAATCGCACCGGTTACAGTATGAATATTATTTTACTACATTCAAACTAGCTTTTTCATCATTGAAACGACAATGAATTTCATGTGATCATAATTGTTTTTTAAAATTGCTATGAGCGGTACAAGCACAGCGAAATGTTTTATGGTGCAGTCAATTATCCATATAATTAAGACGGATTTGTGGACTCAAGCGATGGTTGCCTAAGTAAATGAGTAAAAAAACCCTTCAGAAATAGCATTATGATGTCGTTATAAAAGAAAAATAACCGTTTTCAACAATGTTTCCAACATAGTTATTAAACATTTTTTATGCCCTTGTAATTGTTTTGAAACCTTGCTTAAAAAATGTCGAACTAAAAAAATAATTATAAAAAACCGTTATAAATCTATACAACCAAATTACCGTACAAAAGAAAGTATTTAATTATCTGAAATCCCCATTTCGGAATATTAGTTCGTAAACGACCTGTATCATGTTTCGACATCAACTGGAGTAAAACTTCGACCAGTTATTTGAAGTTCCTAACTCATAGTAAAATTTGGTAGGCGAATCACGGTAGCAGAACATGCCAAAGTTGCAGTGAACATATGTATGTAATATATGTATCTGTACGTGCATGGGCAGTCTCGTTGTGAAACCCCATTTGTGTATTAGTTCGAAAAATAATTTGCGAGGAATATGTTTTTTTTTTAGATTTCCAATAATATTAGATTTTTCCTTCTTTCCATGGCTTGGATTTAATCGCCTATTACCACCCTTTCCACCCTTCCTATTACTCCCTACGCACACGTCACTAAACTAACCTAACCTCCAATGCGTCCGCCGCTGATTTAGGTACACCGTACCGCATTTACTATGGGCATGGGGAAACTGCGGAAAACCCATGCCGGTACAGGTGGTCGTATATTCTCTTGACTTTTCGGTGTATATACGAAAGTACTTAAGTGTATACACCGAGGCCTCAGAAAAACTGACCTCTCGCTCACTGGCTGATGAGCCAGCCGCTGCACGGCTAAGCGGTCACCTATTCAAGTTATGGCCACGCAAACAATGCTGTTTAACTCGGCTGATCACCAGAGCCACACACCGGCCGCGCAACCACTAGTATCGGTGATTTCCAATAATATTAATAACGGAAAAATTAACTTTTATTAGTGAATGAGAAAATCAATTTTTTTATTAAAACTTACGTAAGAATAATGTTCCATAAAATTAAAAGGATTTAAAATAATGGAGAAAAAATGGAGCCTCAATTTCAAGGCAAATATTGATTTAACGAAAACCACTTTTTAGGAATATTCGTTAATACAAATGCTGAATGACATCAACTACCACCACTTATTTTAAGTTTCTAACTTATAGAAACAATTCGGTAGGTCTAATCATGGCAGCAAGACATGCCACAATTTGTGTACACGACTATCTGTATGTGCGTTCGTATTCTCCTTGTGAGACTTTATTTGTGTATTATTTTTGTTTTGTCAGCAACAGGTTGTTTTTCAGATTTCCAATAATATTGAAACAAAAAATATTGATTTTAATCAGAGAATGAGAAAAATATTTCTCTATAAAACCTAACATAAAAATACTTTTCCAAAAAATCTAAGAAATTGAAAATAATCGAGAAAAAGATAGAGCCTCAATTTCAAGGTGAATGTTTATTCCACAAGAACCATCTTTTGAAAAAATTCGTCGATAGAAATTCTAAATCCACACGGAGAGAAGAATATGGCAATAATCCCTCGACTCAACATAGCAATCGAGTTATATTCCGGTTTTCTGGCGATTTACGCTATGCGCAGCTATCTTGTTACCATGAGTAGGCGATATCTGAGAGAAAAAAGATTTATATCATACCGATATTTTCATCCCTTCAGATTAGAGTGACCCCCTCAATGCACATTAAAAACTATGCAAGTTGGTGTCGTGGACGCGACCATATATTTGCGCGATCATACGTCGAATCATGAGTTCCTTAAACTATTTTAATTTTAAGGTAGAAATGCATTCGGAGTAGTTAAACAGTATCTATAATTTTGGTAGTGTCTTCCGAAATACATTGATATTTCCAATATATATGGCATTGTATTCAATCATGGTGTTTCGACGAACGAGCGTACGCGTTTAGTGCATTTAGCCATATGCGCGACTGACGAGCCCGATAGCAATGGAAAGCCTAGCGCAACAGTGTGGAGAAATTCCCCATGCTGCTTGTTATTGTGAGTTGTGATCTGTGTAAGCGGTGACCTGTGTATATTATGTATTTTAACATAAATAATGTGCTTAGACATGTAATTCTAAACATTAAACAGTGACTCAATAGTCAATGATACATTGCTGACAATACCATAGTGTAATTTTCAACACTTATAGGATTGTCTCTCTCGCATCTAAGCTCACTATTTAGAAAGCTGCAATGTTACTAAGCTGAATAAGCTTAACGATGGAAGCATGTACACAACGAAACGGTGGATATAAAAATAAAATTGAATACAAAAATGTACGTGTAAATCACTATATTTTCACAAACCTGTACACCTTTTCTTTCCTTTCCTGTCCTTCCGTTGTACATATTTACATTTAAGTGAACCGCATTAATATATAAGTTAAGTAATTTGTAAAGAAAAATATTCGAACTGCCTGTCATTTTTCTGTATGAAAAGATTCAACTTTTCACAGTTTTACGCACAATAGAAGAAAAAAAAATTATTTTCTGTGATTGATTGCGATCCGTTGACCCATTTTATTTATAATACGTTGGAGTTACTGAAATTTGTATTGCAATTTAACCCATATAGATGCGTGAATGCATATCTATGCATTAAAATTGTTTTTTTAAATAGTCGCGTCGAGATAACCACCGTACTCTATGGAAATCTCCGTAAATTCTGCGTAGACTCAAGCCCGATATGTACGCAGACGATTCCCGGACTGAACGCAAGTCTTCGTGAATTCTGTGTTAACTCGAGCTCTGAACGCATGGAGAAGATCCCCATACCGTATTGTGCACCCGTATAATTCATCTTCGATCGACAGTATGGGGAGATTTCCTATGCTGCCCGAATATTTTCAATTTGCTATGTTGTATGGGCTTTTTCTCCATACTTTTATAGAGACTATAACCGAAAAATTCTCTCCGTGAACCTTGACATCAACTAGAGAAGCTTCCAGTAGTTGTATAAAGTGTCTAACTCATAGAAACAATTTGGTAATCCTAATCATGGCGGCAAAACATGCCAAAATTACTGTGCACAAATATCTGAATGTGTGCATACGAAGCCTCCTCGAGAAACGAGGACATATTTACCTCCTTAACGGTCGCGCGTATGTTACAGCAGTGAAGCATGAGGCTGTCTCTGCTGCACAGAATGGTCGCTACACTATAGAACAGCCGCAACACTATTATATACAGTTGCCTCGGAAGAGGCACTTGGTGAGCACAAGGCAACGAGCCATAAGCTACTGGGGCTTGTAAGTCGGAGCTTTAATTACAGATTCCATCCATGCCTCCTTCCTCTCGAAGTTATACCATCAGCGAGCTATGTGTATACACCTGAATGTATATTACAGCCAGAGAAAGGAGAAACGTCGCATAAAAGCTCCGCCTTTCCTCGCTGCACTTTGCGACACGATTATTCATGCCTCGTGTAGAGACCAGCACAACCTTTTCTTTCACTGCAGCCTTTCGTTGCTGCAGTCGAGCTCTTAACGATTTTTTCTACATTTTCTCGCATCGCAGTTGGAGTGGGCTGTTTGAAAAACAAAAAGCTCCTGGAAGACCGTTCACTCCCTCAGATTTCCTGTTTCGTTTCTGGCGTCCCTCTCGTCTTTCAATTTCCCAATGGAGACGAAGGATTCTGAGTGATCGAGAAATCCAATGGCGTCTAGCTACTCTCTGCACAACTCCTAGTGCAGCGCTTCCCTCGGGAACGATGTCCCGCTGTTGATGGAGCATATATATATATATATATATATATATGTGTATATATCCGTGCCTCTATACCTGGCCCACCAAGGATTTACGATTTGATCTCGTCTCGTGTCGCATACCCGCCGATCCTAACAGTTTTAGGGCCAATGCTGTACACGAACCGAGTTAGATTGCTTCGTGTAATCGATTCAATGTGTCTGTGAAACACGGGAGTATATTAGCGCATAGTTCTCGGCAGTTTGGCATGAAGTCCCTTTTGAGGTACTGGAGATATGGGGCAACCCACCCCGTTTCGACCAGAATTTGATGATTAGGCAAGATTTTTCTCCTTGTGGTTTTAAAAATTTTTTGATTAAAAAAATTTATTTTTTTAAAATATAAAAAGCTTGATAAATATAAGAATAAAACTATAAGAATAAAAATTATGACTTTCGACATGACACTTTAAAAATATAATTTAAAAAAATGGCATAAGAAACGCTGCTGCATTTAAGGGTTCAACGAAGGGTAGAAAAAATTACGAGCCAAATCGGAGATGTCGAGTTCGAATCTTGGTCGGAATGGGTTGCATTGCCTTATATATACACGTATGTGTAAAACACGTCTATTCGGTCACCAACGTTCATGAAAATGCAAATCATTTTCGCATTTCTTCCATCTTATTCAAGAGTTCGTAATTTTTTCGGATTTTTTACATATATATTTGAGCCGTTAATGAATATTAAAATATTTATATGGTTGTTTATTGTTCAATGCGAAAAGCATCGCCTATATCAGAGTTGTGAATGCATAATACTCATAGCGATAATTGTCATTATACGATTAGCTTTAGAATTATAATTACATAATAATAACATGTAGCGATTATAATACGATGACTAAACTTATGAATGGCTGCAACAATAATTATTTTTCAATAAAAGTTCACGGTCATCCTTTTGAAAAATGGTAAAACATAATTAATGCATTAAGAAAGTAATGCATTCATTATTTTTTCCCTTTTTTTTCACTACTTCTTTCAATATTAAAGCGAAAAATAGTATTTTGTTTCAGGGGTTTAAAAACTTACACTTTATTTTATAATTACTACATGTTATTCCTATGGAATTTTAAACACAAAACACATTGTACTGTAAACTATATCTTATGAATTAATGGGGACTTACAACTCCGGTCTATATTGAAATCGTGACAAGGCAAAACTTAGGTTTTTCAATATTAATTTAAATGGAAGTAATTAGGCTGTACGTCGATATTATTCCATGCTATATTTCTTATAAAAGAATGTATTTTTTCGAAACTAGGGCGTTTATTTTATTGAAGTTCTCACATTCCTTTGCTTGATATGATAGATATTAATTAGATAAAATCTAGATATCTAGATATGATATAGATAAGATCCATGGAAAAAAATGTAAGTGATTAGCACATGATTTTTTCCAATGACGTTCATTATTTAAATGATAGATCATCGCAAATCGCATGTGGAAAAATTGTGCAACTCGATGTCTTTCTATAGATAAAAGTTTTAAAGTTCGTAGAACATTACGTTTTCCATGACATATTTTCATTAGGATTGAATAATACATTTCTTGTCGATGGAAATGGAAATATCAACAGGAAGTGTTCAATATTCGAAGGTCTCGTACAATCGTGTACGGCGAGGCAAATAGTTTCACTTGTTATAATATTTCACGACCTAGCGAGTTTTAGCAGAGCTTTCACATGGAAAGTTTCCCAATGTAACTTTACTTCGTCGAATTTCAGTTAACGAAAAAAAGGTTTATATGTGTTCGTTTTTAAACCGTGCAACTGACAGTCCGCTAGTAATTACCATTTATGTAGTTAACTTGGAGTAACAATATGTGAAGTACATTTATTTCATACAATGCGATGCTTGCCCGCTAACATCAATGGGAAATTTGTTGATTTTGCGCAATTAAAGATTGTAATTATCTTATCAAAATTTGTAAGCTATGGTGACTACTACCAGAAAAGTTTGGCAATAGATCCCGCGCTGCACACTGAACTCGGTTTATTTTGTCATTTTGGCGATGTTTGTCATGCAGTCTAGTGAACACGATTTTTTTTGTGTCTAATATACCGTATGGCAATCGTATAACGAGTCGATTTGATATGCGTTGTAGACATGTGTAGACATGTACACAATTGCCATGCTGATATCACCAAATGAAAACCGTACATGTCTCGATTCAAAGACAACCAAGCTTTTTTTACTTTTAAATAACTTTTGGATAGCACACTTTAAAAACCATATGCTGGGTTTCGTAAAATTCTCAACAATATTGTTGGTACTACCTTAAAGCGACAAAATCTCCCATGCGGGGAAGTTATGGACATGGGCCTCACACGCATTTTTACTGTAAAGCATAAACGCAAACAGCCGAGTATAAACTTAAATGACCTAATGTAATCGTTGCAAGGTATGTCGACCACAGAGGAGAGCAACATTGTACTGAAAAAGACATAGGGACTGGGAAACGCATTGCGTGGGGTAGCGGTAGTAAATACTTCCGAAAAATATATACTTGTGGAAAAATACTTCCGTAAAACCAGCCACAGAAAAAAAAATTCGGGAAAATATTCCCGGTATAAAATCTCTCTAAAGTTGATTTTGTATTTACAGGGGTTTCCTTACAATAGGTATTTTTTGTAGGGTTTTTTTCCCCAGATTCAACCGTGTTTCAGTGGCAGAACGAAAATAATAGAGCATCGATTACCCCAATAGCCACGGCCTTATTTCAAATCGTATTTTAATATAAATCCATCTGGAAAAATGATTCTTACTTGTATTCATCGGAATGCAGATAATTTACCTAACCAAAATGTAACGTATTTTGAAAAGCTTGTTTTTCCCTGAAAGTCACCGCCTCGATATGTACTAATCAGATCGGTAGTAAACCTTGAGTATCATTTCTACGGATTGTAGAGGTTAAATTGACGGTTTTGTTATCTCGATTAGGCATCAGCATCTGTTTTTAATTTATTTTTTAAATATATAAATAAATTAACCGCGATTTAAAAAAAATATTCAGTGATATATGCAAATGTTTGATAAGATGTTTATGTCATCAAATTATAAAGTGGAAGAAAAAAACCATAATATTGATCCGATTAAGACGAGCAGTAGCTCAGTTTGTTGCAATTGTTTGTAACAAAAGTGACAACTGTCTACCTATTCAGCTTAACCTCATATTAGACATACAAATCATTTTAACTTTCAAAAAAGAAGACTACTAAAAAATTTCTCCGTTAAATTGTTAAAGCATTTTCCAATGAGCACAATGAGCCATACATCACCCTAACTGGACTAATATTATGTTTCTTCCTAATATATAACTGGATAACAGGAACATCTCGTTGAACATTTGCATATATCAAAAAAATTTTCGTTCAAACGGTGGCTCTAGATGTATTAACGTATTAAGAACACATGTTGGTACTCAACTTTTAAAAACCGTCAATTTAACCGCGGTAGTTTGAAGAAATGCTGTTCAAAATGTAGGACTTATTGGACTAGCATATAACGAGTCGATTACCTCAAGAGGCAGTTTCACACCCGTGGGAATTGCGTCACCGAACCTCAATTTAAGCTCTTCAACTCTTTTCAAAAAACGGTTTTGAGTATCGCAGTGCTTGTAGCTTAGTCTATTTCTACCCTAGTCCCGCATATTTTCGAAACTTCAGCTTCATTATTCAAGCCACTGGCGAAAAAATCGATTTTTAAAATTATTCAATCGTTGGCTAAGTGATACTTTCGTTTAATGTTACCTCTCGTATACGGCATTTATATATGGACATAACGTTTGCACGCCTTTTTGACTGCAGAGGATAAACACAAACTCACGAGTATAAGTTCAGATTGCCTAGTGTAATCGTTGTTACGTATCTCGGCAACCTAGTACGACGTCATCATAGAGAGAAAGAGACAGAGAGTCTGCAGAGCCCGTCGCGTGACTGTCGTTCCGCTCAGGGCTAAGTTTTCGCTACGGCAGTGGCGGAACCATTTCCAGAAACTTTCCGGAACATTTTGCCTATGTTGCCCGGTTGCCTCGTCGGTGAAAGCCTCTGGGAAAGCTTCGCGCTGTCAGTGCCCGTGGCCGCGGGGCAAAAAGGCACGTCAGTTTAATTACGGACACGCGGTAGCTTCGTCCTCATCGTCGAAATACTTGGAAACTTCAGAAAGGTGGGGATGAAAAAGGCCGGGTTTGCAGCAGCAGCAGTAAAGTCAGTCAGGTCCCCGGGCTCACGATTACATACACCATTGCACCTCGTGACTCGTTTCATTGCCAGAAACGCGGCAAGAGGAGCCACCAGCGCTGCAATGTCTATCTGGTTGCTGTCGTCGAGAAGGTGCCGTATTTGCGGTAGCGTCGGGAACGAGAAAAGCGCCGCTTGTATTTCACGCCAATTGAAAAGAGTCTTTCTTTCCCGGTGGCGCGACGATACTGACACATTCGCATATACACGCACGTAGCATTTCCTGTGTAGTTCCTATTGTTCCCCTGTATCATATCTGTCCAATCTTCCCATTTCTCATTGTTCAAATCTCCTCGTACCAAACTCGACGAATTTTGAATTGCTCCTTTCTTCATCAAAGTTTTCAATTTTTTTTAAATGTATTGCATTGAGTGCCGAATAAAGTCGCACAATTTACGACAGATATTTATGGATGTACCGAGAGATTTTTATGTAATTTTTCTTTTTTGAATAGGAAGATTTGTAGGGAGAAATAAAATATTCTCCGGCTTTTCGTTTCAGCAAAATGATCGAAAACGTTGATAAAAGTGGTTGAGAAAAAATAACTGAATGCGCGCGCGCGCGCGTTTGTGTGTGGGTGTGTGTGTGTGTTTAGCAAGAATGCAAAATTCAAGACGCTATTTATCAAGAGCAGCTTGAACAATTATACTAAGACATATTGTTAGATTTTATGAGAATGATTTTTTTACGAAAGTCTGTGCGCGCTCACTACCTGCCGCAATTTTTCAGCTGAATAGCCTCTAAAGAGTGAAGGAATGCAACATGAACGTTTGGGAATAAATTTGAACTACATCTATAAAGCGGTTCGGATTGTATAACATTTTGGTTAATCAGATTAAAGATGATGGCCTCAATTCAACAAAAAAGGTCATCATAAGCATTGAAAAAATTAATTACAGTAAAGAGTCAATGAAAACTATTGTTAGGGTTTCCAACTTTCCTGCTACAGCTTCACTGCTTTTAGTTCGTTATGAAGCTAAAAACGTTGTACTTGTAAGTCGATATGAAATTTTACATTTGTTTTCATCACAGTCTGTGTCGATATTAAAGGGGAGAATAGCCAAATGGCGGAGCAATCAGGAACAAAATACTAGGTTTGTTTTACTCTATTGTCATGAATGACAGTAGAAATTCAACGAACTTTGTTAGGATTTCCAATTTATTTGCTACAGCTTTAGACCGTTCTGATTTTAGTCGGCTATAAAGCTAAAAATATTTCACTCGAAAATCGATATAAAATTGTACAGCAGCAGCGATATTTTCGTGATCACAAGCAAATTTAAAACATCCGATCAACGGTTGAATGAAATGTCACTTACAATTAAACTTCACGACAGGCTCCTGAATTACGCTCAAACTTGAAATTTAAATTGAAACTGATGTTACAGGGTGACGAGGGCGATATCCTAAGCTTCGAAAATTTATAAGTAGAAAACTATCGATCTAAACGAAAAATTTGTAAGCACATTTCTCTTCCAAATGATCTGAAGATAACTAAAGAACATACGCGAACGTCAATATATCGTACCTGTAATTGAGGGACATGACTTTATTGAGCGCCGTATTCATGTACGTGTTAATTAAATGGTAAATCGATACATCGTTTGAGCAACCTCAGAAAAAAAATGTTATCGCGCTAAAATTTTCAAAAGAGTGTTTAAAGGTACAAACTATAGTTTAAAACAATGCAAAATGAAAAAAAAAAAAAAAAACGTGTCGACACACCTTAATGTAGATATTTAAGGAGAAATAGCAAAACCGCATCGTAAACATGGCCGAAAATCCTAGGCTTATTTTCATCATCAACGATAAAGAGTCAACGGACACTGTTACGATTTTCAATTTACCTTTCACAACTTTAGAGCGTTCTGGTTTTAATTCGCTATAAAGCTAAAAATATCTTACTCGAAAATCGACATAAAATTGTACATTCATGTTGAGCAGTAAACATATGGGTCATTACATACCGTTTCGACCTGGGTTGGACCCTCGACTTCTCGGATTTCGTCGAAATTTTTTTATATGATTGGACCAACTTCAAAAAGTACTGGAAAATTTTTTCAGATTTTTTTTTTGTTTCAATTTTTTTTGCGATTTTTCAAAGCTCACATATTTTAGCCCAAATTTACAAATCTAAAAGAATATGTATTTCGTGAATGGCCGTGAACACGAAAACGGTCTCAAGTTTTCAGCAATCTAGCTGAAATTTGGGACACATGTCGAATGATCACTAAAGTAGATTGCTATTGAAATCGGCCTCAATCGATTAACAGTAAAATATTAGTTTGGTGTAGCTTTAGTCGTTACTTGGGAATAGATAGAATTGCTTCGGCGAAGGGAAGGAGAGCCGCCAATCGCCGAAGCAATTCTATTCATAACAGGAAAATAAGCTATCAAGATTTTTGTTATTGAACTTTTTCGAATTTAGAGAGAAAAAGTTTAAATCTTGATAGCTTATTTTCCTGTTAATCGATTGAGGCCGATTTCAATAGCAATCTACTTTAGTGATCATTCAACATGTGTCCCAAATTTCAGCTAGATTGCTGAAAAGTTGAGACCGTTTTCGTGTTCACGGCCATTCACCCATAAACACACATGCCCACATTTGACCATATACATGCACCAGACATTTTTTCCATATATGCTTTTTTAACGTAACATTCTGAACATATTTTCTATGAATCGCATTTTTTTTTCATGAAAACAAAAGCGCTTGCAGGAGAAAGCAATATTTTAGACAATTTTTATATTTTTGCCTCTTTCGTTTCTAAATTTTTGAATAATTTTTTATAAAAAAAAAAAAAATAGAAGCGATACCCGGTCCACTTTGGTTTTACGCTAAAAAATTTTGTTATTCCATGCACAATTTTTTCAAATTTTTTCAGATTTCTGAGAATTACCTCAAAGCTTTCAAAAATCGCAAAAAATAAAATTGGAATAAAAAAAATCTGAAATTTTTTTTCAGTACTTCTTGGAGTTGGTCCAATCATATAAAGAATTTTCGACGAAATCCGAGAAGTCGAGGGTCCGACCCAGGTCGCAACGGTATGTAATGCCCCATATGTAGACATCTAAGGCAAAAATAGGAAAAGCGTCATTGGAATCAGGGCCGCACATACTAGATCTATTTTTATCATTAATTTAATAGAGAGTCAACGGGCACTGTTAGGATTTTACTTGCCACAGCTTTAGAGCGTTCTGATTTTAGTTTGCTATAAAGCTAAGAATGTTTTACTCGAGAATCGATATGAAATTTTATATTCATTTCCAGCATAGTACATATGTAGACATTTAAGAGAAGAATAGCGAACAAGCGGAGAAAACAGGGAAGGAAAAACTAGGTTTATTTTCGTTCATGATGGTAGTAGCCGCGGAGCATCTTCGATAATAATGGCCAAACGCGAGAAAGGACATAAGACCTCGTTTCTTTAGTGTCTCTCTTCGCACCGGACGGAAAATGGAATGGCCCTTATGGGAAAGGTATGACGGTAATATGCTGCCGGACGTTCTCCACTCTGTAGCGTAAGTCTTCGTCCCATTCCTCGCTCTTCGTAGTCCTCTTCTTCTTACACTTGGCTCTTTCCTTTCCACCTTCGCTTAACTGCGCTTATCGCTCAGTCAGTGTAAGCACTTTCTCCACTCGAGTTCACCCGCGCCTCCGCGCTCTCACGTTAAAGTGGTTTCATTCTTCGTCCTGGTTCGTGCGCACTTCCTCTGCTCAACCACCAACATTCATCTCTCGATTAGATATACTCTGTTATTATCATTATTATTAGGATTAATATCACTATATATCTTGCCTCTATCGCTGGCCCATCGACCACAACCCCGGAAAATCGTGGTAGTCGTGGCATAACCATTAACCCTTCAGTGTCTGGTGTGTCATAATTGGTTCGTTAACTTTAAACGCTTTTGCTTACGTTATTGCCTGGATATAGAATATTTAAATTATTAATTTATCTTTATTTTTCAGTGTGAAAAACCGCAAATAATTATTAATTATTTCTACAAATCAATTGAGTTCAAACATTTTACTGTTTGAAGAATTGATCAACAATTGTAGTACTTTTGTGTAATTTACAGGACGTTAAGATTTGTTTTTTGTTTTTTAATAAAATGAATTTCATCACAGGATAATGAACAAAATAACTTTTTTTTTCTCATACTAGAGTAGTATCTAAAATCGAATATATTTATCGCGATGCCCGACAAGTGATGACGATGGCGATAAACGATACTAACGCGATAAAAGTTTTTCTGGCTGGTTTGTGATTGCAGCACCAGTCGAAGGTGAATGTTGCAATTACACGAGTTAGATGAAAAATAGATGAGACGTTAGAATCGTCATCACAATATTTACACATAATAATAACTTTATTTTCAATTAATATTCTTCTAAAAATAAACCCAAAACTTAGCAAGACTGTATGTTAATTGTATATAAAATCTCGATGTCGTCATCTCAATACTAATTTGAAAAAAAAAGTTGAAAATCGACATGTTTCGTTGGTCCCTAATACTTCTAGATAATTGATTATTGAGAATGACAATTCACGGAGTGGGTTAAAGTGATTTTAGGTACACGATTATATTCGAACACCCGTAATGACTAATGTGGAGCTGATGATAGAATTTACCACGCTCGATACCCTGAAAAGCTGCACTGCGCGGATTGCAGCTGTAGTTCTGCGCATCTTGCCGGTCGTGCCATCATCTGTTTACTAACATTATACTACTTTGATCGTCATCCCTTGAAACGTTATATTGCTCGAGGTTGCGAAATGGTCTTTTCTACTCTGTGAACTGCGACTGAAAGCTGTAGTACGAGAAACAGTTTCAAATATCACGGAGCAGGTTTCCACGTTGCGATATCATAGAGTAAATTTCATATATCCGTACTCACCTATATATATATATATATATATATATATATAGGTGATATAGGTGTCCATATATATATATATATATATACACACACACACAAAGTTTACTTACTTACAATTTTTTCGTTATATATATATATATATATTTTTTTTTTTCGGCAAGGGAATACGGAATATATTTCGCTACATAACCATCGGGGGACTTGAGTTGGGATATAAGGAAGCACATGAATGCATCTGCCTAGTCCTTCTCATTCTCCTCCTTACTACCCAAACGTTTTCATATGTTAAATGCATACGAACTGGTTTGTATTCAAAGAGGCGAGACGAGAAATTCGGTGCGAGAAACTCGTCGCTTTTTATCCTATTGCCAGAGTTATATTCCTCCTATACTTATAGTATTATTTCCTGTTACATGCAAACACATATATAGGTCATTCTGTGTCAAGTCATTTTTTATGTATTTTGATTATGTAAGGATGAATCATGACAGGAGGATTTTAGTGTAAATTTTGAATTATAATCTGGGTGAAGGGATTTTGATTACAAAAAAACAACAAATAAAAAATAGACGCAAAACGCGCATGGCCTTATCGGATTTTTTCTATATCCGGTGGGATAGCAAATAAAAGAGAATCACCGGAAGTCATTCTATTGCGATTTTCGGATTGTTTCATAATCTGGATCGATAGAATTCTGATCCAGACATTTAAGAAATGGAAAATATTAAAAATAGCATAATCGAATTTCCTCCATATTTGATAAATAATAGAGAAGCATAAAACCTTTTTCTTTGCTTGTAATCTGCAGTTTTACATTCTCACGTAAAGTACACGCCAGGAAGATGCAACCCTCCGAGCACTGCTGCATGGTCCAGAATAAGGGCCCTGCAGACGGTGGCCGGTAAAGTAGACATGAGATATAGCAGCGTAGGAGGGGTCGACGGGCTAGTTGAAAAAGAGGGGTGTAAGGCCCTCTACTAGATCGTAGTCGAATCATTCAGGAGGGACGTACAAGACGGCAGATTAACAGCCAATGAAGCGTGAACTTTGCTCTCTTCAAACCCCCGAAAAATAGACTGACTAGATCTGAGACGAAGAAAACTAATGTGTATAGTAGGAGACGATAGTTTTTTTCGGCCAATTAGGAGTCTCGAGCAACTATCTTTTCTCAACTCTGCGTAAGACGAGAAGCCGACTGTAATAGTATTTAAGGGGACCCAAATACCTTTAGAAATTAAAAAAAAATCGATTTTTTCGCATATTTTGAAAGCATGATATCTTAAGAATATACTGACCAAAGGATAACTTAAAATATTGAATATTTTCAGAATCATTGCATGTAGTGTAGAGCGCGGCGACAGCATGCGGTCAGGTAGCGAGTCGGGCGCCCGACTCTTAGAGGCGGAGCAAATTTTGCTTCATAATGCTAGCGGAAGAAAATCAGCTTCTCGAGGAAGTTGAAGGACTGCTGTATGTGCCTGGAATCGCTGATTAATCGGTAAGTCACTAGAATCAATAGTTTCAACATGTTGAATCTTTAAACGCGATTATCTCGAAACTACTTTTTCAAAAACTGCTCGTGTTGTAGCTCAAAAAGTTATCGACCGATTTGAATGAAAATTCGAGAGGTTTCTCTCAGTAGTATTACCGGAAGGATATACCTAAAATTTTGAAGGTTGCGTGCAAATAAATAATTTTTTGGGGGTCAAACACGTCGAAAAATGGTCGAAAATTCGACCATTTCGAATCGATTTTGATCCAAATTTCACAATGATCCGATTATTATATACCCTCTAAAACATCCCAAAAAATGCCTATTTTTCTCGTTCCTAAAGGTCTTTCTCCCCTAAAGAGCGAGATTTTTGTATACTCAGTCAGTCTCAAAATGTAGAAGCACCGGGAAAATTCTCCAAAACCGAAGAAATTAGTTAGTCAGTAAAATGTGATCCTCAGTCCCGATTTAAAAAATCATCAACCAACAAGCTCCAGAGTGAAAGTGAATGAATAGTGTGGTAAGCCCAAAATTTATACTTAACGAATTCTTTGAATCCTCTCCTTATTGAAACGCGATCTGTCTAAGTTCAACACAACACACAAACCTCAGAGTTTTGCGCGGACAGCCGCGATACCTCTTGACATAACTATGTAGAAGCGCGCTGGGATGCTCAACTTCCTAAAAAGTGAGAATTCATAGAGAAATTCGAACACTTCTCGATGGAATAAAAATGTGAAAAAATCAAGCATACAAAAGGTGCGGAAAAGATCAATTTTGAATATTAATAATTACAAAATGTTATCAACATGTAGGTGAAAAAAAATTCTTCAAAAAATTATCCGTCAACTTAACTTTTTTTTCGAATAAAAATGATGCGTTAAAATTTCGGAATACGTATGAATTCGGTTCGGTCCGTCGTTCGGTTGATTGGAACGAATATTTCTTCCAATCAACCAAATATTTGTTCCGCCACCCGTAACCGCAGATTTGGTTAGTGTTACCAATTCTTTTTATCCGTGTATGCTTAATTTTTCGAAGATTTTTCTTCCATCGGGAAGTGTTCGAATTTCTCTCTGAATTCTCACTTTTCAGGAAGTTAGACACCCCATCGCGTTCCTATATCCTTGAAGGTTTCTTAACCACACACACACACACACACACACACACACACACACACACACACACACACACACACACACACACACACACACACACACACACACACACACACACACACACACACACACACACACACACACACACACACACACACACACACACACACACACACACACACACACACACACACACACACACCGCAGGGGGATGTCTGAAAACCCCTACGCGGCGCGCCCCCAGGTGGCGGATAGGGGAACACCCTCTGGATAGAGAGGGTAGCGGGGAAATAAATACCCTCCCGCGGACCAAATAGACTAGGGGAAGGAACCCCGAAAACAAACCAAATATGGAAAGTGAGTTACAACGCAACTTACCCCAAGCGAGCAAGCCCTTCGGGGCAAATCTCGCCGCCAATTCCGACCGGGTGGAAGCCCCGGTGGTTGGTGCTGGCTCCATGGATTTTGGGGGGAGCCAAACTCACGAAGACACGGCGCAGGAGATGGATTACCGGGGACAGGAGTTCGGGAGTGTGCAAGCAGGCTCTCGTTCGCAGGCAAACGGTGACTGCAGCATTACGGGGGCGGAGCGTAAGGCCCCAACAGTGTTCACGGTGTTTACAGCACCGAGTGAGCAACACGCGAAGACATGGAGACTGGAGTTTGAAAAGCTCGGGCAGCAAATCAACTCCATGATCGAGTTCATCATTCATCATCACTCCGAGAAACAACGTCCACGGAGATATCAAGAAGAAGATGAATAACATGAAGACCACCTACGCTAGGCTCGAGAAACTGGATGCAGGCTTCACGGCCTCGGTGGAAAGCGCAGGAAAGAAGTGTGCAGAAGCCCAGACCTCGCCTGAGCTCGGACAACCCAGGTCCGTCCGACACTTACAGACGAGCGGAAACGACAACGTCGAAAGCCCATAGAGGAAGGAGATATCGCCTCACCAAACAGAGGCGAAGAGGGCGAGAAAGGCCAAGAGGAGGGTGGAAACGCCTCGCGGACCCGTTGAGGACCCCGCGATGGACACGGACGGTCCCTCCGATGCCCACGGACGCCAAGACCAACCGTGGGAAGAGGTGGAGACGAAGAAGAAGAAGAAAAAGAAGAAGGAAGAAAAAGGAGCGCAGCAGCACCACCAGCGGCAGCAGCAGGAACCGCAGCAGCAGCGGCAGCAGCAGCAGCAGCGGCAGCAGCAGCAGCAGAAGCAGAACCAGCGACAGCGAAGTAGACGAGTACGTCCAAGTGCTCTGATCGTGAAGCCGAAAGAGGGAAAGTCCTTCGCCGAAGTCCTGACCAAGGTGAAGAAGGACCCAACACTCCAAGCAGTAGGGCAAGGCGTAGCGGGCGTGCGCAAGACATTGGCGGGCGATATCCTGTTGGTCCTGAACAAGTCCGGCCAAGAGAGGAT
Organism: Tromatobia lineatoria; assembly: GCA_949699805.1. NCBI lineage: Eukaryota > Metazoa > Arthropoda > Insecta > Hymenoptera > Ichneumonidae > Tromatobia > Tromatobia lineatoria. The sequence goes on from OX453037.1 coordinate 16,167,142, forward strand.
GGCAGAATTTAGCGCGGCTATCAACAACGTGCTGGGTGAAGAGGCCACCACTAGTGCTAGAGCCCAGACGGCGATGATAGAAATAGTACGCATGGATGGAACCACGACGGAGACAGAAGTCCATGAGGCAGTCCAAAAGGAGCTCGGCGATTGCGGCAAGCTACCGTTAGTGGTGTCAGTAAGGGAAACTTACAGCGGCACACGGACGGCCCTACTGAAAGTGACGATGGAAGCAGCGAGGAAGCTACTCGAAAAGGGGACGGTGCGCATCGGCTGGTCAGGCTGTCGCGTGAGGGAGGTGGTCCGACCAACTAAGTGCTATAGGTGCTGGCTTCTCGGCCATATAGCTAGAAATTGCTGCTCATCAGTGGACAGATCAAAGCTGTGTGTGAAGTGTGGCACTGACGGACATAAGGCCGACGGATGCAGCTCAGCGGCCTGCTGCATTCTCTGCAAGGAGAACGGCGGAGAGAAGATAAACCATCCGACTGGAAGCAACAAGTGCCCAGTGTACATTAAGGCGTACCAGGCGGAACTGAAAAAATGGCGCTAAAAATCCTACAGTCAAACCTCAACCACTGTGAGGCAGCTCAAGACCTACTTATGCAGACGGTGCGTGAGGAAAAGATCGACGTAGTCCTAATTGCCGATCAATATAGGAACTTGGACGGACCTTCGTGGAAGGTGGACGCAACAGGCCTGGCCGCAATTTGGGCTTGTGGTAAACACCCCATCCAAGAAACTATGAGGGATACAGAAGACTGCTTCGTGAGAGCAAAAATAAATGGCGTACATCTGTACAGCTGCTACATGCCACCTAGCATGCCGCAAGAAGAATTCAAAGAAAGCCTGGATCGGCTCGTCATGGACGCCAAAGACCCAGTGGCCATCGCCGGTGACTTCAACGCCTGGGCGGTGGAATGGGTCAGCAGGGAGACGAAAAAGAGGGGGCAAACGCTTTTGGAAGCGTTCTCAGTGCTCACATTGCTCAACGATGGACAGCAGCCGACGTTCGTCCGAGGCGATAAGAGCTCCTTCATTGACTTGACATTTGTCAGCAGCGGTCTTGCAAAAAGCGGCAACTGCTGGCGTGTCATGGAACCCTGCACTCTGAGTGACCATCTTGCTATCAGATGGAACATCGTCAGGCAACAACGATGTGAAAATCGAGCGCCGAGGGAAAAAAAGTTCATTGGCTGGAAAGTGAAGGCGTTCGATGCAGACGCACTATGCGCATGCATCGAGGAAGGCTGCGCTGAGGGAACAACAGCAGAGGAAAAGGTCGACGATGTCATGAAAAAGGTGGTAATGGCATGTGACGCCGCCATGCCCCGTCGGAGGAATGGAAATCCGCATACGCAAGTGTACTGGTGGAGCGACGCCATAGCACAGCTTCGTGCAAAAAACAACCGCGCGCGAAGGCTGGCACAACGAGCCAGGAATAAACCGAACTTTGCCGCACTGGAGGCAGCATCTAAGCTGGCCCGAGCCAAACTGACCAAAGCTATCAAGCGTAGCAAAAGGCAGTGTTGGACCACGCTGACCGAGGAGGTGGAAAACGACCCGTGGGGGAGGCCCTACAAGGTCGTCATGACCAAGCTCAAGGGCCAGTCACAAAAACAACCCACATGCCCCGACTAACTGGGGAGGATCGTTACCACGCTTTTCCCTACACAGGAGCCCTTCGTTTACCATGTAGGTCAAGAAGTGGACGAAACCATCCCTCCGATTACTCGACAGGAGCTACTCCAAGCCTGCAGTAAGGTAGGTAACACCAAGGCGCCGGGTATAGATAACATACCCAACATTGCGTTGGAGACAGCAATCAAGGCAGCCCCAGAGCTGTTTTTAGACATGTACAACATATGCCTCGCAGAGGGAACGTTCCCTCAGCGATGGAAGAAGCAGAGACTTGTTCTCTTACCCAAGGGCAATAAACTACCTGACGACCCGTCGTCATACCGCCCATTGTGCATGCTGGATACAGCGGGGAAAATCCTCGAGCGGATTATTCACAACCGGATCGAAGCAGCTATTGGGCCTTCCCTCGAGGGTAACCAGTACGGCTTCAGGAAAGGGAAGTCGACAATCGATGCAATCAACCACGTGGTCAGTGGGGCAAAACAAGCAATCGCTGGCGCACGATGGAAGGGTGGCGGCAAGAAGTACTGCACGTTAGCAGCTCTTGACGTCAAGAATGCATTCAACTCGGTCAGATGGAATACCATATGCCAAGCTCTGGACAGGCTGGAGACGCCGCAATACTTGAGAAAGATGATCAAGAGCTACTTCAGCGATAGACAACTGAAGTACGACACCCAGGAAGGTCCTCGCAGCTACCGAGTTACCAGGGGAGTTCCTCAGGGCTCGGTGCTGGGTCCTCTCTTGTGGAACATAATGTATGACGACCTGTGAAGTTGAAACTACCGCCAGAGGCAGAGATGATAGCGTTTGCAGACGATGCGGGGCTCAAAATCGTCACGAAGCACTTGGAAGAAAGCATTCGCATCTTTGCTGACTCGTACGATGGAGTGCAGCGATGGATGCGCTCAGCCGGACTAACACTGGCTGATCACAAGACTGAAGCTGTGCTCTTCTCGAGCAGGAAGCAATTGGAGACCGTAACTCTCGACGCGGGAGCATGCACCATCACCTCACAGCCGTACATCAGGTACCTAGGAGTGATGCTAGACTCTAGACCCAGCTTCAAGCAACATGTGGAGCACACCACCGCAAAGGCGGCAAAAGTGGCAGCAACGCTGGCACGTCTCATGCCCAATATCGGGGGCCCTCGGCAAGGCAGGAGGAAACTCTTTGCATCAGTCGTGGCGTCCGTACTTACATACGGAATAGCCATTTGGGGTGACATCCTGAAAATCGAGAAATACCGGAGGAAAGTCGTTGCAGTCCATCGGCTCAGTGCCCTAAGGGTATCGCCTTAGGGCATTGCGCCTTCCGCACGGTGTCCGATGACTCTGTGTGTTATCGCGGGAATGATGCCTGTAGAGGTGCTGGCAGTGGAAAGAAAGCAGCTGTATGAGCAGTGGGGCACCACCCCAGGCAAGCGAGAGGCGCTCCAGAGTATCCTGAGACAGGACAGCCTCCAAAGGTGGCAGGAAAAGTGGGACGCATCTGGGAAAGGAAGATGGACACATCGCCTGATTCCCCAGGTGGATGGATGGCTGAACCGAAAACACGGGGAGGTCGACTATCACCTGACGCAGATGTTGTCGAACCACGGATGCTTCAGGGCCTACCTTCATAGGTTTAAACACGAGGATGCACCGGACTGCCCGGCGGGATGTGACGTGCCAGAGGATGCGGAGCACGTATTCTTTCGGTGCCCACGCTTCGAAGAGGAGCGACAGGAGTTGGAGGAGCTGATCGGAGCAAAACCTGAACCCGAGACACTGGTAGAACTGATGTTGCAGACAGAGAAAAACTGGTCCGCTGCAAGCAGCTTCGCCAAAACAGTCATGACGGAGCTGAGAAAAGAGGAAGAGAAGAGAAGGAAAGCGCGAGAATTAAGGCAACAGCCATAGACTAGCCGCTGAATATGTACGAAGTGGATAGAATTCCGACACTGGTGGAAGAGCCGGAAGGCTGAGGCCACCCCCGCGAAGTAATGCTCAACGGCGGTTCCGCGGGGGCATCACATAGGCCGATGACGATAAGGGGTTAAGGGTTTTAGTCGGTAGGGCACACAGTGCAGAGTCCGACACACGGGTGCGCACCACATAACACCTACGGTGCGTAACGCATTCCCCCCCCCCCCCCCCCCTGAAAACACACACACACACACACACACACACACACACACACGCACACACACGCACACACACACACGCACACACACACACACACACACACACACACACACACACACACACACACACACACACACACACACACACACACACACACACACACACACACACACACACACACACACACACACACACACACACACACACACACACACACACACACACACACACACACACACACACATCGAATTTTCTTCATACCCGGCAAATAATAAACAATCGCAAAAAGTAATTATATTGGAGACTTGGATTAGAAAAAAAATCTGAATACATAGAATTCAGTTCTGGAAATAGAAAATGCGAATTTCTTCAATCTTCATATCGAATTTCCTTTGTATTTGATACAAAGGAAAACTGTTGAACTTTTTTCACCCCTTAAACAGTTTACTGTCCATATCTACAATCACAGCTACTTTGTTGTAATCTGTTTCATAAAACATCGTTTCTAATCGAAATAAAAATTTAAGGAAATAAATTGTCAAAATGTATTAGAAATTAATCTTATATGTTCATTGCGTGGGTGAAAAAGCGTACGAAATTACAAACTTTTTTTTTTGCAAGAGGTCTTTTTGCTCAATTTCAATTTTTGAAAGTATCGAGTATGTTGAAAGACGTCGATGCGCAACAGAGTTAACAACTCGATCAATACGATTATCGACTGATAAGATCTTCTCGAATAACGTATTTTTTTTCTTAAAAGCCTTCAACCTTCTAATTTTCCAATAATTGTGCGTTCGAAAATGATGAGTAATGAGATTATCGCTGAAGCAATTTTAGCAAATTTATGTTCTATTTTGATTTAACCGTTCATGTTTGATGTGGACGGTCCGTCAATCGCCGAAGCACTCCATCCACATTTAGCAAATTTATTTTAGCGAGTTTGCGTCATAAATAAAATAGTAATCGCAGTTTTAGAGGATCTGAAACGTCCCATATATAGTGCTCACAAATAAACTGGACGATCTCCTAGTAGTTTCACGCTACTCGTTCAAACCCCTTTCCACTTGCAGAGAACTTCGCGTCTGTCTGGCTGTCTCACCACGTCCGGAGTCTGACTACTGACTGCACTGCGATCCTTGGGACAGATCTTGCCAAAAGTGTTTCAGTATATCGCTCCGCTTGCCTACACTCGCTCGCTACGGTATTTATCTTCATGCTCCGATAATCTTTGCGCATCATTGATCTCCCTACACGTCTGTGTTTCGCTTCGTCCTTCACCAGAGGCTCGATCCTCTTCATCTTCGTACGGATACACCGAACTTGAGGCAGGATTCTTATTTCTTGGAGTGTTATACTATCCTGAGTATCACATAGTAACACAGATAAAAAACTTGCTGACTGACTGATTCGCACACTCGACGAATACATCAGACTGAGACGATTCTGGTTTATATTTCGAGGGCGACGAAGAGGATGCTTTTCCGGTCTTCCGGCTGCTATTCCAAGCTTGGCGGAGAAGCTGAGGGCTACCGAGAGATTTTCGTTATTCTCTCTTCCGGCTCTTCCTTCCTTAGCGAAATAGAATAAGAATTTTCTCTCGTGATACTTTTGGTTATACAGCCCCGCAGTTTATAGGACAAAAAATAATCATTGATTTTGGCGTCAGCTATAGGCATGAACGTCGCGAATTTTTATTTTCTGATAGGATTTTTGGCGTTTTTCAATCTTCGAAAATGTTACTGTATAGAAAATGGGAAGAAAAAAAAACGGACTAGGATCAAGAGACGCGATCGCGTCTCGACGCCGAGTATTAAAAGAAAAATTTGTAATGCCTTACGAGACTCCTCACGACCGAGACGCTAGCGCTACTCTTATTATTTGGACGTTCGTCCTTTTTCGTCTGCTACGAAATTCTAACTGGAATTATCTCAGTCGAAACGTCGCGGCCACCAAATGTGTCAAGTTCATTATTTTTTATTTATTTTTCTCTTTCGAATGAGCCCCGGTTCAATCAAATCGGTGCCCGCAATGCTAATATCTGGCCAGTTACAATCAAGAGAAGCAGTAGCATTCTCGAGACAAGTACATTTACCTACTTACCGATTATCGACCGAGATTACCGACCGCAAAGACGGAACGCTACAAGACTCTCTTTCTGTAGCCAACTCATTTTAGCCACTTTTTCAATAGGTTATATGGTGATATAAACGAGTTTCGAGTGTTTTGATGATATTTCATGCTGCAGTTAGACAGATTAGCTTAAAATATTAAGATTGAGACTAAAACCAATGCTGTAGCTATTGTTTATCACAAAGATATGGTTGTTTGTAATTTCGAATTTCTGAAATTTGTGATCTAAAACATGGCACGCGCGCAACTTCTCGCCGTACATGGCACACCCCTAAATTCATGCGGTAAGTGGCACACTCCTAACTTCATGCGGTACATGGCACAGCCAACGAGATATAATATTATATATATATATATGAAGTACAAAAAAATCACAAATAAATGCCGCTTCCGGCAGATTTGGCTGCGCGATTTGCAAAAAGACGCCTTATTACGGCATCGGATAAAACAGGTCATAAATTACCATATCATTTCGACTTTGGCTGAATGTTTTCATTAATGAATGTTATGATGCTGCGACGTGATGACCCGTAATATTTTTATTTCTTAGATGGAAGTTTGGCAAATCATAACTCGGGGTCTGAGTTGACCGATGCCGAAGATTCCGTTGTTATCGATTTTCCTACATGGGAGAATCAAACATTTAAAATCTTTGTATTTTTGTCCGTTCCGATTGCTTTATCGATTCGTAAATTGGTCAAGCAATCTGAACGGACGATATTTATACAATTAATTTTTAATCGTGAAAAATACAAAGATTTCAAATGTCAAGATTTCATATGTGTAAGTGCAAACATTTCAGATATTTTCTTTTGTCGAAATTTCGAAAAAGTTCGACGATTAAGAGGCAGTGGTATACCGCCAGAAATTTCGACGCGCAATGCTAAACGCCTATAGGTCTGTCTCTCTCTAACATAGCTCTGTCTCTCTCGCACTATTTTTCTTTTAATTCTTAAAAATAAACGGATATGTCTAATAAGGACCCAGAAGCTTAACCGAATCATGCGATACTCCTGCGTATCCTCTAAAAATCCGGGCCCTATCTGTCGTATCGTTTGGGAGAAAACACCTTTCAAAATTTCTACGTAGGGGAGGGGTGTATCACTGCCTCTTAAGCTAAGTGAATTTTAGCTAGCCTTCATAACTGAAGACACGTTTAATGTTGCTTGGTATTGAATTGTGACGAAAGTGGTAGAGCGGTTTGGATTTTATAGAATTTTGAATATTTCAAATCACTGACATTATCGCTCTCTAGTAACTTTTGTAAAACTTGAGATAGCCAGTTCAATTCTTGTATGGAAATGGAACAATATTCAGCCATTATATATGTGTAATTTAATGTCGAACGGTACAAGACATTTTATTCTATAAAAAGTTAAAATACCTTGCACCTTATCACCTGGACAATAAGACTTTATTGCTGAAGGCAATTAATCCATTAAGATTTGCAAAAAGTAGTAAAACCCTCCAAAAAAACCCTCTCGGGTAAAAAAATTGAGACAAGTACATTTACGTGAGTGGCATTCTGCCCCAAAGTACACCGCAATTTGAAAAAAAATCAGCAGTATAGTGTCTAGATTTGTATGTGCAAAAATTTGTAAAATAATCTGAAAATATATACAGAACGTCATGTCAAGTACATGTATATCAGCGTTACAAGTTCTGACGACCAGGACCGCCACTTAGATGGTTGACTACCGCCGTACTCGGTGTGTTCTTAAACCTAACGGTACAAATTATGCAAGCAAAGAGCGAGCGTTTATTTCAATTTTAACGTGCGAAAAATTTTCACATAAGGAGGATTTATGTTATTTAGTTAAATGTATTAAAATAATAATAAAATAATGATAATAATAACAACAACAAAAAATTTTAAGTTCTTGCATTGAGAGAAACCGAAATATTGAAACATGGAAACAAACAAAATTGAAAGTACTTTGATTATTTTATTGGAAAAAAACAATTTGCCCTTAGTACTTGACGAGTTTGTGAAATATAGTGAATTGTTTGATTATTTTATGTGTTTGTATAATATTCACTCGCCAAGTATTGAAGGCAAATTGTTTTTTCCAATCGAATAATCAAAGTACTTTCAATTTTATTTGTTTCCACAAGAACAGTCTGCTAAAAACTTGTATTCGTGCTACATGGATAACCTTTTAAAAGTTTGATTCAAGACTTTATGCAGAGGAACAATAAACACGAATAAGTAAGTACAAAATACAAGAACACTATTTACTTTTGAAGACTTGAAGACAATTTTATTTTCAATTAGCCATAAGCGGGACGTTCAGCCAAAACGGATTTTTTTTTCATGAAGACCACTTTCTCCCTCACAAGAGGAAAAATAACAAAGTATTGCCTCTCTTCAGGATAAACCCGAAGCATTTTTTTTGTAAATGGGTCAATCGATTAGGTTGTCATTTACAAATCCATTGACAGGCTTGCTCTGAAAGCCCCTGCGAGTGCTTTCTATTCCACACTGCATTAAAAAAAGGTTTGTTTATTATAAGGGTCACTTTCTTTTTCACAAAAGAAACGACTAAAAATAATTACCTTCTTTCAGGATGAACCCAAAGGATTTTTTATAAGTGGATCAACTGATTGGGTTAACTGGTGGTGGCTTAGAAACCAAATTAGAAAAAGAGAACACTGCGCCAGGGATTGGTCTTCGCTAGGTGACATTCTCTTCGCAGCACACACTATGCTGCAGAGCATTTTTTTCAATGTTTCTTATGGAGGATGAGAAATCAAAAAAGTTTTTTTTGCTCACAAGGACACCTTGCACCCTCAGCGAAGAAAAAAATTATAAATTACCTCCCTTCAGGATCACACTGAAAGGTTTTGTTATAAATCGATCAGCCAATGTGGTCAACTGCTTACTTTAAAATCAGATTCATGAGTTTTACACAGTGCGCAGTATCTGAAGAACACTGCTTTTGAAGATTGGCCTCCGCTAAAAATCATTCTCTTTGCAGTTGCACTATGAACCAATTAAAAGTACCCATTTTTTTTCTTAATCCGTAAGTGACCCTGTCACCTACAAATCTCATAGGAAAAAAAATAATTAAAAAATGATATACTTCTTTTAAAAAATCTGACATGAAAACATACATAACAAGTATTACAATTATGCAATTTTGTAAAGACATACAGTGTATCAGAATAGTGTGAGATAAAAAATTAAATTTTTCACGTGTCGTAACTTTCAGACCAAACTGAAAAATTAATATTTTTGTTCAATGTCTTATTTTATCTGTTAAAGAGTGCATTCTGGATTGAATATAGGAATTTTTATTTCAAGTTGTTATGAGGCAGCTATAATTTTTAATGTTTTGATAAATATTTCTTTATTAAAAACTTAGTAAGCAATCAGTTGGAGCAAATATAATTTTCACTGCATCCAAAACAACTATATTCAATTAAGAATGCATTCTTCGACAGATAAAATAAGACATCAAACACCAAAATTGGTTCACCGGTTTGGTCTGAAATCTACGGCAAGTGAGAAATGTCACTCTTGACCGCACACCATCCTTATAATCTCTTGTTATGTAATGCACTTAATGAGGTTTAAGTGTATCGTTTTTTAAATGAAAGCTATCATTTACAGATTTTTTTTTATTACGACTTTTTTTTAGGTGACTCAGTCCCCTTTATCTGAAAACCACTGCGAGTGCTTTTTTTAAAGCTGCTCGTGATTGGACCAGTAAATGGATTTTGCTTGACGATTTAAGGAATGTACATTGATTAACTAATGAATTAACTAAACTAAGGAATGTACATTGAAAACTAAAATACTAGAATGACACGTATAGAGTTGAGACAAATTTTTGCAGCAGTGTTCTTTCCCTTACGCGCAGAGTATTAAGCTCATGAATTTATGGTTTCAAAGCAACCGGTTGACCCAATCGGCTGGTCCATTCACAAAAACATCCTTTGGGCTTATTCCGCAAAGGGGAATTTTTTTTTATGAGGGGAAGGGGTTCGTCTTCATAATAAAAAAAAATTTTAACTGACCTGTCTCTTATGTCTAGTTGAAAATTAAACTAACCTAAAGGAAAATAGTATCTTCGGATTATACTTCCTTATTAGCCATCTATTGCGCCTGTAAAGTAGATCTTCAATCACGCTCATATTTGTTAGAATTCAAATGACAAATATTCAAACAAATGTAGCAACAATAATAATGAAAACTATCAGCATTTAGTCAGTGCCTACATTTTTGCAGAAAGTCAACAATCATATATACAAAGATACAAGTGTGATAAAAAACAAAATTGCCTTTCGAAAATATTCAACCGAATCTTATTAGCCAAGTAAAAACCCTTGGTAGTAATATTTAACCAAATGCTATTGGCCAAGTAAAAACGCTCAATAAATGTTTAACAGATGAAGATGTTTTTCTAGAAAAAACTTGGCGTCCCTGTGACTAGCTCCCGTACATAGTTCATTTGAGTAAGGACGGGAGGACAACGTGTCTGACATTATGACCATTCGTTCAATGTTTATGAATCTTCTTGGAAGGGAACCGGATGTTCAGTTTCGCAAAAAAAAAACAACTAAATGTGGTTAGATGGTGCAGAAATCGTAGGGCAAACGAACCGACCATTGCCCTAAGAACCGGAAAACATGATTTCTCAAATATTATTAGACGGCATAAGAATTCCCAAGTACAGAGTTGAGAAATTATTGGCAACACATCCGGCATTGAAATTTGAACCCTTTAAGATCTTTCCATTGAGTCACAATATGCTACAAACATAAGAATTCAATTCCTAGTTTTCTATGTTTAATCCAATCTGGTAATATCTGCCATTTTCGGAGGTTTTGCGGAATATCATGAACCTCTGCTTACTCAGCGGAACGACCGGTTTGGTCTTAAATAAGTGATACAAATAACTGATAAATGTATATAACATCACTTCGTATGTATTCATGGTCCATTAACTCGAAAACCTATGTAACTTCTAATTTGTACGCTGCAAGTTCTGCATCAAAAAGCTAAAGAGCCGTAAGCTGGCACAAGAGATTCGCCTTTGAACTCGCAAACAAATAGAGCTACGAAATAGCTAGCAGCCGAAATATATGTTATAATTAAAAATTGCTTTCTACCGCACTTACTCCGATGGACTATGTACGGGAGCTAGTCACAGGGACGCCAAGTTTTTTCTAGAGAAACATCTTTATCGGTTAAACATCTATTGAGCGTTTTTACTTGGCCAATAGCATTCGGTTAAATATTACTACCAAGGGTTTTTACTTGGCTAATAAGATTCGGTTGAATATTTTTAAAAGGCAATTTTGTTTTTTAAGATTCTTCAGTTAAAATTTTCTTGATTCCAAGTGATTTTTTTATGGGATGATAACACTTTTAATACTTGGCGTACTAATTTTTTTTTTTGGGAAATTTTTCTAGTTTGTAGGATTTCCGACATTTTTCAACTTGCAAACATGTTATTGTATCAAGAAAATGAGTACGAAAAAAATGGACTGCGAATTTTTAAGGGTTATATAACCATTAAATGCCTCATATATATGAGGCATTCCATACGGTTTCGAACGGTCAAAAAGTTATCCACTCTCAAATAATTGAAATTTTGTCAAATTATTTCATTGTTTGAAAAAGAGAAGTGTACATTTCTTTAAAATTTTCGGATCGCATTTTTTCGAGTTTTTCCAAATTTTAAAATTCTGTAAGTACCGTTATATCTTGAAAGAATACGATTAGACAGGAAAATCTTTTAGACAAAATAGTTGCAGTTTCGCATAAATTTTGTGAAAAAAGTTTTGTTTAATTTTTCCGAGTTTAATAAATGACCATTTTCATAAAAAATATACGAAAGTAATCTTTTTCGGTCGGCATGTCACTTTCGATTTATCTCAAAAAATTTCAGAAAACACTCTGAAGTGTGTACAATAACATGTATTTTTTTTTAAGATGGCACGATCGGTTGTTCCAAAATTCGAACAAGTTTAATGGAGTTCTATCTACGTTACCCATGAATTATGCTCCAATAAGCTCCAAAACATTAATATCATTTTTTTACATGGTCTTTTGTCCAAAAATTTGATAGAAACAATTTGGGAGAAAATAATTTTTACTAATAACTGATTTTTCTAAAAAAAATCATAATAATAAAACAGAGCATAACTTTGGAACAACTGATCGTGCCATCTTAAAAAAAATACATGTTATTGCACACACTTCAGAGTATTTTCAGAAATTTTTTGAGATAAATCAAAAGTGGCATACTGACCGAAAAAGATTATTTTCGTATATTTTTGATGAAAATGGTCATTTATTAAACTCGGAAAAATCAAACAAAACTTTTTTCACAAAACTTATGCAAAACTGCAACTATTTTGTCTGAAAGATTTTTCTGTCTAATCGTATTCTTCCAAGATAAAACGGTACTTACAGCATTTTGAAATTTGGAAAAACTCGAAAAAATGCGATTCAAAAATTTTAAAGAAATGTACACTTCTCTTTTCCAAACAATGGAATAATTCGACAGAATTTCAATTTTTTTGAGAGTGGACAACTTTTTGACTGTTCGAAACCGTATGGAATGCCTCATATTCATTCCTTACTGTATTTATTCTAAAAAGTTTTTGCTTTTTCACCGGGAGGAATGAATATAATTTTCAAGGCACGGGCTCTAGTATTATTTTGCTTCGTCATAGAAGAAGCTTTGTTTCCATGAAAAAAATAATTTCGAAATTCTCATGTTAAAACACTCAAAATTGTCCAAAACATTGAGAGAACTGGTTAAAAAAAAGTGTCCGTAGGTATGTATGTGTGTGCAGGGCATCGAAATTCAAATCACCTGTAACTCAAGAACCGTTTAGGTGATTGAGCTGAAATTTAGCACACAAGTTAAGCAGTGGTTCGTCTTCAATTGTTGGCATTTTTTAGGCAATGTATGCAGAAAATTGTGTTTTATGCCTCTTTAGAAATTTTTAAAAAAGGATACTGCACTTTAGCTTTCGTGAAATTGATGACATTTCCCTAAAAAATTCTTCATAAGTGCGGGTACTTTTGATGTTTTTTGGTATTGAATTCTACTGAAATTGAAACAGTGGTTCGGATTTTATAGAGTTTTGAAATTTTAGAAAAAATCACGGTTCTGCCCTAACTTTGGCAAAACATGAGACAACAAACTCAAAGTTGATACATGATATCGATACTATTTAGAGATAATTAGTACATAGTTGCGTTATAATATGCAATAGGGTTCAAATTTGTGAGAATTTTAAGTCCAAAAAAATGAAGTTATTGCTTTAACCTTAACAAAACATAAAATAGCGAAGTCAAACTTCAGACAGGAAATCAGACAAATTTACCAATAACAGGTTCATAGTTACGTTGTAATTTGGTATGTCGATTAAATTTTTTCAGAAATTCAACTTTGATTAAAAAAAGTTACGAAGTTGAACTTTGCAAAGTGCTTCCTTATTATTGTTGGTTCTTACAAAGCTTCTTCTACGAGGAAGCTAAAATCAATTAACATTCTTCCTTATAGAGGTAGCTTTGTAAAAAAAACTGAAAATGATTTTGATGCAATTTACAAAGTTCAACTTTTTTTCCATGAAGTACCATCCTTGGAGTATTCTATGAAAATTGTACTAAAAATATGAAAAATGTAAGGAGTTGTGACGTTCTTGAGTAAAAAAAAAGGTATTTTCATAATCGAAATATCGTTACGGGGATTTGCAGAAGACTTTTCATTATGATACACGATAGTAGTGAGACTGACAGTAGACGAACGTCCGCACGATCAATGTACCATCGATCGCCACGACAATAGAGCCTTCACGTGACGTTCGTAGAGAACAGATGTTTGGAATTACGCTCGAGATATTTAGCTAACAATGAAATCAATATCTGCCCCAAAACCAAACATCCGGATTATTCTTTTGCTCGATCGTTACATTAGTGCCAGAAAGTGGGACGATCGTTCCACTTGGGACGAAGTCTACAATGTCCGCAGATACTTACACTGAGAAAAAAATGGTGGGTGCATTGAACATACATGAGAAATTTAGTCAACCGCATATGGTTGGCTCAATGAAAATTTCACTGTCTTAACAAAATAGAAGTTGACTCAACAGAATGAGGTTGGCTCAACCTCTCGGTGAGGTTATATACGGCAAACATCATGGTGAATTTGAGTCAATCGGCTAAAATGAGCTTGAGTCAGCCCCGAATCGGTCAAATCAACCTAATAGAGGTTGGCTCAACCACATCGAAAGCACTCGACTCAAATTCATCACTATGTTCGCCGCATATAACCTCGCCGAGAGGTTGAGCTGACCTCATTCCGTTGAGTCCACTTCTATTTCATCAAGACAGTCAAATTGTCATTGAGCCAACCGTATGCGGTTGACTTGACAGAACTTGACAGAACTTGACAGAGCGAAATTAAAAACGGATAACCTTGACACGACGAAACCTTGCGGAAATTAAATTCGACACAAAAAAATTAATCACGTCAGTAAGTGTTACGACAAAACTTTGCCCAGCATACTTTGGGCATACGAATCTTTTCACAGCACTAGTTCGACACAACAAATGTCTTCGTGGCACGAGATCGAAACGGTAAATCTCGACGCGGCACCAGTTTGTAACGTCAAATCTCTACATAGCGTGAGTACTACGCGGTAAAGTTTGCCACGACGAACGTTCGACACGACATAAGTTGTACACGACGATTTTCTACATCGCCCGAGCTCGACACAGACCCATCTCTACACGACCCATCTCTACACAGACCGATGTGTCGAGATCGAGTCGAGATAGGGTCGATAGGACAAGGTTATCCGTTATCCTCGTCGTGACAAGGTTATCCGTTTTTAATTTCGCTCTGTCAAGTTCATGTTGTATACAATTTCGTCTTCTTTCGTAAAAAATGGTGTACAAATGCTCGTGTATAGATGGGTCTGTGTAGAGACGGGTTCTGTAGAACCAGGGTATTGCCATATACTTTAAATTATATTTTGCATCTTTTCTATATTTTGCATTCATTATGTACTTTGTATCCTGTTTTCCATTTTTTACCTACAATGCGTCCTCTTTTCCATTCTTTATATACCTTGCATCTTCTTTTGCATTCTATATACAAATTGCATCCTTTGATAGTGACCCAACCTCTTTAATTCAGGAAGACGTCCGAGCTATCAGTACTCATGTAGGCAGGCCTTCAGAGTGACAACATCGTCGAATGTACATCAGCTTCGATCTGCCTAACGGCTCTGTACGGCCCTCAGCCTGGTCATCGTCGTGGTACACCTGCCACAAGTGCATTACTCTCAAGGTGCGAGACGTAGTTACACCTAAGCATATATATGTACACATGCTCGGTAACTGTTGTACTGTCGTAGAACAGAACATATACCGTAAGCCAAGCTGACCATTAGTGGTCCGTTCACATCGATGGCTTTATGTAATTACCAGGTTACACATTTCCGATGCGTAACGACGTCCTCCCACCCAGCACCCGCACACTATTCTATACCCTTATCGACCGACTCTATAACGCCAAGCGCTTCCGTATTTAGCTTGTGGAATATATACTTCCGGCCGTTATGGACCTACTGCTTTTTCATTCCACAGCGTGCACAGCGCCCTCTAAAGGCGTGAAACAAATAACGAAGCAAGAAAAGCGAGTTGGGAAAGGTATTTTCCTGGGCGGTAATGGAAAAGAATGAATCTCTAGTGCCAAGTGTAATAAGCATGCGGTAGGGATATGATGTGTACCCTTCAATTATACTGTAACACATCGTTGAGCAAAGCATTTTTTAACATTTTCTTTTTTTTTCACACAGCGTTGATTACTCATGAGAACCATTCTGAACCAAGTGATTTATCGTATATTTTGATAAATAAAAGCGGATTGTGAAAAGTAATTTCCTGCGGTTTTCAGATTGTATTGGAATCTAGATCGATGGAATTCTGATCTCAAAATAAAAAAAAATACAAAAAGATCAAATATCTCTTCAATTTTCTTCGCACCTGGTGGGCAGAATTTGCAGGGAACAAATTTAGACGTGTAATATGTTTCACAAAGTGGATGCCATAAAAAAACCTCTCTCAAAAGCAAGTTGGGAAAGGCATTTCCCAGGGCAGTAATGGAGAAGAATGAACTTCCAGATATAACGTATGTCCTCCAATTATACTGTACCTTGTTGAGCGAAATATTTTTTTATTTCATTTTTTTACTTTTTTTTAAATGATAAAAGCGAAATATCTTTCAATATTTTATTGCTTTAATATTGATGGATGAATAGAGAGTGTTATATAGATAGCGACGCTGAGTTGACGTCTGAATTGTCGAGGTTTCAGAAAGTGTTGCCTGCATTAATGGCAGACGATAAAACGAAATGTTTAGAAAAGTGGTGTACTTTTTTAAAAGCAAAGTCGAAGCCACGTATTTGGAGTCAATCATCCAAACAGCACTCGCAACAACTTGCAGCAATGCTGGGTAGAATTTTCAGCCTCATGAATAGTTTATAGACGGGGCGAAGAAATTTGCTCTTGAATCTTTTAATTCTGTTTTCGGTATTAGCTTAATTGCCTGATGAGCTCTTTATGTGATACGAGACGCCAGAGAGGCCATGAGACCTGATAAAATTGTCATTAGTTCATGCACTTGGTACTATGATTAATCCAGACTAGACGTTTACTTCATCGCCTAATATGACCGCATTAAATTTCCGTTTGAAAACCTACAATTTCCTTATTAGGTCCCTGGTAGGAAATTATATGGAAATCGCTTTCATGGTGTCCACATTGTAGCTCGATACCATCTTAGGGGGTGGGGGTCAAAATAGCGAATGACCAAAATAGTGAATGGGTAAAATAGCGAATTTCGAAATTAGGTACGTCTGAATCTACAATAGTCATCATTATGGAATTCGCTATTTCAGCCATTTGCCATTTTGACCATGGCTATTTTGACCTCCATCTTATTGACGTGAAAGTGAAGAAAAAGTGAATTCCATTATTATGGACGTTCCACATTTAGACGTTCCTTATTTTTGAATTCGCTATTTTAGCAATTCACTATTTCGGTCATTCGCTATTTTGACCCCCACCCATCTTAGGGCATCTCTGACAATTTATTTTACAGGATGAGACGTATTCTCCAATTGTATCATAACATCTTGTCGAGAAAGATATTTTCGGTTTGGTTTTTCTTTTCCTTTACACAACGTTTATTTCCTGCATGCCCCTTGACTTGACCCGGTGAAAAGGGATGTTGTCAGAACGTCGCCGGCGTACCAGCTATAACGCTTGAAGGCATCTGCTCTACATAGCCATAGAAACTACGGCAACAGTCGTGTGGTCGCATTAAAGCGCAATTTACTTCAGTGGTACCGTACAATTAGATCCGGGCGTTTGCGTATGCTAAAACTTACGACGCGGCTGCTGCTGGAGCTTGGAGGACGTAGAGTCAGTGCATCTGTCGTTGTTATACCTCATTCCCCGATTGTCCTGCACCGCGCGATCGGATAGTCGAATGTGTTACACGCGGGGATGAACTCGGAATGCATTCACGCAATTGTAATATCCGGTCATTCACATAGCCACGTAGACAGTCCGCGCTGACGTTTGATTGCGAACATTCTATAGTTTTGGTCGCAACACGCACGCATCGGCTATCATCGATGATTTATTCTTTCCGATATCTGCGGATCGTATAAATTCACTGTCGCGAATTAATCGCATAGCTCGCTTTACCCTCGATACGACTTGATAGGATTTAATCGTTCAGTGATTCCGTGAGGGTCGTAATGACTATCGGGAGTAAATACTTTTTTTAGGAGACATAGGGATAAAATATGCTTGCTGTATTTGATATCTTCATAGTGGAGCAAATGAAACACATGATGTTGCTGGAAATTTCAATGCAAGTAGTTATCGGAGGTGGACACTTATGTGATGAGGAGATAATCCAAGTTCAAACGTAGGATATCGCTACTTATCGAGGTTTATTCAAGAGCCTACATTGTTTTATTCAAAGAAGCTAATTGCAGGTCCAAATGAAAATATTCGTCCACAGTTTTCTCCGTTCTCTATAGATGGGTAATATGTAGCATTTCCGCAGGCTCAGGTGGATAGCATGATCCTCGGCTTATATACTTTGCTACACGACTGTTACACGGAGAATTCAATGAGGGGATATATTTTATTCCAGGTTTTCTACGTTGTGACACGAACGTTTTCTACTTTGTGACATACGTTTTTACACAAATATTTTATGACGTATCACACTCTGTGAAAACCATGTTTGTTGCCTACTGCGACGTTTCCTGATCTGTACATTATAGCCACGTTTTTTATAGTTGTGAAAACGAGCTGCTTTTACGTATCAGTAGCATGTGAAGGAAAAACGCTCAGAAATGTTGACACTGCAGTCACTTCTTAGGAATGGGACATGAAAGAATAACCGTGCAATGTTTTAAATATTTCAACACTTATAAATTGAGCGATATAAAGGAACTTCAGCTGGCTTTGAAAAATTCATCAATTTTATTGCCAGATCAAGTACATGTCTTGAAATTTCGCTTTTATACTCATTCAGGACATCAAAATACATCAAAATTTCGCTACCAAAAAGGTTGCATGTTTTCGCACATAATTTCCCATTTTTTTCGTTTCGTCGTCCATAAGACTTTTTGTTTGAGTTAGCGAATAACCTGGGCATCGTATTTTCTCATACTTTCTGGATGACAAAAGAAAAGCAAATTTCTACTTTAGAACCATTTTACTCATGCAATGGGTGGTGAATGTTATAGAGCGGACAATTTTCATGTGGAAAATCTGCTCCGGGCTGCAAGGTTTTCTACGTACAACCGGGAATCCCTTGTGATCGTGTATACGCCATTTAATTAGCCCGGGTGCAATGAAGACATGGTGAGATAGATGATATAAAAAACAACCTTCCAAGAGGCGAGAAAAACTGTTAACGTAACTTAAGCTTCTCCATCTCGTTTTTTCGCGGCTCTCTGAAGAAACTAATTGGTTGTATCCGTAGGACTTCCGTTCTTCTACTCAGACTCCTGTTCGTTCCGAATAACTCTCACACCATGTCTGCCCGTTACGCTATATGTCGGCGCGTTCCGAGTCTTCGTTAAACAATTAACAATTAGCGTTGAGCGTAAATAGCCGCTGCATGCGCGTTTTCTCGGATAGATACCCGTTGGCGAGCCTCCGGAAAATTCGAGTCGAATGTCGACGACCTGCCCAACTTTATGCTCTCAGACTCGGAATATTTGTAACTATTGTTAACGCTGTGTATATACATATATATTCTATATATATAAGATTGTGAATATACATACATATACTATTCATGTATAAGGCTATGAATCCTAAGTACATAAGTCTGCACGTGTATATCTACTATATATAAGTAAATATATATTTTTTATATATAAGGCCGTGGACGTATCGATATATCCTATATATATATATATATATGTATTTGTATACATACGATCGTGTATATATATCTATACATCACGAATATTCGTAACTTTGCGAGAGAGTCTTGCAGAAAGAGTAAAAGAAGAATACACGATGAGGAAAAGTGGAGGAAGAAGGAAAAAAGCAACGCGGACTCGACTGAGTAATGTCGAGCAATTAGTTAAACGTTTTTCCACTCTTCCACGGTTCCTTTATATACAAAGCAAGGGGAAAATTGCTGAGCGATCTGTGGACATGGACAATGACTCGAGTTCGCTCTTTACTCTTTCCTAGCTTGCGGCAATTCGTATTTCAAGGGAATCCACCTTGTATTTAGTAGGTATTTATTTTTAGGATCTCTTGAACTCGTAAATGGTATTTTTCTACTTAAATATGGTTGTACACAACCAAAACGAAGCCACATAAATTGCTATGTTTAATATACAATTGCTACAAAATAATTAATGAAATAATTAATTTTGTGCTACACAAAGCGTATATTGAGCTATGAAAATTTGCGGAATTCTCGAATGCCTGACTAAAGCGTTAAGACCAAAATACCATGATAATATATGAGTTAGAATTCCGGAACAACAAACCCAAAAAAAAACTTCCTAAAAGGTGTCTAAAACAGGTTCAGCAATTATAAGAAGTACACCAAATTTTGATTTTCTTGACATTTTTTGTGCAAAAATATGCTGTGTTTTTTAGTTTTCATTTAACCTATAATAATAGGTTTACCAGAAAAAAATTCAGAGATGTTGCCGAGATAGTTCTCGGGAACGATTAATCATATTAACAGCTCTAAAAACGAGATGTGCGTTTTTTCATGGACCACAAAAAAAAATTAATTCCGCATTAATTGTGTCACTTCGGGCATCATTTTATGGCAAAATCAACGCAAATATGTTTTTTTTTTGCAAGGACTTCGGATCCTAGCATCTGAAAAATTGCTGCAATTCTGTAAGTGCATGCATAATTTTTAGTATTTTTTTTTAGGACTCCTCAAAGCTTATGGGTTATAGCAGTTTATAATATTTTTTAAAAATTAATATCTAACAACAGCAAGCGATGTGGTAGGTGATCTTCTCAAGAGAGGCGATGTCCGCGCGCGTCTTCAAATTACATAGCGTGCATCTATATTTACACCGGGAGCTCTCTTTCGATTTGCGAGACAAAACTTACATTCGATACAATTTTTTGATTTACAGATTTTTTTTTGGATTTCTCGACACGCTGTATTAAATAAAAATGAATTACACAGATTTACATAGATTGATCGGTTGAGATTAAGATGATACACTGTGATTATAAAATTTCAAGTTATTATTAGATAAGATCGAATCTTCATGTGCGTCATAGAATTTCCGCAAAATATGAGAAAACTGACATTTGATAAAACGCTACAAAAATATAACGGTTTTTTTCACAACAAAAAGAAATCGTTTTTGGAAATTAACTTTACGAAAACCAGGATTAAAAAATCTTGTAATGGGCGCCGTATTTGACTTAACAAAAGGTTCTTCGGTATATTCCTAGAAAAATCGTTTTTCCTAATTGTCATTAATCAAATAATGTCAACATAATTGCATATGTAAAGGCTTACGAAATTTGTCTATGCGCAGATATCATTGATTATCTCCAACATTTTGCCACTTTAGTAGGAACAAACGCAAGCTAAACAGATCGTTGAGGTGCGATCGACCAATTTCATTAGTATATAATCATCATACTGCTCACAACACGCGGTTCATCCGAAGTCATTCGCATCTATTCGATTTCGCAGGCTGTTTCGTGTGGATTTTCGCACGGTGATCTATCGCTATTTTCGACTGCATTATATTTACTCGGATATACAAAACTGCACATATAGATAACATTTCTCATATTTGTACATGTGGCGAAACCGAACCACTCGATCGGCTCGCAATCGATGTTGTAGTATCTATTGTTCCTCTACTCCGCATTCTTTTAATCCGTTTTTTGCATTTATATCCTTCGCAGTGAGATGGCGGTCGGTGGCCCGGGTAATCAATAAATACGTGATATTCAGTACACAGCACTAGAACTGCAAGCTCGGTCAGGCGGGAATGAGAAATGTGCGCTACGGGATTGGCAATACTTTTATTATTATGGTCCCGGCGTATGACGACCGCGGAGACGCGTGTAAAAAAAATGCCGGTTCAGGATAATTCTGCATATACTTCGCTCCTGTACAATCCTGCCGTTCGGCGTCCATTTTTATTCATACAATATTCACTTTAATATTCAACGAGAGAAAAATGGTTATGACCGATACAATTTTATTTGTTTTACTTTATGCTATGTCATTTCCTTTATCCACCAATTTCGATGGGATGAGCCGAGGGAGGTTTGGATACTTACTATGCTTATTGCGAAACTGTAGTATAATATGTCGTTAAAGCACTAGAGCTTTCAGCTTCCACACTATTTATTATCGTCGGCTGACGCTAAGCAGCCTGTCAAACTTCCCCGTTAAAGCATTGGCCAATTCGCTTGCAGGCTTCAAATCAAGTATCGTTGATTCATTATCACACGGTGTTAAGAATATGAAACTGGAGACGGATTCAAGGAAGTATATATTGTTTTTATTTTTATTTTTAAGAACGAAGCTGAGAAAGAATATCCAAGACGTTTTTATTTCAGTTAGAACGTCGAGGAAAGAAGTTCAAATGAAGTTCCATTACTCACAAGTAAACCAAATGTTGAACCAAAAATCTCTAAATAATCAAAGTATAAATTAAAGAAACGAATCTTATCTCAAAGCAACTTATTTACTTATCTGTTTATTTAACGATCAGGTGAAACGTTCGTCTATTTATAATATTGAATACTGAATGAGTCTGTTTGCGCGAAAATAAGATACGACGAATTCAAGATATTTCCTTCTTTCGTAACTAGACTGGAATTTACTTCCAGTCCTCGAAAACTATTCCGGTATAAGCAATCGTAAGATGAGATTATTCGACTTGATGCAAAATGTACGCTGAATTTCGCGTTTCATAGGGAATCACGTGTAGAAGAGACTTAAGCAACAATTCGTCTCTCCGGTTCTAAGCGGTCAATAATTTTCAAAATCCTCAGATGTCTTCAAAAAACATTGAATGATGAATACAAAAAAATCAAAATGTTACGAAAATAAGAGATAACCCGTGACAAGTACCTTAAGGCGATTCGGAGAATATGATTATCTATGTCGATGGAGATTATAAAGTTGCCGAAAATGAGTTCTTTCCGTTGCTTGTTGGATAAAGACTGACTTGGCAATTAATTAGAATATCAAAAACGATATAATAAATCGAAAAAAAAAATTCAATTAAAAGCGAAGCTAACGGCTAGCTTTGCCGCAGAGTTAATAGGTGTTATAAAGCAATAAGACAACTTTCGGACTTGAATAACTGTATTCGCCGGATATGTGTTTCTCTAAAAAGCAATTGAAAAAAGGCCACGCAGCCTGGTCCTTAAAACAATTCAGCTCATCGGAGAACCCCGTAATTATTTGATGTACCGTCAGTACCGCGATTGGCGTATGAATCTACGGGGTCGTAAATCCCGATACCCGTTGCTTAGAGACGATGTTGGTACACTGCACGCTAACTTAATATTGGGCGGTTATTTCAATAAAGGAGGGTAGACACTGAAGTTTTTTGAATGCGATATATATTTTCAATAAAAAACAAACGATGACAGGTATTTAACTTGATTAATAGTTGGTTTAAAAGAAATTGAATACAAAGTATTGTGATGTCGCATGAGGTGATGGAATAATGTTAGTGCTTGTAATCTTAACTGAAAGGGTCAGTTGGTGCCAATTTTGCGATGTTGGCGTCAAGTCTTGGACTGTCTTTCGTGATCGGTGACGAGAGCGTTGTCAAAAAGGGAGGGGAATCCGACGCCTATTCCCGTTGTATGTAATGATGAATATTATTGGTGAAAAACGGTTAGAAAAAATAATGAGCGGATTCCAATTATCACCGATCACGAGAGAGATGGTGAGAGTAAAACTACTGAAAGAACTCTCGATGAACGCGAGGCTTGACCATCTCGTAATTTTTTATGAGGTACTCTTTTTTATCATGAAATGATTTTCAAGTTTAACTAGAGAGTCAAGCGAACGACTGGTTAATCTCTATGTATGCGCTTCTCCTCGGCTCCCGTGCTCCCCCACTACGCGACCACTTGCGCGCGCTCGTCCGCTCCGTGGCATGTTCATTCGCAGAAATAGGCTACTTTTTAGCTTTTTAGCGCAAAATGAAGATGAACATTTTATTGCACTGAACATGAATTTTTTAAATCCGTTAAAAAATATGATATCGGACTACTTCCGGTGCATTCAGACACGCTGCAATATAAGGAAATGATAAACAGAAATCGCAATTACGCCGAAACTAATAATGGCATAGATCCTATTTTTGGCATACATAAAGTGCATACGAATTAGTACTTGTTCTCAGAGGCCCAATCTTACAAGTTGGAAAACGGAGGAGATATGAATTTTTTAAAAAGCGCTGAATTTTCCGGGTTTTCGCGAGATTTCTCCATTTCTAATCATCCTATCGAGACGCAAAAAGTTAATTTTGTTTGCATTTTTATTATCTACCATTTGTCTGTTAACACTATTAAGATACCTCTATTAGTGTTCATGTAGTTAACAAAAAACTAAAAACAACACGATTTTTTCGTTTAAATTGTTTATAACAAATAAATCGGGGAGATTTGCGTGTCCAAAACATGACACTATAATACTATAGACCTCTCTTCGTATAATGACAAAGGTAACTTGCTGATAAGATTTTTGTCAAAAAATCGCTTAATTTTTGCTCTATTGCTTGGGCTACTCTTTATTGGTAAGTGCTGGTATTTGAACGTAGTACGTGATTTTTATAAAAAGGTGAATTTTCATTCTCAGAGTCTTAAAAAGAACCATAAAGAAATATAGAGGCTTAAAAACAGAAAAAGTCGTATCTGCTAACCAAATATTAAGTAGCCCTGCGCGTAGTCTGATTCACGTGCAGTACGTCCAGGGATCCCGCCTGTAGAATAACTACTAACAATGTTTAAAATAGTTATTTATTAAAAAATAATTGAATATCATTTTGCGTGGTATGCACGCACCATTTTATGTTTGAATAGTGAACAGTAACCGACGAAAGCACATGAAGTTAGATTCATCATACATTGAATCAAGTGAAATTTATTTTATATATTTTTAATTATACATTTAAATAGACTCATACTGCTGCGTGCAAAATGAATGTGGGGCTTTTCATATGGTTAACCTGCCAATCTAGACAAGTGAGATCATTGAATTACTTCTGAGTACGTGACTCTTATCGGGAATTATATCAGGACAGATATGCGCGACCTTTCGATCCTAAACCATTTATTTTTCTGGTTTAAAGTGTATTCAATCGTCAGATTTATAAAATCACATTATTACCTTAGATCATTGTTCGGAGATTATTTTAATTCTATAATAAATTGGTAGAGTCATTACAGGTCACATTTTCCATTTTATTTTTAAGATTCGAGTAACATTGGATAAGCAGAATTATCGGTTGGAAAGTTAATTATTAATCCTTTCAATGGTTAATTTCTTAAGGAGTGAAGTTTCAGTAAGTTCAACCCATATAAAGCACAGCGATAGATAACTCTGGCAACGATTCTGCACCAAATGAATTATTTTGAGTTAAGAATTATGATAGGATTTTGTATGCGAGTACTAAAAATTGGCGTACCCGAGTTTCTCGAATTAGATTTTGTGGAACTGTAAGCGTTTAAGGTTTGTGAGATACGTCCACCTACTTAACGTGCAAATGATCATGGGCAAGTATCCCGACCTATGTGCGGATTTTAAACAAGCTATGTATTGGAGCAGTACAGTTACCGATGTATCGGTACTGGCTATTAGTTCTGACACAATGCTGGTGCAACCCTGAAATGATCACACCAGGCCAAAGTTTGTCCTTCAATATTGCCACAGTACTGTTTGGGTTACGCCCAGTACTTCGACGACTCTCAGCTCAGTACTGTATAGGGAAGACGTACCATTTGTGGCCATCTTGGTACTGTATCTGACCATCAACTTGATCTATTTGTGGCCATACCTATTGCATGTAAATGACGGTGAAGGCTACGAATAGTGCAAAGGCCTTTAATATAATTTATCGAGCAATGGGGTATTTTAAGCATTGCATGTCTAATGGAAGGTTTGGTTTAATTCATGTAATGGTATATTGTGCGATGAGGGTCAAAAGTTGTTGAAAGTTGGAAAGGCCAACTTCATGGTCGAGTCACACATGATACTTTTTGTACTTAGCGCACGGTGTCTAGGGGTTAAGCCGCGATGGGTGGCACCCCCCCCCCCCCCTCCCCCTTCTAAAGTCATAAATCTGCTTTTTTATCGTTAAAAATAAAATGGTAACACAATATATAACAAATAATACTTGTCAATATCAATGTTACACTTTACGCTTAACGTGCTCTTCAACATCGTAAAAATTTACCATAGCGTAGAAGCTTGCATATTCTGCGCAAGCTCTGAAAAATGAGATAACCTTGCATGCTCTGATACGATGTGGATGCTCCTCGTCTTTTCCTATTCTAGGAATTTCGCGTCAGCGGGGTTATACCTTTCTCTTGATTTTTCTAGTAGCAATCCGTTAACTACGTTCTTCGCGATTTCTTCTATCTCCGGTGGTGCGTTGCGTGCAACGTTTCAATAGAAATGGTAGTTTCGATAGAACCCATTTTTTTATTTCTTGTCATTTGACGTTGACTTCGATCGACTTCGACACACGATGAGAAAGACGCGTTGCAGACGTCCGCTGAGAACTACTCTGAACATAGATCCACTCCGATAACTGTTCACCGCGACGATATGATCTCGCTAGAGAGGGACGAAAGTGAACGAAGTTTTGCTCTGGAGACGAAAGTGAGTAAAATGATTACTGCGCTAATCATTCTTCCCGTCGTCGCTACGGTATGAGCCACTTTTGCCCTGCAAAATAACTATGAAACTCGCCACTTTCGATGCACGTGTTACAAAAAATAATATTATACAGTAGGGTTAATGCACCAGTCATTAAAAAATCCCCAGGAAACAGACCAGTAGTTTAACGGTACTGCGACAGGACGGCCTAACAGCATTTGGCAACCAAACCCGCTTAAGGTAGTCCTCCTGTACGGTCTGACGCCGTTTAAGTTCGAGGGAGGATTAAACAAAATTTACGAACAGTTTTCGATGATATATAAATTTGAAAAAAATCGAGCGTATCGAAAATGCTAAAAAGGTAATTTTGGCATAATAATAATTAATAAATGTTATTGACAAATTACTTAAATGAATAATAGTGCAACAAATACCCGGCAACCTAACTTTTTTGTTATGTAAAACATTTATTTATTTTTCGAAATACGTATGTATTTTTTCTGATTTTTTTTCTGATTTTCAATTTTACACTTGAAAAAAACGGCCATTTTTAAACATCAGATAAAACTCTAAAAAAATCGAGACGTATTCAGATAAATAAACCAATCATTTTTATTTTTTTTAAATTAGGTTGCCGGGCAATTTGTTGCACAATTATTTATTTCAGTAAATTGTAATAACATTTTTCAATTATTATTATGCCAAATTAATCTCTTCAGTATCTTTTATATAGTTGATTTTTTTCAGATTTTTATTTCTTCGAGAACAGTTCGTAATTCTGTCTCGATTTCGTTCGGACTTATGCGGTGTCAGACAATACAGGAGGACTACCTTAAGTACTGGGCTTGTTCTTAACTCCAGCATTACACAGCTATTCCCACATGAGAAAAGATTTACAGTGTAATTCAATGGAATTCAAGTCGCTCATTACTAAGTAAACTTTCATAAGTATCTCAAGACAGCACTGAAGTTAAAGTCCTCGTCATGAATTCACGCTGAAAGCAAATAAGACTCCTTTCGAAGCTCCATCTACGTTTCGGGTTATCGGTACTTCGAGAACTCAAGATCTTCATACAGCAGCAGCAAGTTGACTGCTCCACAGAACCGAAGTAATTTCAAGCATCGAGATCGTAACAGCTGGTGCACGTTGTGCCTTCGTTGGTTGGTGCGACAAGCGATGAATTTACAGGCATTAAAGTTGTCCTGAGAGAGCGCGAGCTATGGCGCTTGGCCTGATCCCCAAAGGAGTATGTTCTTGCTGAAGCAGGTGGAAATGCAGATGAAACTATACAAACTCAAGCATTCGAGCACAGACACAGTGAATAGATATGCAGGTGGCTCAAGGCGACAGAATTCGCTCTGGTTACTCTCACCCCACATATATCTCGAATTCTCCGCCCATTCTCCACTTATACTGTACTAACACATCGATCTGCTTTGTTATCAAGCAGCGCTCCCGTCTTCATTTGCACAGCACACGACGTTGGTCCCTCGGTAGTAGGATTAATCCTTGCTTGGATGTCTAACTCGATACCAACGTTTCGGCTCCTTTGACGACGATTGAAAACCAGGATATACGTGCATTCAGCAATTTAGACATTCAGAAACCCTAGCTCAACTCAATAATCCGATGAGACCAATGACGAATGCTGCGATCATCTGCCATTGATACACCCTGATTTCCATTCTGTGGACTGAGGTACATCGATCATTGTATTCGGATTAGTGCTCTTGTGCTGAAAATTACAAGCTGAAGTATTGGCCGCACTACCAATACGCGAATTGAATGAACAAAATTGTAATTCGATTTTTCAAATTATTGGTATTAAGCTGCTTCTATATCAATACTGATTCCTTAGTAGTCAATGTTACCATTTAAAGTCAATTCAATTATTAAATGAAGTGAGGACCTGTATGTCGTTTAATATATTATTAGTACATTATTAATAGATATTATAATCTATTTCACTGATTATATAATTTTGACAATCTTCTCACCTTTCCGCTCATGAAGTGTTTACTAATGCTTTGTTGTTTCTCCCGAACTTAAGGCATCTTCACAAGGATACTCAGCATGTTTTAAGCATCCACTTATGCTATTGGTTGTTAAGCGTTCAGAAAGGAAAGGGAAATACAAACAGTCTGTATATGAAAAATTATAACGGGACAATGCCGGCTACTTTATATATTATTTATTAGATGGCTTTTTACTTATTGTTATTACTGGTATAGTCAGCAGAATGGATAATATCATCGAATCGAGTTATCCCGCCATAGTTTCAAACGGGTAGCATTAGCTCTCTGAACTCGCGATTCTATCAACTATCAGATAGCCCTATAATAGAATATCGTTCCGTTCGTGAGGGTAGATAACGACGCAATGCTCGTTCGTTAGATACTAAGGCTTAGCTGATAATGCACACATCCAATAGAAGCACTTTGCAACCTGACCTGCTAACTAAAGCACCCCACCACATTGTTATATTATTTCTATTCGAGGAGATGAAACGAGTCGACCATACAATTAACCAGATACCATTATTGTTTTGCAATGCGAAGTTACAGCATTACACAACTTACACGGTCCACAATACCAGAACTGTTGAATTTGAGCAGATTAAATGCTTTTGGCAGTAAGTATATGTATTCAACATTCATTCATGGTCTGGGGAATTTTATATAATTCCGGAACATTATGACCCGATGGCTGATTTAAAAAAAAAACAAAAAACATAACCAATGTTTTCAGTTCAAGTTAAATTTTAAATGGCAACTGAAAAATAATTCTTCCTGAAATAGGTATCACCAGATACTGAAATTTTTTTCATTTAATGGATCACAAATAGCTATCGATCCGATTTATCGTAAAAACCCTTTGGCGAATGTCCTCCCAACAAATGTCTTCAAGTCTGTACGGGACTTCGGAAAGAAGTATTCGAAAAAAATTCGGACGCAATGTCCTCAAGAGACGTGGTGCCCTTTCGGATAAATTAATTAATTATGACCAAATGAAGTCCATTAAAAGCGTTACGGCTCTTTGAAAAAAAAAAAAAAAAAAAAATTGTATACATGTTCTTACATAATATTTTTAAAAGTACACGCTGATGTGATTGACACATATTTCAAGTTCCGGTATCAAAAACGTTTTCTTTTACACATTGACTCATAAAAATGCTATAATTACTGGTCTTACGTATAATAGTAGAATAAGTTGTCACAACAGAATACATTTTGACAGAATAAAGAAAGGTCATTAGTTATTGAACGTTAAGCGGAAACCAGCCGTGACATGAAGCTAAAATCGATATCCTTTATCTAAGAAACACACATTAGGCTCCAGGCACTGTACTATATACACTATATAATGTGCTGATGGTAGGCTTATTCTATTTCACGTATACATGTATATGGATGAATGTTCGTATATACGGCGTCTGTGTGCATATATCATGAAGCACGAGAGGCTTTCACCCGTCACTCAAATCCTGCGGGCTCTCTTACCCATTAATGAGAACCTCCTTATCCCACTCTGTCTCGATATCTCGGCAACGCACGGTATCGACCTTGTTATCTGCACTTCCACATTATTCTCTCGTTCCAAAGATCTCCGCTTCTAAACCCCATTGTGAATCGAATCAAGGCAGAGAAATTGACCTTGCTCGATTCGTCGTTCGAAAAAAACAACGGATTTTGAGAAATAACGATGTACTCGAGAACTCCTGTGATCGATGAGACGAAATGGGTTCACGAGCTTTAGACATGTACTTCTAAACGTGTACCTAGCAGATGAGAATGACAATTGTTGGATTGTTGGAGTTACTGATGTACTCGTGTATGTGGGATATGACAAGGGCTTATAATTCCTCTTTGGACCAACAATGCCCGAG
The DNA here is from genome assembly GCA_949699805.1 of Tromatobia lineatoria. Lineage (NCBI taxonomy): Eukaryota > Metazoa > Arthropoda > Insecta > Hymenoptera > Ichneumonidae > Tromatobia > Tromatobia lineatoria. The sequence continues at coordinate 16,197,349 of OX453037.1, forward strand.
GCTCAAGGGTATCTCACTGATGAATTTATTGAGCCATCAAAGCATTATTGACCTGTATTTCTCGATGAATTAATTCGCGACAGGCTCACCAGTGATGCATGCACCAAAAGTCCTTCAACAGTCTTTCAATTTTATTAAAAGAACCCTCCAAAACAGAAGCTCGCTTTTTTTCAATATTTTCTACTTTTCAAAAAGGTCACGGCGAAAATAGATGGGCTTCGCAGTTTCGTGAAAGGAGCTTTATAGAGGTCTGCGGAAAATTTGTCGAAAACAATTCATCGAATCGCAATTCCTCGAATATCAATTCGTCGAATTAGCTATTAGTAGCAATTAGTACGATTCTCCAGTTAGGAGGAATGAAGAGTAATATCCTGGTGCACCAATTTGTCGGAGGTGTTAATTCCTTATTCTGCATCTGTGCTCCAGGATTCTCATTTAGTATTCACGAAGTCAGTGGCAATCTCGTGTCGACAGAAGTAACCTGATAGACGTCGAAGAAATATGATACTGGGGAAAATCAGGAGCGTTCTGAAAGGTCGTGAGTCCAACGGTAAGGCTTTTGCTACTTGAAGTTATTTGAGTATATATATCAGTTTACGAGCTCCTTAAATATTTTCAGGAGTTCTTCATTTTAAAGAAGCGTCATAAAGTTTTGAATTTTACGCAGCTGCTACGGTCGCCAGTGTGTTCGCGCTTGTTGCGTGCACTATACCTTTGTTTTTCTCTATCTTTCGGAAAAACTTTACCTGTTACCCCGCAAGTACGATAATGCTGTATGCCCAGGCACGTGACTACTTGATATAAAATGAACGCGGACGTGATGTGCTTTTATGACTTTAGCGGTGGAGTAAAGCAGGGAGCAAACCTTCACGCTCTGAGATTCACGAGCAACAATATATAATACTGGAGTGTGCTTGTCTGCAGTACGAACTTTCAAACTCATTTCCAAGACATGTTGTTTCATTATCTAAATGAAATCCTGGCTCTCTAAACATGTTTACAATTTTATTACCTCTTAGCGAAATATAGAGGAATTTCGATTTAGAATTCCGAGGGGAATCCGAATTCTTAAAATAAGACCTTGGAATCTGCAATATTTCTCCTTTACATCGTAGACACCAATAAAGGAATTCAGAATTCATAAAAGGATAGTGAGTTGTACTACATAAACTTGTTGGCAAATATAGTGACAACGATTATTTATGATAGAGAACGACAGACATTAGAGTGCCCCAAATTTTTTTTTTTTTTTTTCGACTTCGCACACCATAAAACCGTCGTTTATATCATTCTATTGACAACGGTAGAAGAAAAATATCGTGCGATTTTTTTTCTCTCCTCTTCTTTAATGTTATCAACAAATGGTTAGCAACAACAAATGAAAGTCGATAGGGTAAAGTTCAGGCCCGTATGTACGAATCTGCTTCAATTCGGCTATCCTGAATATATTCGACGTCCTCGTCGAGTGTAGTTTGTTAATTTTCTCCTGGAAGTAATTTCAATCTATCCATAGCAATGATTCCTTTATATAGTCGTTGGCTCTGCATTTCTCCCTCAATATCCTGAATTAAATATCTGTCGTTTCCAATTTCTTTAACGACTTCATACGGTCCCCTATATTTTTCTGTTAATTTTCTGCTCTCTTCTGTAGCTGGCGCCTCGTAACGAATCATGACCAATTGTCCCGATTTAAGTTTTTCTGCATTCTTTCGCTTTTTGTTGAATTGTTTCGAAAGTATTTCTATATTTTTTTGTAGCAACTCCGACACATCTTCGTCTTTGACTTCAACTCCAAATTGATTATTTATATCTTTTATTTCTCGGGTTAGTGCAGATTCTTCTTTTCCAATCGGTTTATAGTTGAAAATCAATTCTGCTGGCGTACGTTTCGTGATACGATGCGTGCTATTATTTATGGCCCACTGAACATCGTATATTTTCTCGTCCCAATCGTAATGTTCATTGTCGCTAGTTATGGCTGGTAAACAATTTAAAATGACACTGTTCACCCTCTCAATTTGGCCATTTGCCCTGGGTGTACCAGCAGCAATCAATACATGATTAATCTCATAATTTAAGCAAAACTCGTTGAACTTTTTTGAGATGTAAGCTGCTCCTCGATCGCTAATTAAACGCTTCGGTTTCCCGTAGTGTCCTATTAATTTTTCTAAAACGGCAATTGTTTCATCCGTTCCCGTGTTTTTTACAGCTTCGAGAATAACATATTTGCTGTACGCGCAAATCGCTCCCAGAACATATTTGTTATCTCGCGTTGTTTTTACGAAAGGCCCCAGGTGATCTACGTGTACAGTTTCGAACGGAATAGATCCCTTATCGATTGGGTGTAGATAGCCACTCTTCTTTCCTGTTTGAGCCTTATAATATATGCAATTGATGCAACGATTGATATATGCTGTTACAAACTCTCGCATTGACGGAAAATAATATGTTTCTTTTATCTTCGACAGGGTTTTGTCAATTCCCAAATGCGCGAGACTTTTATGCGCAGATGCCACAATTTCGGACCTTAACTCCGCGGGTACATACAATCTCCATCTTCCTTTTGTAATTCTGTAAACTCGAGCGTTACACATGGTACATTTCTTGTGCGTTTCTTCATCTCCCTCCTCGAGTTTATTTCTCACTTCAAGAATTGCCGCACTAGTCCTTTGCATGGCAGCAATCCAATCAGTGTTTACTCTGATTCCCATAATTGGTAACTCGGAGTTTCTTCTGGTGGCTCGACCGGAAACCGACTCAAACTATCCGCAATACAATTCTGATCGCCTTTGAGATATTCTAAACGATAGTTGAACTCCGATAATCTGATAAACCATCTTCCAATCCGCGGATTTAAATCTCTTTTGTTGTCCAGAAGCTTCAGACTATTACAGTCCTTCTTAATCGTAAATTCGATTCCAATTGAATATACGCGAAATTTCTCCAACGCGCAAACTATAGCCAATGCCTCTAATTCATACGAGTGGTATTTTGACTCGTCGGTCGTGGTTTTTCGACTGTAATAACTGACAGGATGCAATCTTTTGGGTGGTTTGTCTCCTTCTTGCTCTTGTAACAGAACCGCTCCCAATCCGTATCGGCTCGCATCAGTGTGAACTTCAGTCTTCGCCTTCACATTGAATATCGCTAATATCGGTCTTGACGCAAGTTTCAATTTAATGTCATCAAACGCTCTCTGTTGATCGGTATCCCATACGAAACTCTCATTTTTTCTCAATAAGTCCGTCAACAGTTTCATAATCGATGCAAAGCCCTTTACAAATCTTCTAAAATAGCTAGCCAATCCTACGAAACTCCTGACGGCTTTAACGTTTGTAGGTGTTGGAAAAGACTTTACGCAATTGATTTTCTTTGATCCAGGTTCGATTCCAGATTGCGAAATTTCAAATCCTAGGTATTCCACCTTTCGTTTGAAGAAATGGCATTTCTTAAGCTTAATAGTTAACCCTGCTGTTTGAAGGACGTTAAAAACTTTTTCCAGCTTCTTGATTCCGTCTGAAAAAGTTGAACTGGCTGTAATAATATCATCGAGATAAGCCATTGCTACATCTCCATTCAGTGATTCTAGAATAACGTTCATCATCCTTTGGAATACAGCTAGTGCATTGCAAAGTCCGAAAGGCATTCTCTTAAATTGATAATGCCCGTTTGGTGTAACAAACGCAGTTTTCTCTCTTGAATCGTGGGCCATCGGAACTTGATAATATCCACTAAACAAATCTAAACTTGAAAAGAAACGATTATTACGAAGTCTATCCAATTGATCGTCTATTAGTGGAATCGGATATTTATCTTTATTTGTAATTTTGTTTAATGCACGATAATCAACGCACATTCTAATTTCTCCATTCTTTTTCCGTACCGATATAATCGGACTCGAATATTGAGAAGAACTATCTTCAATCACATCCGCTTTTTTCAGGTCGCTAATCATATCTTTGACTTGCTCTTTCTCATGGTACGATAGACGGTAAGGTCGATAACAAACTGGCTTGTCGGTAGTTAGATGAATCGCCATTCCCGTTACATTTATTTTTCCCATTTGATGAACGTTTTTAGCAACGATTCCTCGATATTGATTGATCAGTTTAGTCAGTGTCGTGTGTTCTTCTTCAGGTAAATCTGAATCGATTTCGTTTTCTTGAATCTCGTTGGTATTTACTTCTCGTGTCGTTTCTTCCTCGCCGCAGATTTCTCCTCGCGTGATCACTTGGCCCTTCTTTACCGACAAATCGGAACAACTTAAATTCATAATCGGGATAATTGATTCACAATTTCCATTTGCACTGATTATACATCGTGGAATTAATTTTCCCGATTCTTGAGCTCCGCCTTCTGAATAGAAATCTTTCTTTGGGATATTTCCAAAGACATTAATGTGTCCAACGTGATTTCGTGGAATGACCACATCATCTCCAGCAACGAATTTCGTTTTATTTGGTTTTGTAATATCTATTTTTAACAAATCTTCCAATCCATTTGCTATTTCTAATGCCCCTTGCGTGTTCAATATATGAACATTTTCTTGCTCTGTGTAAGAATGTCCAACTAATAAGGGAACAATCTGGGCTTCTTCCGGAACAACGAAAACATCGCATTTTGCCTTTACACATTTAATATCGATTTCAATCGTCATCACACCAATTGGAGTGACTTCACCTCCACCATAACCTGTGAATGGTGTTAAAGCTCCTTCATAATAACTTAAATAAAGTTGATTGGCATAATCTCTCCTTATAGTTGTAACGGCACTTCCTAAATCCACGTAGCATCGAATACTTTTGTTATTAATCTTTGCATCTTTGAAAAATTTCCCGTGAAAATTACCATGAACATGCATAACTTTCTCACGTTCATCCTTTTTATTTTCTTTTGATCGTTCTTTATTTTCCACCTTTTCCGAGCAACTGCGTGCATAATGTCCCATATTACCACACTTAAAACATGTTATTCTAGTCATATCTTTCGATCGAACTCCTTGCGTATCAATTGACTTTTCATGTTCTTGGCCACGATAGGATTGATTTTTTTTCTCTATCTTTTGATGATTAAAAGATTGATGTGCCTTTTTCCAGTACGGGGTTTTCGATGCTGGTCTTACATGATCCTTAATAAATACGTCCCCACTTTTTAAATCAGGTAATAAATCTGTAGGATTTTGGTATCGAGAGAGTGGTCCCGAATAGGAACAATATTGTATGTTATCTAACCCATCGATTATCCATTCTATGATTTCTCGATCGCCCATGCGAGCGTTATTGCAGCGGGACAATTATTCATAAAAGTATTCAGTAATATTTTGACCATACCTGCGTTTATAGTTTTGCGCCTCTAATACCTTTTTCATGCCCGTCTCTTCTCCGAGAAATGATCGAGTTAAAAGATTTTTCCAATCATCCCATGTTCGTTCCGCTCTTGGCAAACTATCTCTCCATTTTTTTGCAACGCCTTTGAGTTTCGATAATGCATAATGTTTAGTTGCCAAATCGTCCCATCCATACATTTGCGCGTATTCCTCAATTTTTTCAATCCATCGATAGACGTCACTATCCGCGTGAACTGGATCAAAGCATGGTAAAACCTTCGACAAATCCATAAAATTCCGCATTCGATATCGAGGATTATTGAATAAGCCCATGTTTTCTAACGCTGGTAAAACGTCTTCTATTTCTTCGTGTTCATCGTTCAATAAATCATTTCGTTGATCTCCTGCTGCTCCAATATTGCTTGGACGTTCCTGTCCCGGTGGTACAATCGGAGTTCGATGCATTTCTTCGAATATTTGAGTTTCTTCTGTCCCTTGAATATTCTGTATTTTTCTTGGACGACCTCGTTTCTTCCTTGGTTTTGGAGTACTTGTACTAAGTGTATCCACGATGATATTGTTTATAGAAAATTTTCAGTTTATTTTTAGGTCTTGTGCTCAACTCAACCGATCTTTCGAATAAAAAAATCCGTTATCTTAATCGTTCAAACGAATCCTAGATTCGCTTAGTCAGAATTTAGGCACAAATTGGATCTCAATCCCACTTCTGATAAATTGTCGCACTTCTCGTGACAACTCTTTCCGTTTTCTCGGTCTTCCTTAAATAATTATACGATACACAAAGCCTTTTTATGAAAAGTGTTTATTAACAGAGGTCGAACGAAACACGTCTGTTCTCTTTCGAACTGTCAAACTAGACTCCTCTTCTTTTATGTTATCAACAAATGGTTAGCAACAACAAATGAAAGTCGATAGGGTAAAGTTCAGGCCCGTATGTACGAATCTGCTTCAATTGCATCACAAGCTTTTTGAAATTTTCTGTTTGTTTTTTGAGGCCAGAAGCTTGGCTACACACGTGTAATAAAGTAAACATAAAAAAGAATCCTCAAGGTTATTTGGTCAAAAACGCATTTCTCTCTACTCGTGATAGAACGTTACTAGTTCACCGATAACAGCACACCGAATTATTAGTGATTTTTTGAAGATTTTTTGACCGTGTAGTATTTTTTTTGTAATGGAGCCCAAAGCTACATAGGGTCCCGTGTTAAGTGTTTGCAAACCGGTCGGAAACAAACGTACACAGAGATTTCCGCTCCCAATTTCTTTTCGATCTAGAAAAAAAGTCAACTATTGTGAAGATCATACCTTAAGACAGATTGCATCAAAACTGCAAGTAGATTTACCGTATAGTTACGAGATAGATTCAATATATTTAAGACTCTATCCCTGTTTCGCTGGTCGTTTCGTCGCAGTTTCTCACTCGCACACTGACAACTAAGTAACCTTCGGCGGAGCCCCTCTACCGTTTGCCTCCCGCAACTTTTGGCCAAATATCCTTCAAGGCCATTTCACATTATTTGCGGTTTCAATCCTAAAAGCTTGAAGATGGGTCGTTCGTGTCCAGGCCAAGTGTTTCAACGATCCACATCCCTAGATCCTCGCAGACATGGGCCTCGTCTCTGGCGGAAAAAGTTAGACTAGGGGGGACTATCGTCACCGAACATCGCCTGTTGACGTCAGTTTGTCGCCACATAGTCCTACGAGCAATTTCGGAGCAGACACGAATGACCCATGTACAGTCGTTACGTAGGTGAAAAACTAATTTTTAGAAAATTCCTTTCTAGGAATAAATGACAATTACGGTAATAAATTAACAACCCCTGAACGCTGCTACTTTTGTTTTACTAAAAGTGAAACAAAAAACTTAGCATTCGTTTAGGTATGGCAAAAAACTTTAGTATGTAAAGAACCGCACTAACTCTTAGCACGATTGCTTATAATTTTTTCTGTCGTAAAACTTGATACTTTTTGATAAAATGATAAATAAACAAGAATAATTTCATGCTTGAAGCTTTCACGATTAGAATTGTTATCAGAATCTTCGGGATACTATTGGAGCTCTAGACCTGATTATGCGAACTTTAACGGTCACGAAACGTTAGCATAATGCTGAAAATAGATGCGCCAACCATCCGGAAGCCTTAAATTTTAATAATAATAATTTCATTTATCAGACGGGTTGATTTTTTCCTATTGGTACTCACCCATATGGAGTACCGATAGGAAACCCAAACTAAACCCAATGGTTTGTTGAGAAACCCAACCTTTGAATGCTCAGAGCGTTGGAGTATCAAGAGAAAAAGTTTCCTTGATTCAAAGAAATTTCTTTGAAATCTCAACGTAAGAAACATTTCTTTCAAATCGAGAAAATAATATACTTGATTAATATTATCTTTTCTTCGAATAATGATAAATTTAATTATATATAGTGACATTGAATTAAGGAATTTTTTTCCTTAAAACAAAGAACTCTGTTTCATTGTTTTCAAAGAACCTAACCTATAAAATCGCGTGCCGCGAAACGGCAGACGTTAGGTTAAAAAATCACTCTCCATGCCAGAAAAGTTGTTGCCTGGCTTGGCGAGTGGTGAGTTTTTATTATTCGATCACCGAAGACGTCGTACAACCGATCCCAAGGATTGAAGAACTCCTCAAAACTATGGGGACGGCCAAGATCTTCTCCACCATCGACTTAAAGAGTGGGTACTGGCGAATTCCACTCAACAACAAAAGCAAAATATACACTGCCTTCACTACTCCGAACAGAGAATCATTCCAATTCCGAGCAATGCCGTTCGGTTTAAAACATGCTCCAAGTACGTTTCAACGGGCCATGACCCACGAAGTTCTAGTCGGTTACGTCAAACAGTTTAGTTTAGCCTACCTAGACGACATAATCATTTTTTCAAACACTTGGAAGGACCATCTTCACCATCTCTCACATATGTTCGAGCGACTGAAGATCCATAAACTAACATGCTCCGTTCGAAAATTTTCCTTCGGAAAGTCCAAACTCAAATATCTAGGACACTTTGCCTCGGATAACGGAAATGAAGCCCACACCGACTACCTCAAAGCTGTGGCCACATTTTCCACACCCAAGACCAAACGAGAACTACAAAAATTTCTTGGCACTTGCAATTGGTTAAGGGAATATGTGCCACGTTTCGCAACCATTACCGCTCCTCTCTCAGATGTACTGGCAGGGAAAAAGGCCTATCGTTGGACCAAAGAAGCAGAAGACGCATTTAACGCTACTAAAGCTAGCCTCCTTCAGCCCTTACATCTCTGCCGGCCCGATTCCGAGTTACCTTATACGATCCAGACCGACATTAGCGAAGTTGGCCTCAGTGCCATCCTTTACCAAATCGGAACCAACAAAGAGAAGACGGTCATCAGCTACGGAAGTGCGAAGTTTAACAGCACCCAACAGCGATACGACGAAAATAAAAAGGAATGCTTCGCCGTCATCTGGGCTATAAAAAGATATCAGCCGTATCTAGATTCTCGGTCTTTCACTTTAATCACGGATCCACACGCTCTCACATGGCTCGAAAGATTGAAAGACGAGAAGACGAAACTTAGCCAGTGGGCACTTCTACTCCACGAGCTAACCTACGTCTTGGAGCCTCGTACCACAAATTCAAGAATTTTTACCAGTGTTCTCTCGCAAACTCCTCTCTCAGAAGAAGCCGAGGAACCCCACGACGATCGACTTCTACCACCGGAAAGAAACCGACGCGAAGAGTCATCACCTCTACACCTATCATATACAGCATCATAACTGGAGGGTTGGTAGAAGAAATCTTACGAGAACAACAGATTGATCATAAAATTACCCATATAGCTCAATCAATCCTAAAAGAACCTCGCTCCGATTACAAGTTAGAAAGTAACGGAGTATGAAAAAGGGTACAAGAAGACTGGAAGCTACTCGTTCCTGAAGCTTGTATTCCTCGAGTCTTATTTAATTACCATAATGCCGACCTCGCTGGACATCTAGGAATGGATGAAACTCTCCGAGCCATCCAGTTACATTACACCTGGAAAAATCTCCGAAATGATGTGCGAGAACATGTACTATGCTACCTTTGTAATTGCACCAAATCTAATCGACCACCAAAACATGACGTTCTTCGGCCGCGGCAGCCTACCCAACCATGGGACTCCCTCGCCGGAGACTTCATGGGTCCTTATCCTCGGAGCAGCAAAGGAAAGCGTTTTCTCCTAGTGATCACCGACCTATTTTCAAGATGGGTAGAAGCTTTCCCTCTGGGTTCCGCTGATATTCCGGTCATGATCAAGACTCTCAACAATGAAGTATTCTCTCGTTGGGGATATCCCAAGTCCATCCTATCTGACAACGGTCCACAATTCACCGGTAAAAAATGGCTTGATGCCTGTCAACAATGGCAGATACAACCCTGGACTACGCCAGTTTATCATCCTAGAGCAATCCTAAAAAGAAGAAACCAAGAGCTAAAAAAGGGTCTACGTCTACATGTGTATGGTGGGGATCAGCGCCAGTGGGACACTCATCTCTCAAAAATACTATTTACGCTCCGAAACCGAAGAAACGCAGCTACTGGCCTCTCTCCAAGTGAGACGCTCCTGGGACGCACTCTTCTTCGACCGGGAGATTGGAAACTAGGTGACTCTAACCCTCCAACCCAGAAAGATCACGAATTACGTCACCAGCAGGTTCGGAAGCATCAGAAGCAACATCAGGCGTCCTATGCCCCTCGCTATAAAATCGGCGAAAGTGTATACACCAGAACGCACGTCCTCTCTAACGCTGCAGAAGGGGTCCATGCGGGACTCGCTCCACGCTGGGAAGGTCCTTTCCTCATCCACCAACACTTAGGTGGTAATGTATTCTTAGTGAAAAAAGGGAATCGTCTATGTAAGCTGCATGGAAACGAAATTAAGCCGGCACACGGTCTTCCAAAGGAGGTTGACACCTTGCTCCCTCTCAACGCAAAGCCAACTTCTCTCGGAGAACCTCCACCACAGCTCACGGTGAGCCCAGATCCGCCTCCACTCCAAGTACATAAGACTCCCTCGGGGTACTCGCACGACTATCCAACCACCGAGACAACGCTAGTCAACAAGCTAACACGCCAAAGAAGAGGCAGACCGCCTCGCCTCACCTCCTCCAAAGATATAACTAAGGTCTCTACGACTCGGCTCACAAATCGAGAAAGCCAACAGCCAAATGAGTCGACAACATTACCAGCCTTACACTCCACTCGGATCTTCCGGCCTAGTAGGAAGGCCCCTCAGCTAGAAGACAGAAGAATTCCAAGTGATTCTCGCTACAATCTCCGTCCGCGAATGAAAAAGTTCCCTGTATAAACTACCCATATTTTATATAAACTATCCTTATTCTCTGTATTTTATAAGCTAGCCTTATTATCTGTATAAGCTCAACTTATTTTCTGTATTTCATAAGCTTCACATATATTGTTCTGAAAAAAAAAAGAGGAAAAAATTCCATAGCTGGGGGGTGGGGGGGGGGGGGGAGATTGTTATACGCTGGAATAATAAAATCCACGGCTATTATAATTTTTTCATATACGCGCTACGATGCGATTCGCAGCGCTCTCCGCCGCTTACCATATCCGTGGCTACCAGCACTCTCCGGCCACAAACCTCTGGCTTCCCCCTCTGTACTGCTGGGAGCCAATCCGCGAGCGCACCTCGGATTTCCCCACTACGCCGCCGGGAGCGAATCCAGAGCGAGCACCTAGCCATATAAGCCGGGCCCAAGCGCCTCTCAACAAGTAGTCAGGCCGAAAGGTCCACCCGGGGAACATCTCAGAAGAGTCGGGCCGAAAGTTCCATATAAGTAACGTCTCCTTATATTGTCCACAGTTGTACGTTTGAATAAATAGTTAACTCCGTTCAAGTTATCGAGTGTCAAAAGTTATTTTCTCCATTCTCATGAAGAAGCACATCAACATCAATACGTCGACCGGTGGTTAGACGTCTCCATCGGCGATCCCCTAGCAAATGGTCCGACGCAACTAACTAACGATAACTCAGGCTCCAAATATTTGTTGGCAATATTCTCCTCATTGTCAACAATTTCATTGAACACAAGTAAATATTTCTTTGAAATCAAAGAAGAAAATTCAATCCGGCTATTTTTTCGAATCAAGGAAACTATTTTTCTCGGTGTATATAGCATATTTATTTAGATCCTGGAATATCGTATTCCCTGAGAACCAAAGAAAAATCAAAATACATAAGCAAACAAATATAAAGCATCAGTCAATGCAATAAATCCTAAGCTAAATGGGGCAAGACATAATAGTAGATGCGTAGATGAGTGGTGAGCATCAAACAAATCGTGAAAAAACGAAAACAATAAGGAACCAAAGCCTCATAGGCTGGCTTACTTAGCAGCCCGTTGCTTTAGGGATATGTAATGACGCAGCAAGCATTTCTAAAAAGCAGCCGACATAGTTTCGTTGGCGTTACCAATCGGTTGGTTGGTATTACCCAATCGATCGGTTGACATAACCAAACGGTCGGATGGCGTTACCAATCGGGCGAGCGATGACCAATCGCTTGTGTGGATACTCAATAACTTACTCATGACATATTTTGCCATGCCCGTTGGTTGCCACGAATTAATTCCGTTGTTCCTACAACTACACCGTTTTCTTCATGTGCCAGTCTTGGAATTTACTTTTTTTTTTTAATTTACAGAATAAATATCTTATTTGTACGGCCGAAATTGACCGTATTGTTTTTCAGAAAGTATGACTTTTTTACTGTGAGCTTGCATTTGAATTTTAAATTTACGACGTAAGCGACGGAAGACATAAATTTTTTAATATTTTCGTGTAGGCTGCCCACGTAGCTCCGATTTTTACTGAAAATGTGTATTGGAAATGGGTTTTTCAGGGATGTGAACTATTCGATCGTATAGTTTAGATTTCTATTAAGGTGTATGACCTTTCTAATAATTGTCCTTAAACAATAACATAGTCAAATAAGCGACGGAGCCTAACGACCCACGTTTAACGTTTACGAGTGCTGTAAGCAACGACAAAATTCTAGGATTTTTTTCGGCCATACCTCCTAATCTAAAATGCATCTCCACATCTTGCATAGCTGAGAGCGATTTCATTACCCGTGGAGTACACTGCAAATAGTGTAACAAATTTTCTTCTCTTCTTTTTGTTACTTCACCAAAAGTTGGAGTAAAACAAATTCTTCTTTACTTCTGTTGTTGTTTTTCTTGTTCTTATTCTTCTCCTGACGTACCAATGCACTTTCTCGTAAACTCCTTTCTCGTGACTCGCTGCCAACCACCATTTTAGGAACTGTTTTTATCTGACGAATATATGACTAGGAGATATTCGCACAAGCGAAGAGTTGAAGCACTTGTAATAAATTAATTGTTTATTTATTTATTTTTCTCTATAATAATCACGTGGAAGCGCGTTCGGGTCCGAGACGCTTCGGTATCCCCTTAAGATTTTACACTCTTGATTTTAAAATAAGTTGAACATATCGTGACGTGGATAGAAGATAATAAGCTTAACGCGTCAACGGCATGATGTTCGAGCCGCGACCGACTAGGGGTGAATACGAGCACTCACTTGCCTCTAACGGATCTTCCCAAGATCAGAGTGGGAGACGCCGAGTAAATCGTCCTATTTGGACGTCCGAAAGGACGGTTCGTTACAATAGACTCTAGGATAAACGTGGTGAATATGGGCCACTCAAGCGTTTTAGTCTGTATCTTGTACTTAAAACTTTCTATTCTTCTTTAATGTAGAAGAAATAGGTGCCCGCGTACACTACCAAATTCCAACACTGAACTACTTTTAAGTAATGAATCAACAATTGCAGCTAGCAGCAGAAAATTCAGATAAGCTATCAAATAAATCGGTTTTGTATTTACGCCATGACCGCACGTTATAATTTCAAAACCAATAGAATTATGTAACGTTGACAATTCCTATTACGATCAAGATCAAATGTCTGAATTACCTCACTAATATTGACACAAGTGAATGTACGGAGATGTACACTTTTTCGATTCCACATGTGCGTCGTTACGCACTAGTTCACCACAGTGCATCAACTTTTACTAACCAATTTTATCCCTAATACATACGATAATACGCTAATACATTGAAGTAAATAAATATATTGTTACGTCCGAGTAACAAAAAAATTACAAATGCCCTGTTTTAGACCTTAGCCACGGCTAATTGGTCTGGGATTTGGACTGAACGATTTAAATGTAAATTTACTCTTTCTTTCTTACTTTCTTTATCAAAATAAAAATTGAATCGAGGGTCATTCTGGGGAATGTATTTGCTTTTGAGAAAGTTGATAATAAATGTGATTTTAATCAAACTGAACGGACCTGATTCGGGAATTATGTTCTTTGATTCTAAATATTCATTGGTGAAATAAGCTCATACTGAAGTCTTTTTAATGGGATGGGGAATGCCTAAATGTTGTGCCATTAACTTTCTAAGTTGGTATTTTCTACCACTGGAATAAAATAAACAAGACTCAGAATTAATTCTAAGTCTTGAGTTATGAGAAATGTTATGACTTCGCTTCCCGCATACAGTCAGCTATTTTTAAAGTAAAACGTTTAAAACAATTCGTATTCGGTAAATGTTTTAAGTTGGGTCTGTCTGCGAGAGAGAACGACAGTGTTTGGAGAGAAACGTTCGCAACTGTTCTGTGTAACGCTCTAGGTTTGAAGGTTTTAAAGGAATGAACGTTTGCAACTGTTCTGAAAAATGTTCTGGGTTTTGGAGTTCATTAAAATGAATGCAACTGTACTGCATTCATTCCTGAAGATTCTGGTTGGATCGTCGACAGCGACGACATGTGAAATTGTTAAATTCAAATTAAGACATATATTCACATCCATACACAAACAAACACATACACAAACAACTCATAATATTCGACGCTTATAGCCGCAGATGTTCAAAGGATTTTTGAGACTTTCCAATCTTTTGTTGAACATTTAAGGATGCTGTACGTGAGGTACGCGTACTGAGGGTTTTCGTGATCGGAAAAACCCGTAGTTAGTCTGGCACGCAGATGCTTGGGTCAAGCGGGCTGTTCGGGTTTTTTTCCGCGAGACGCGACGCTTTCGCATCGAGACGCGTCTTATCTACCTGCGAGGGATGCCAACCCTTAAAGCCAATCACCGTGAAGAGTAATGGTCTCCAGAAAAATTAGCCAATGAATATCTGCGACTCCAAGCGCTCGAAGGCGTTTCTTTCCCGATTCTAAGGGAGGGAGCGAAAATTCAAGCGTTAGTCGTTTTACGAATTTTAGCCAGTCTTCAGCGACTTTCCGTCCAGTCAGCATCGAAAGTCAAATCTATCTACACGCACCACTTGTATTTTAATCGTGATGGTTACAGTTATTAAAGTTTTGTTATCCACTCTACTGCATCCACATTTCATTCAATCTATCCTTATACGAAAACAGTTGTAGTCGATTAATTCCTGCTCCAACCCGTACTGTCTGATTTCGTCGCAACAGCGCACGGGAATTTACAACTTCCGTAAAAATTCTTAGTCTTTCGCGAATTCGACCGTACACTGGTTATATCGTAGAGAACTTACTAGTTAAACTGCGCCTAACACTTTTAGTTAAGAACTGTTGATCGTTGGTACAAAAATTTAAAGACTGAGTATTACATTTTTATTGACTAATTATTCTCCTTAGTTTAGGAGATGTTGCTCGGTGATTTTACATTTTGAAACTGAGAAAAATATAAAAATTGCGTCCTCACATACTAATGCAATCAGCTTCTTGTTTTACGCAGAGTTAGGAGAGGGGAGTTTCTCGGCCCTTCTAATTGGCCGGAAAAACTATCGTCTCCCACTTAACAAGTTAGTTTTCTTCGCCTTAGATCTAGTGATCGAGTACATTTTTTGGGGGTTTGAAGAGGGCAGAGTTCACCCTTCATTGGCTGTCAATCTGCCGTCTTCCACTTCTCTGTTGTTTACGTGGGGTGTTCGTCGACTACGAGATACTGGAGGGCCTTACATCCCTCTTTTTCAACTAGCCCCGACTACCCCTCCTTTGATACTATATCTATTTTCATTTTTACCTACCACTGACTACAGGGCCTTTCTTTCGAATATGCAACGATGCTCGGAAGAATTCATCTTATGTGAGGATTAACACTATATTTTCCCTTTTTACCGACCACTGAATATAGGGCCTTTTTCTGGTGCATACAGTGGTGGTTGCGGGATTGCCTATCTCTGGGGTAAGGGTACGTTGGGATGTAACTATATTATTCATGATACATAAGTAGAGGCTTCAAAGACAATACATCATATTAATTGTCTTTATTATGATAAATGATAAAAATGTGCAAAATATTGAAATCTGGAAAATGGTTACTCCATCTTGCAGACAGCCTAAGATTGATGAGCCAGACGTTTTAATCAGAGAGCGCTGAGACAGGTCACTTCTGCTAATAAGCCTTTCTTCCTTACTAAACGTTAATTTTGAGCTATTTCTATGAGAGAACTGTGCCAACTCGGTGTCTCCTGTACTGAGGGACACTTGTTTCTTATTCGGTGGGCACATGTACACGGAAGCTTTGACAGGACCATGAAAGTGTTACGGCCCGACGCGTCCTCATGCATATTTGTTACCCAACGGACGCTTAAAACTTATTATAGCTACGAACGTATACAGCATAGGACGAAGAATGGAAGCGCGTATAGTTGAAGAAGAAGGAGAGCGGGAGAAGGGAAACTACCTTACGCATACGCGCCATTAATTTCTTCGCCTCCCTGTAGCTCTCTGTCTCCCTTCCTCTTCAAGTGCTTGAAACGTTCGCGTGCGTTTCCTCGTTCAACTCGTACCAAGGCCGTATGCCGACATCCCACATAAAGTTAATTGTGAGTTATAACGTACCGAGCAAGTTTTCTGATGGGTTATATAGCTTTGAGCACGACGGAAAGTACCTATATAGTCTTGAGTCTTCTAGTGCTATACGTGTGGGGCGCTCGTGATCGAGTAATTGAGAATCGATGCTAGGCTGACTAGAGATTGCCTCGAATCCTCTGATAAATGATATTGGTCTTTGTGAGATAGTGGATGAGTAAAGGTGTGAGGAAATATTATCACGGAAGACGTATGAGAATGTAAAGTAAATGGGAGTCTGTCGGTAATTCGATCCTGCATGAAAAAGCGCTAATGGTGAGGAAAATGTAATGAATACTGATGACAAAGAAAATTGAAGGCCGCATTAGCGGTTATCAAAATCCTGTCCATTTCGCTACCCTGTTTTCGTAAAAGAATCTCAGAAAAAATCAAATGATTTACATATTTAATTAAAACGATATCGATATATCCGAAGTCTTTTCGATTTTCTGTCGATAAACATAGAATGTTGTGACTTATTTTTGGAGTGATTTTATTGTCGAATAATTACAAAGACTTTAGATTGCGGCGTTATCAATTATTATTCTCACGGAAATCAGCAATTCAAGTGACAAATGCTACGCGGTAGACTTTTTTGAATTTCTCAGCAATATTAGTCGTTGCCAATGACTTAATATTTGATAGATCTGTGAAAAAAGTCAATGAGATGGTAATTGAATGGTAATGTACCATTCGCTTTATTAAATCCACTCTATTTCACTTGGTTTTCTTGTTTTTGTCTTTCTCTGACCCCCGTTGTCTATTTTCGCTCCTTATGCAATTGAAATTTTAATCTATGCTTCTATAACGGAATTACGATTTCCCGCGGGCTTTTTTCTCGTCTCCCTCGATTAATTGAATCTGGCTCGATTAATTGAATCTATTCTTCGTCTTACGCATATTGTTCGTTGTCCAAATAACTATTGACGAGCTGTATGCCGATCAAAACTTGAATTAAACAATAAAAGAATGTCAATGAAGAATTGAAATTGAATTCAACGATAAGGTATTCAATATTTTGTCTCATTTGTGTTTGATCACAGATTCATGTTCTTTGCGTCTTGCAGATGAATGTTCTACTCAATCAATTACGAGTTCTGGGCATAAATTCCGCGTCATTGACTATCGCTTTTACGGAAACCAGCAATTCAAATTATAAAAGCTACTTTTCAGGCCTTGTTACGTTTCTGTTTTACGTTTGTCTCTTTTAATGGTTCAATATCTGAGTGGACAGTGAATATCTGGAGTAAATTAGAAATGTGGTCATTGTAGCTAGCGTATCATTATGTGCATTAAATCAACTCTATTTTTGTCACAACGACGACTCTATCCATACTGACCCTTATCGTCTATTTTTTATCCGCAGACTTAAAGTTGCAGCTTGTACTTTATGGCGAGAGGAAGTTTTCCCGTGGAGTTCTTCTTTCCTCTCCATCGATTAATCGAGTCTTGCATCACCGATTCTTCGTCGTAAACATATTTTTCGGTTCACAAAGAACCGTAAACAGTCTGTTTACCAGCCATTGCTAGCTTTGGATAATCGATAGAGTTTTCCGCAAGACCAATCGACCTGTCGACCGAAGAATTGTATGACTACTGGAGGATCTGAGAGCGAATTCGCTTCCGGGTAAACGTTTCAGCTACAAAGTCATTTCACTCTTTTGAGTGAATACTCGCAGAGACCATTCGAGTTTCAGCGACTGCTACTGATGAATAGTTGCCATATATATATATATATATATATATATATATATATACACAAACACATATGTATATATGTGCAAGTTCATTCTAACCTCGCTGTATGACGCTTTGATGCTTCATCTGTCGTCTATTAGCCTCTCACTCGTTACTAACGCGGCGCATTAGCAGCAGCAGCAGCGGCACTCGATTCACTCTGCTGTCACCGCACCTTCCATCAAACGAGACTTCGGACTCAAGTACCATTCTACGGGGAGCAATACCATCACGGAGAAAACCGTGTCTCTCGGAAATCCTCCTGTGTGACACATGTTCGCATCACCGTCGAAAGGTTATCGGTTGAATCGAGTTTGCCTCCTCAATCTCCCTTGGAGCTTCAAGCTCGTAACCCAGCGCAATTTTTCCACACAAAATCGATCCAGTGCACCGAACGTTGCGTGTCGTTTTTCGCCTGCAACGGATCGAACGATTTTTTATTCTGTGGGGTCGAAATATAAAAAAAGGAAAAACGTATTTCATGACTGCCAATTAATCTGTAATATTAATGGTTTTCACGGGGAAACTTGAGGTAAATGACTGGACTGCAGATCAAGCGTCATTTCTCGTTTTATAAGAGAGTGAAATTCAATCAACCTGTTATATAACCCAACGCTCCTGCCTTCGCGATTTTTCACCCTACAACGAAAAATTCTCATCAAAGCTTTCATTTTCCATCATTGGCATTCTAAAAGTTTGAAATTTATCCGAAAAGATATTCGATTGAATGTATAAAGAAACACAATTGACATTCAATCTGGACACTCACAATTCCTGAAATGGATAGAGAATCGGATTAATGATAAATAAAAGTTTTTTTGTCCTATGGAAAAAGATATTAAATTTAAATTGCTCGACAACCGTCGACCCGCAATCTTTGTGTAGAAACATCCAAATTATTGTTTCATTCAATTTTTCGCTCGTAAAAGGCCATAAAATTCTTGGAAGGGTTTTTTTTAGATAAAAAGGACAGAAAAGGTGATTGACGAATCAATATTTTCCGACTTTTGCAGTAAATATTATGATGATCGAATGGCAAGAGAAATGAAGAGTAGTTAGTCCCTCAGAAAACTTACTCTTTGTAGGAAAGAGCGAAAAAAATACAAGGAATGCGAAGTTCAACCTTGTAGAGGTTCTCCATTATTTTCAAGTTTTTACAAGTCTCTAAGAAACAGTTCGGGCATCTATTTTGGCTACTGCATAGCGAAAGCTTTGTAACAAGCTTGATATAATGAGAAAGCAGTATACAAGGTCACACTTTGTGTTTTAAATAAATTCGAAAAACTAAAGTTTAAAGAAATTTCAGTCATCAATAATAACGGAAAATTCAAATTCCTACAAATATGGCTTGTTAATTTGAGGTGGAAGTACCGCTCGTGGCATCTTAGTACTATACCTGGCCATCAACTTGATCAATATGCATGCAAATGACTGTAATGGTCCCAATTGGTGCCTTTGAAAATAATCTTACGCAACTACGGATTTTACGCATTGCATATTCAAGGTAAAGTTTGCTTTGGATCATGTAAAATAATCTCATTTGGTAATTAGAAAAGATTGCCCTAATGGTCAATTAATATATAGATTTCTAGTGCGGCCACTAATGGTGAAGTGACTACAAATGGTACTTCACCATCCTATGTATTGCAAAAGTTAATGCGATAGCATTGATTTTTTATTTATTTCAGAAGAGCCTGAATTCGGACCACTCGTTCAATTTCAGTAAAATTTGGCACCACACGCACGCACGCACGCACGCACGCACGCACGCACGCACGCACGCACGCACGCACGCACGCACGCACGCACACACACTTTCTAAATCACTTTTCTCGATGGTTTTACTCATTCTCAGTGTCCTGACATGAAAATCGTCCTGACGAAAAAATGTCATGACAAAAAACCTTCGTTATGTAGAAGTAAGAAGTTCGGCAAATTGGAACCACAGAACACGCACGTATTACCATGACAAAATGACGGTAGGGTGTGAGACTGGAGCTTCCTGCTGACACCCCTTGTTGAATATATGATAATCGCCGAGTAATACGTTACTGCGCGAGGGAGAAGAGCGGACGCTCCCACCCTGTACGGCACACGGGCCGACTACAAACTCGATAATTGGACCATTAACGTTGAAAAATCAATCCTGCGAGATTACCAGCACTTCGTGAAACCTGCGGCATTTGCAGCGCAGTCGCAAGTGTTACTAACCTCGCGCACTGCGGCCTCCTCAATTAGATTTTTCCAATTATGCTCACCACTTGGATTCGAGGCAGCTCTGACGCAACTCTTTACAGCGTCGGTTCAAAAATATATACTATTCTATAACAGCAGTTCCATTTCCTTTGCGAGAAAAACTTCAGCCATACATTGTGCCTAATACAATCAGTAAAAATTAGGAAAACTGGTGGGCCGTAATTTCTTTCAATAAATTTGGTGAATTTTACCCAATCCTAAACTTGTATAAACAATTTAGTGTTGAAAGTACGAAGTAACCAGGTTGTAGGTCATTAGATTGATTCTCCGTTATTAGAATTAAATACGAATACTTGCTGACAGTAATATAATTTTTATTCCGACAAAAAAATCTTGCAATAAATTCCTCGTTAACATTATGCGAATCAATGGAATGCATCAAAATGCTTTTCCTTCGAATTAGTCTGAGAAATTTCACATTATGCAAATGTTTATCGATACGAGAAATGCTTGTGCGGTTGCGGGACTGGACGAAAATTGGTTTTGCTTGTTTAGTAATAGTATCAAGCTTAGAGATCGTGTTTCGGTCGGGAGTACTAGGGAAGTGTAGGGCCTATCGCCTGATGGGTGAACTCGACTTTCGTGATCAAAACTGTACAGTCCTGCATACGATATCCGTGCACACGCGTCCGCGTTCGCTCATGCGTTGATGCCCTATAGCCGGGCTGCAGCGTGCACTGGCTGGTAAACCGTTCGCTGATTAAATTCGATCAATCTTTGGTGCATTACGCCGAGGTAGTTACGAGGTACGAGTTTACTAGTACGGTGCGCACATGAGACTAGACCAAGCGCGATCGAGCAGCTTCCGATGTTGCGTACCTATACGAGTCGGCCAATTCAATTACTGATGCGCTGCACCGGCGTCGTGAATGCGTCACATTGAACCGCGTAGAACCGTGTGCGAATATCCAGAATCCGTCGACGAGAATAATGATAAATTTCCTTAAATATCACCAAATACTAGTGATTTAGCATACCCAAAACCTCTCATTTCCCACTAATTCTATTCGTTTTTTCTATTAATTAATATACGTTTCTAAGGAATGGGTTAAAATAAAATAGTCTACATGGCGTAAAAATGATGAACATTTCAAAAAATAAAAAATTAAAATCCGTGCGAATTCATCACATTGTACCGCGTAGAACCTTGTTGCGAATATCCGGGATCCGTCGACGAGAATAATGACAAATTTCTTTCAGGGGTCTGAGTCCCCTAAAGTAAGTTATAAGACTAAAAATTCTGTACATGATACCTTCTTATTTGTAAAAAATTTTACACTCAAACCTAATTAAGTACATTCCAAGCATTACAATTCTGCGATTTAATAACGACATACCGTGCACCAAAATGGTGTGACGAAGAAGGTAAAATTTTCAACTTGTCGCAGCTTTCGGAGCAAGCCGGTAAACGAATTTTAGTGTTCAATGTCTCATTCCGTCTGTCGAAGAGTGCATTCTAGGATAAATGCAGCAATTCTGGATGCAGTGGAAGTTGGACTTATAAGGAAAGATTTACACATTTAGAATCATAGCATTGTCACGATTAGATAAAGAAAGAATATATATCTTAAATATAAATTCTTATACTCATTCTAGAATGCACTCTACAAAAGATAAAATAAGACATTGTATACTAAAATTTATTCACTGGTTCGATCTGAAAGCTACGGCGGGTTGAAAATTTCACTTTATTCCTCACACCATTTTGGTACACTGTATGTTTTTGCAAACTTGTAGAACTATAATGGTTAGTATGTACCTCATGCGCTTTGCATGGAAAATTCTTTAGAAGGAGGGTAGGTAACATCTACAGATTTTTTTTCTTAATGCTCTTTTCAGTTGACCCAGACCCCTTAAATATCACTGAATACTAGTAATTTGGCATACCCAAAACCTCGCAATTCGCACTGATTCAAGTCATTACTAATTCTATTCATTACGCAATCTACGTTCAAGAGGAATAGAAAAAGTACGTCTATATGACGTAAGAATGATGATACAAATTACTACGAAATTATTGAGACGTTAACAATGTCTGTGACTTTAGCAAAAACATCTGCATTATGATAATTTCGAAAAAGCAGTACTTGCGTTAAACCTTTAAATCACTTTTTTAAGCTTTAACATTTACTTAAGCTACGTCATTTTCGTCATTTGAACTACGTCAATTTAAACTACTTCATCACCTATCGATACCTTTTCATGAGCAACTACTTTTGAAGAAGTTTTGTCCCGAGTCTTCCATATCAGTCGGAGACTGATTAGCAATCATTTCTTTTTTCAACTTGATTTTTGAATAGGTGATTATAAAAAGGAATTGGACGTAATTTTTTTTTAATCTCGTTGTTTTTCTATGAGAGTCGAACAAAAAACACCATTGTAAAATGATCTATATATAAACAAAACAATAATAAGAATACTTTGAAAATGAGACACGTATCGATAATAACATATCGAGTTCAATACCTTTGGATAGAGAATATTGGATTATTGAATCAGTCTTTGATTATTTGGTCGTGTAAGTTTTGCTGGAGAGGCGTGCTCGCGAGACGCCGGGTCAATTCAATTACCGCAGTTACCACCGTTCCAGAACTGTTGGTACGCACGGAAGTTCACAGTCCCGAGTTGAAATATAGAACCTCCGAAAAACCTTCGTATAATGAAAATGAGTAAAAACTGACACTTTCGGAGATTCCTTGCAGGGTCGTGGACCCTCGCTTCAACTTGTACAGTCTATCGGCAAATGAACGGTGGCCGTGCATAGCCTCATGAACTTCCCGTTTTACTCCTCAGCCTTCGCAGAGCCTCTTTTGAGTCAGAATTTTTACGTGGTTGCATTGTTTTCAATGTTCATGTTGATCTGATTTATTGAAACTTGTATGTAATTATTCTTTTACTAGAATAAAATTAATGCAACGGATCACTGATAACTGATGTATTCAATCAAACAAGACGACATTACACATATAAATCAATCATTGCATATTACACATCAATTACATTCGAAGGTAAGTGTACTGCATAATAATGAATCTAGATTTTTATTTTTCCAATTACAGAGATTTTATTATTAAATACAGAAGTAATCTATGTACAGGATGCAATCAAAAGATGTGTCGCTCTTACTAGGCCGTTCAAAAAGAATTCCCTCCAATTCTACAGCAATGATTCTGTCACTCGGGTGGCATTTGTATAAATAAGGAAGCTCAGTCTTTATTCTGTTGTGTCCATGAACTTTAAATTTGCCATCACTCATTATTTCAGTCAGTATTGCATAATGCTGCCCATTACAAAGGCATTTAGTAACGCAGTTACAATTTGTGACTTTTATAAAGCAACTCACAGCACCGATTTTAATCTGATCATTGCTCCGATATGACGCATGTGAGGATGACGTTTTCAACGACCGCGTATGCATTTCACTCACATACAATTTGTTTTCCTTCAATAGTCTCATGTACATGTAGATATTACCTAGCGGAAATTGAGAGAGGCGCATTGCTTGTATGATGAAGTTCGGAATGTTGTGAAGATTTTGATAGGTACCGACACTGTAACAGTTCAATATCACTTGCTCACAAATTTTCACGTGTTGTCTAATACCTAAAGTGAAGTCGCGGATGATCCTCTCTGGCAAATCCTCTAATTTTTTTTGCATTTTCAAGAGATGGCAGTTAGCATTAGCAATTTGAGAATCGATGTGAGATGTACCGTGGACGAGTTTCAATAATTTTCCATCAAAATCTTCGTATGGAAAACAAGAATACACCTATAAAGGCTCAAGACATTCTACGCACACCGGCAAATGCAATAGTTGATGAATGTTTATTGTACAGAATTGAAGACCGTACAGAATTTCGAATTCCTGAACGAATCTGTTCAACAAGCTCTTCGCAATCTCGATTTTTTCGTCTGTAATACAGCCTGAGTTAAGAATAGAAATGCTGGTTACGAGTAGAAGATAGTGAGCAAAATAATCAGGCCTCATTATTCCTGTAAGTATCGGTAAAGAATAATAAAAAAACCACATTTTCAATTCAGAAGCTTTCCAATGACATAATTGTACGAAGCATTCGATGGGCAAATTTAGGGGGCTTGATTGTAATCAATCTTGCGTTTAAAATATCTGATACAGCAGCTAAAGAAAATGGACGCTCTCTGAACGCCGAATCGAACCACAGACTCAATAATTTTTTCACAACCCCACAAAAAATGCAATGCATATAATCAATGCCGACGCCCATTACAAAATCAGGCATGAGCTTAGAGAAAGCGCAAGGACCTTTTACACCATCTACTGGCTGACCGTTTGCAAGAGCTTGCATACCACTCTGAATACTTTCAGCACTAGATCTCATTTCAAGGTTCTCCGTGTATCTAAATACGTGAGACCGACCCCCAGTCGAGTGTTCGAAAGTTTCACCTTTTTCTTTACAGTTCGGACAACCGCACTCTCCATTAAACTGCGTGAAATTTAGACACTGCGCTTTGGCTGGAAGATCGCACGTTCCCCCTGACAGCATTCCTCTGACAGTGATGACAGTGCCGTCGGACGGTTCGTAGTCTTTTCCTCTAAGAAGTGTTTGGAATTGCGAGCGAAATTTGTAAATAAAACTATTGGCTGCTGGTTTTTTAGGACCAAACCATAAACTAACAAGAAGCGTATTCTCTTTTCTCATTCGATACTTGTAAGATATCTCATTAATTGTTAAATAGAGAGGCCACATGCTGACTTTAGATGACTTAAAAACTGGCACCCCGTCAGTATTCCCAGTGAAAGACACGTTATTAGGATTGGAAAGAAATCCATTTGCCACGTTTTGCCATTTGTGACGTTTTCATCAGCGTCATTCGCCGCCTCATCTTCGTCA
This sequence comes from Tromatobia lineatoria, assembly GCA_949699805.1. NCBI lineage: Eukaryota > Metazoa > Arthropoda > Insecta > Hymenoptera > Ichneumonidae > Tromatobia > Tromatobia lineatoria. Next base: position 16,222,501 of record OX453037.1, read on the forward strand.
TCGTCGTATTCTTACACATCTAATTCGTGGGTGGAATAGATGTCATCGATTTCAGAATTATTCTAGATTGATACATTATCTTCACACTGCTGCTCTGCGAATGCTGCAACCCTGAATTTAAAACGACGAAAAGCCATCACAAAAAAGTGATATTCTGAAAATTCTAACACACAATTATGTATATATATATATATATATATATATCTGTATATTGTACTAGCCTTTCTTCGTTCGAGTTATCGGCTTGGATGATATCGCATTGAATCGACGTCGCCATATCACCGGAGAAGGAAGCCAATGCGTGTGCTTCCGTAGCTTTGTTATATAAAAATTTTCCTATCCGCGAAAGCATTCTATACGGTTTTCGGTTCATGATGAACGCGGTTGGAGTGTCAGACACCTGTACGATCTGAAGTTATGAAACAAACACTCTCGTCTCGGTTCCGATCCTTCGTTGTTTTTTATCGCTGACATTTTTCGCTGTGGACTGACAAGACTCGTTTGCTGAAGAAAAATACGTTCCGCCGCTAATTTCGATTCCCGCCATACCCTAGCCCTACAAATTACCAGATGCAAGGAAACTCTGGTCAATATTGGACTAATTGGGGGGCCCCCCCAAACTGTTATTCAGGATCTGAAAGCTAATATGGTTATCAGCAGTCTTTTCATTATCCTCTGTTGAACTACGCGCCAGGATACACAACTACGAATTACGACTACAATACACCTACTCCAGGAGGATCGCGTGAGAATGATTTTTCGTAAATCGTCGCGAAGCCGAAATCCATCGTGGAATCGAATGGCACGCGCACCGTGCGTCGGCCACGCGTGCCACGAGGAAAAAGAGACAAGAGATAAAAAGATGCCCTAACTATTGAAAATAGACGAAATAATTTTTAATTTAATTGCGATTGCGACATGTTTGTATTATTGCTAGCATGTGTGTGGATTTAGCGTAAGGGTCTGTAAAGGGTACTCGACGATTCTGAGGAGGTTTATTTAAGGGTCTGTCGATCATTTTGAAACCTTCCTCTGAACCTCCTCCGCCTTCAAATGCGTAATATGTGCCATTTCCGGAGTTTCAACGGAGGCTCTTATTTTAACGGTGGCCCTTATTACACCCTGCTCGAACTCCAAAAAAAGTCTCAAGCGAGGTTTAGAATTAAGGATTCCAGGGAGGCCAAACATTTTAACTCGGAAGTGAGCTTGGTAGCCTTTCGAGCGCTTTTTCCAGGATTGCAATGGTGAATTGTCCGGGGCGAAAGCAGAACGCGACAGAGTGATGAGTGCAAGAAAGACAACGGATTAAATAAATACGGTTCGCATCTCTTTGCGTGTGCATTCATCTCTCTTTTTGTGACTGTTTGTGTGTGTGCGTGTGCGTGTACGTACGTGCAAGCTCCATCAGTCCGATCCCTCCGACTGATGGAGCTTGAATTTGGTACAAAACTAACGACGGCCGCCCGTCTATGAGAATTCTAATTTTTCAAAAAACGTATGCAAAAATTCAGATTTTATACTTTTTCAGCATAAATGACAAGAGTGATTGCTGTATTATGTACAAGTAAAAAAATAATATCTAGTCTGACATATGGAATTAGACACATAAAGTCTGCATAAATTCTATGGACAATTTATATACAATTTATATATGGAATCGAAAATGAAGCTGGGTTCATATATAGATTATATAAAAATTGTATAAAAAGTGTATGCAATCTACATATGCCTAATTCTCAGTTTCAATCCGTACATATTTTCGATGCTCTAATTTTATCATTTTTAAATTTGAGCCGTTCATAACATCTACGATGTTTTGTTTCATAATTCTTTATGAGTGCAGGTATATTTAATCTTGCTTGGTATTGAATTTGATCAGAATCGGGAAAACGTTTCGGTATGTAGTTCTGAAATTATCGAAAACATGTGCGCGTGTGCATCTCTGTGTGTTTGTATGTGAAGTGGCTTATTGATGCCAACAACTTTACTCGAGAAAAGTTACCGGGCGTTCATCTCGACACCTCGGAAGAGGTGCGAGGCTTAAAAAAAAAGAATGAAAAAAGGTGCAAGAAAAGAAAAGTTCGTCACGAGGTTTTGCACAGAGTCACAAAGAGGAAGAGCGATGTTGTAGAGACAAGGCACGACCGGCACTCAAGAGAAAAGTTGCTGCAAGGTTTTCATCTTTTTCGCTTTATAAGGAAACGGCGAACTCTCGGGTTTTGTGGTGCAACTCATTCAGTCGCTCCACCGCGAAAAAACGTGTTATGTAGTGTGGAATTCAATCTTACGCTTTGTGGATTCCAATACCAATGAAGGTGTCTGCGCTGAAAGAAATTTGGATTGTCACAAAGTCTGTTTTATAAGGAAAGTACAGATGCAATAAATATTTCGACATTTCTCCCAAAACATTATACAAATATAATAGTAGTAGTAGTAATTGTGAGCTTATTGACAATACAAAACATCGGACCCGTTTACATTCACAGTGCATTGCATATTACATAAATACATATTTTGTTTCCCGTACTGTCAATAGGCCATCGACCGAAGTCCTTCAGCCTAGATTGTCTTTTTTTTGTTTTGTGTCGTCTATTGTTCCGGCTTAATCAGTGTAGTGTGCATTTACTATTAGGTGTTGGCCATTCTTACTAGATGGTAACAAATATATTTTGATGAAAATTTTGAAATATGTAACATATTTATTGCATTTGTAATAATAAAAACAAATTAAATGAAAATTATGAGCTAAATTTCTATAAGTGTTGTCGTTGTATTTTGCGACGACAACTTTAATTTTGCTATAAATCAATTCCTTTGCAAGAGGATACCAAATGTATCCTCTATAAAAAAAATGTTGTTTGACTCAATAGTTGAATTAGACGTAGCCTTGATTCTATTTCGGTATCTCGTAAATCCATCATGTAAGTTTCAAGGAATTCACCCGAGCTGATTCCTCGGAATAGCGAACATAAAAATACACTAGTTTTTCGCTGCATTCATCGTAATATATAATACCACAGAGGATCGATAAACGACGCGGTAAACCACTGCTTGATATCATAGCCTCGATCAATCTTCGTCTTTTTTCCCGACCGGTGCAAGCCGTCCGAGGGATAAGTCCGTTCATTAATTACCTTAATTTTAAATAATGAGTCGGCGTATGTCCGAGTCCTCCACTTCTCCAGGAGAAAGAAAGCCAGAGTAAGTACGTTCAAGAACAGCTGCACTTGGCGAATACAAATGGATCGATCATCTCCGAAGCTTTTCATTTTGCGACTAATAAGACGACCTACTACAAAATCTCATAAAATATCATCATCTGATGAAATTAGTCGATCATGATGTGTAGTCTGAAATGGAGATCACAATTTTGTATATATATCACTTTTATAATTACATCAAGTGTATTGATGTTCAACACATTTCATTGATTCTGACCAGATACTTTTTAAGAGATTAGGTAACAAAATCAAGACCTGTCTCAATACATTGGGTTTTTTGCCCTTGAAGAACGGAAACTGCAATAGCGGAAGAAATCTGATGACAGCATATAGTGCGAGATGTGCTTCGCAAAAATTCCATCGAAAATAAAACTTGACCGCAAATCGTCGCATACAATAACACCTAAGGCATAGTGCGTTCGCGTTAGCGTAAGAAAATCGGTTCCCATTCTTTTATGGCTTGGGGATCTGCATAATTAGGATTCAAGAAATGGGTCCCTCTTGAATCGTTCGTTTTTTATGAGAATATTCGGATTATACCCACAATTCAGACATAGTCTTTCTGAGATTTCGATTTTTCATATTGAAAAATATTAATAAGAAGACACACTGTCTAAGCGGAGTAAGTTCTATTTATTTCCATCCGTAAGGTCATTTATCGATTTAATAGACATTAAGATTCTTCAGGTGCACTGATGCAGTTTATGAATGCATTTTATAAACTGCCTTTCATTAGTACTTGTTCGGCTTAGTCAGTGTATTTTCTCATGGAAAATCAAACGAAATCTCACAGAGCCAAATCTACCGAGCAGCTTAGTCAGCATCATGCAAAGTGGAAAAAGGGAAAACTTTGCTCGAGACAAAATTAAAAGACGTGCGTAATTCTGTCAAAAAGCAAAAAAACATGTTTTCATCGAGCACCATAACAATATAGTTTTTCGGTAATTATTACATACAGTAGGACATGGACGATATAGAATTTATTAATTCAATTACTAAAACGTGATTCCGTCGCCTTAAGTGAAATAGTGGTGTCAATGACCCACGGGATTTCGACCTCATTGAACGACTATCGCCAAAGCGCGGATTGATCGAAAAAATAACGGCCTAGCTTAACCCGCACCAATCATCAAATTCTAACAAAACAGTCGCAATAAAAAAAAATGTAACTCGCAAATTCAGAGCTAATCCGTGAGAACGAATTTTCCGAGGCAATCTTTTGCAAACTCGTGACTGACGGTACAACGCCAGAGTGGCTGGCTACACCCACCAAGTTAAATGGCTTCTGTCGCGCCTGGAATGGTGTGTGGAAATAGCGATGGAAGAAATAGTGGTAGTAGTGGTAACAAGAGGACTGGATGGCAGAGTGGCTCGAGAGTCAGAGCCGCACTGGAGTTTCTTTTTTCGATGAACCGCTGCCCGGTTAGCGGGTGACCTATAACACCGGAAACAGCAGCCACGGAACAACGGGATTCAAATTAACCCCGATAAGGCAGAAGCCCGAAGGGGATGTGCCTTTTTCTCTCACAAGCGTCGGGAGTTTAGGTGTGAACTATTCCGTCATTCCCGCCGCTATTCTCTTTGGGAACAGTTACACCGGAACAAGAGAAAATACCCTTAGAGGTTATTCTATTACGTGTGGGTGAGCTAGTTGAACTTTGAAGCCGACAAAAGCGAAGAAAAATAAAAAGCGTCACTCTAGATAACTGTGAAGTCTACGTACACGGAGATCGCGTGCAAAAGGAAATTTGCTGGAATGACGGATGAAGAGGAAGACCAAAGAAGGGGGGAAGAAGAAGAAGATGAGGAAGACGAATTTACACGAGAAATGTACGTCGTTAGTCTGCAATGTTCCTATGTGCACCCCGGAGCTCCCCTTCGACCTTAATACCAAGATGTGGAGATATCGGCATGGGAGTTGAAAAGAAAGTTTTTAAGGCTTTTCTTTTTAGTTGAGAACGCTCAAACTTCTCCAAGTAATACCTATCGCACTTTATGGCACTTAAAATGTAAGTACTTACTCAGAATTTAACATCATCTTCGAGGTAATCCGAGATATATAGAGATTAGGATCATTCGCGAAGATGTCAGACCTTGTATAGTACTTTCTCATCATTTTTCACCTTCCACAAAAGTTCCCTAATGATGATGGCTTATACGTTGTTACTTTCTTCATTGCAGAAGATGTTTTGCAGGAGTAGATGATCAGAATGATATCTATAACTCGATGAGTTTTACGGTTGGATTATTTTCTTAGAAATGTAATTTTTTACAATTGCTTATGACGTCCGTTAATCTCCAACCAATTCGATATAAGAAAATGTTATCGAAATGAGATTTGGCTGCACGTGGGTCAACATTCACAGTTCGTAGGGCTTATAGCAATCAACGGGTTAAGGTGACCAAATTACCTGAAAAAAGTCAGGAGAAAAATAAACATCTTCAATTATATCTTTCTTTTAAAAAATGTTGCACTTAAACCTCATCAAGTACATAACAAACATTATAATTCTGCAATTTTGTGAAAGCGTACAGTGCACAAGGAAGGTGTGAGATCAGAAGTCAAATTTTTCATTTATCGTAGGTTTCAGACCAAATCGGTAAAAAAATTTTAGTGTTCGATGTCTTATTTTATCTGTCGAAAAGTAATTTCTGGATTCATTATAGTGATTCTGGATGCAATGAAAAATAGATTTACTGTGACTACTTGTTTAGAGATATTCAAATGGAGAAAGATTTATTTAGACCAGAGTTGGGAAGAATGCATTGTTTTTTAAATGCATTACCGTTTTTTCACCTATTACTTTAAAATTGGATAATGGGATTCGGAAACATAACCCGTTACTTTATTAATGAGTAATGGAGCAGAGGTCCATCACCCATTATTTCAATGATGAGTAATGGAGCAGACGTTACTCATTACTTTTTTCATGAGTATTGGAAGACACATCCATTACCAATTATTTTTTTAATGAGTAATGGAAGGCACATCCTTTACCCATTACTTTTTTAATGAGTGATGGAACTCATAGTCATCATCGATTTTCAAAGTATTGGGTAATAGATGTGGTAATGCATATATGATAAGTCCATTACTTTAACTAAATTTGCTTAATAAATAATAATAAATATATAATTAAATAAATCGAAAAATCGTTCGAAATTTTAATAACTAAAAAGATGAATCGCAATTCGTTTGAAAAATTGATAAATAAATAAATGAGTATAATATAATTAGAAATCTGCACTTACGGAGATCGACCCGTGAAGAATTTAATTCCCATAAATTCGAGAAAAGTGCACGAAAATTGCTACCACTTCTCGACCAAGTTGATTTTTTCATGGTTTTTGATGTCCAGGTTAATTTTTTCATGTCTTTTGGTATCTATGTAGATTTCTCTATGGTTTTTGGTGTCTAGAAATCAAAATTTCTCCATGATTTTCTCTGTCCAGGTTGATTTATAGATAGCTTTTGGTGTTCAGGTTGATTTCTCCATAGCTTTTGGTATCCTGGTTGATTTCTCAATTTGTTAAGAACGCATTTTTTAATTCAAATTCAAGCTACGATGCGCCCTCTCGCGGACGTGCGTGCTATGATTGCGCCTTTACGCCACATCTCTCTTTTTTGTTTTGTTGGTGTTATTGTCAGCGCTGCGATAGTTTGACAAGTCGGTTTACATTTCAGTTATTCATATACCAAAGGTTGCTCATATTATGGCGTATATGAGGCCACCGCAGGATTTAGAATTCATATGAAATGCTATGCGAGTGATAAAAACTATGGATTTATCAGTGTTTATAGTCTAACAGTCTAACATTATGAGTGTTAACTTAACCTTAAATCTTTTCTGTCTATGCACTTTTCTATATATAATATTTTATGTGAATATTTATGGTATATTTCTCACTGAAAACTACTCAAGACCATTGATAGCAGTCTTTTTTTAGTAGACCTGTAAGGCAATCCATATTTCACAATAGAAATTTCGGATTGAGGATGGTTTCAGAAATATCATGTAAATAACTGAAAAGACAATAAAGTTTTCACTATATTGGATCACTTGTGTATGAGACCGAAGCAGAATAAATTTTATATCAGCCTGCAGACCAAAAATGAATAACATATTAGTTAGCGGGATTGCTGTTTGAGTTGGTCGATCAACCGCTCGGCAGCAGCATCGCCTGGGCACACCACCAATAACCGCATTGCAGAGTCAGCGTATGCGCTCGAACGTTCTCGAGTCCCTGATGCGTTTTCCGATTTCTTCTCCAATTATTCGTTAACGGTCTCAACTGGTCGCACGCACATCGATTACGGGTTTTCTCTTTGCAGTCACCTCGTCTTTTTCGGAAGTGTACAACGGTCAGCTCAGGGTGGCTCAAACGGTCAGCGCAAAGACATTACGTACGGGTTAAGTAAACGCGGGTTTATGTACACAACATCGACATACTCACGAGCGGTTTACTAAGCTTACTTACACGTGGTGGCACGTGTGCTTCGGCATAATTGGCATATTCTTTGCTAAATTTTGGCACTCGGACTATACAAGTGTTTTTACGGCTTGCTCAGAACATTATTGTGTTTTATTAAGTTTTTTGGATAAACATTAAAATGTTTATTAAGATACCTATGCCTATATAGAATGCCTACGCCGTTTATTTTCAACACCTGATCCACTATCAACCATCCACGGCATTATTTTACAATATTTAATTTTTATTTTTCCCATTTCAGGTCAAGTACCAGAAATAGTGGAGATTTTGGATTGGGTTTCAATACCAAAACTAGGATTTAGATGCAGAAAGTGGACACCACATTTCTTTGCAATCCACAAATCTTTTCAAAAGTAATTGTGTTTCCGGACGACACCTACAGACGCCAGACAGACAGACAGACAGACAGACAGACAGACAGACAGACAGACAGACAGACAGACAGACAGACAGACAGACAGACAGACAGACAGACAGACAGACAGACAGACGGACAGACGGACAGACGGACGGACGGACGGACGGACGGACGGACGGACGGACGGACGGACGGACGGACAGACAGACAGACAGACAGACAGACAGACAGACAGACAGACAGACAGACAGACAGACAGACAGACAGACAGACAGACAGACAGACAGACAGACAGACAGACAGACAGACAGACAGACAGAAATGAGTTAATGTGTTATTTAGCATCTAGGACACTCAAAACATGGATTTCCATTAAAATCTTAGAGTCGAATGTTTTTTGAATTGCAATACTTTCTCTTTTACATACTCTGTATGTGATGAGAAAGTAAAAAATAATGGATAATCAATGTGCCATGTTCCATTACTCATTAAAAGAATAATGGTAATATATGTGTCTTCTCACTCATTAATAAAATAATGGGTGATGGACCTCTGCTCCATTACTCATTAATAGAGTAATGGCTTGTGGTTCTGAACTCCATTACCGATTTTTTTTATAAAAAAATTCAGAGCTCTGATTTAGACATTTCAATCATAAAATCTGCAAATAACAATTCCTATTAAAGGAGAAAATCCAAAATGCACTTTTCGGAAGAAAAAATAAGATATCGCATACTAAAATTTGTTCACCGGTTTGATCTGAAATTTTAAACTGAAAATTTTTACTTTTTACCTCGCACGATTCTGGTGCGCTGTATAATAAATGTCTCTTGAATTGTTTATTCTCAAATAACCGAACCATAAATTGATCATCAATCAACTATTAATATCGTTTCATAAGTATCATCTCATAGTTTTATTAAACACAAATCATTTCACAAATCATCTTCCAATATATAATTTCAGTACACGTTTTCATAGCGCTTTATAATTTCAATCTTTATTTCCGTACATCCACTTTCAATATCATTCCATAATAGGACTGATCATAATAAATCATTTCACAAATGATCACTTAAATTCATAGATCGTTTCGATAAGAAATATCTCTCGCGACTATATTCTTTTAAATACACTATTCCATTAGAAAAGATTTTTCATCCTAACCATTCATTTCTGCATCGTCGACAGCGATGACATGTGAAATTCTTAAATTTAAATTAAGACATATATTTACATCCATACACAAACATACACACACAAACTGACAACTCATGATATTCGACGCTTATAGCCGCAGATGTTCAAAGGTTTTTGAGACTTTCCAATCTTTTGTCGAACATTTAAGGATGCTGTACGTGAGGTACGCGTACCAATGGTTTTTGTGATCGGAAAAACCCGTAGGTAGTCTGGCACGCAGATGCTTGGGTCAAGCGGGCCGTTCGGGTTTTTGCCGCGAGACGCGACGCCTTCCCATCGGGACGCGTCTTATCTACGTGCGAGGGACGCCAACCCTTAAAGCCAATCACCGTAAAGAGTAATGGTCTCCAGAAAAATAAGCCAATGAATATCTGCGACTCCAAGCGCTTGAAGGCGTTTCTTTCCCGATTCTAAGGGAGGGAGCGAAAATTCAAGCGTTAGTCGTTTTACAAATTTTAGTCAGTCTTCAGCGACTTTTCGTCGAGTCAACATCGAAAGTCAAATCTATCCTCACGCACCACTTGTATTTTAATCGTGATTGTTACAGATATTGAAGTTTTGTTATTCACTCTACTGACTCCACATTTTATTCAATCTATCCTTATACGAAAACAGTTGTAGTCGATTAGTTTCTACTCCAACCCGTACTGTCTGATTTCGAAATCGGATTTGAAACTTACAACTTCCGTGGAAATTCTTAGTCTTTCGCGAGTTCGACCGTACAATTTCATTGAACATGTAATTATTCATATTCGTAAATCGTTCCGTTAAATCATCTCATTTTTCTCATCTTCATTCCGATCAACATCTCTTTCCATAAATTATACTATAATGTTTACGCAATTTCATCATGAAAGACGGGCTCAGAAAATTCCTCGATCATCCGTTACGCCGTCGTTTAGAATATGGGGTGACGGAGAGCGGCTGACGTTACGGTTGGCCCGTATACGGCTCGTGGCCGTATGAGTCCGAAAACTCGGTAAATTGCTTCGAAAAGTCTTCGCAACTCAATGTAAAATGGCAAATATATGGAGGAGCGTCTAAGGTGATATAAAAATATAAAAATATAAAAATCCGTGTAAAAATCCTCGCGCGGCCCTGCAAAAATGCAAAATTCTAATTTTGCCATGCGGCCTATTCTTTTCTTTTTTCTATAAGTGCAAAAATATTCTTCAAGAATAGGTATAAATGAGTTTTTCAAATACCTGATTACGACTCTCACAACTCACATATTTACAATCGCGGCGCACAGTCAAAAATATAAAAATTGAACTGTAAAAGAATACATTTCTTGCTCTTGAACCGTTATAATAGATTCGGTTATATGGATCTATAAGTAGATCTCGAGTGTCGCGTGAGCTCTCATTGTGAGTTCGCGGACGACTGGGGCGAGTAACCGTTATCAATCAATCAAATCGCTGACCGGTCATAGGTAACGCCCCTGGCTACCGTACAGGGATCGTTTACACTTCGTAAAGATAGGCATGCCTCTCTTTAAGCAATCGTATACGCAAGCGATCGATCTCTTATCTACGGTCGATATAGTACCAATCACTCGTTTGTGACGCTCCGCCTATTGGACCTTACGACCTATAACTGTGTTGGATATGGTCTCACATAAAAAATATGTATATATATATATATATATATATATCTATTGTGACCCGAAGTTCTCTCCTGAAATGGTGGGAAGGGAAAACGGGTGAAATAATAAATAAACGCAGTCGTTTTTATTTAAAACTAGAAACTACTTTGATTATTCAAAAAAAAAATCAACAAATACAAAAAAATATAAAAAAGAAAAAAAAAGAAAAAAAAAAATGGCGAGAAACAAAATACGATTACTCGGTTCGGCGGGCAGAAAAAATAATAAACAAAATATGGGCGCCAGTTGCAAATTCGGTGCAACACCGTTTCCGAAATTGATTTTAAAAAACTAGTAAATATTACAAAATCTCAAACCACGAAGTGGGAGAACAAATACGCGAAATAATTTAAACAGGGGCATTAGCTGTCGGGTAGGGCTGAGACAACGGTCAGGGCGAGGGGCAAAATGGCCTAACGGTCGGCTCTTACAAATTAACCCGATGATCTTAACTATGGCAATAATCAGGGTGGCACAAAAAAAGGGTTTTGGGGTCGAAAATCGCTATGACAAATAAAAATAATAATTAAAAAAAGGGGTAATAATTTTGAAAAAAGAAGAAAAACCGTTATTATTCGAAAATTCGCGCAAAGTCAAAAGGACGGTTCACGAATTTTAGAGTTTTCTAATTTTAATCGGGTGAAAATAAAATCAAGGGAGAAGAAAAATTTGTAAGAAAAATCACAAATTGCCTGAAGGACAATTTGGAATAAGGCAAAGGGTCTTAAATGGCAATTGGGGAGGGAAAAATGGCTACTAACGAGGGGGCACTCGTTAGTTTATTTGGGTTAGATGAGATATAAAGGTTGTGGCCGCAGTTAATAATATTGGATGAAGGTTTTGGCTATTGGCGACCAAATAAAAAAAGAAGATAGCTGCTCTTCTGTTAACAGAAGAGCAGCTATCCAATATTATTTGGGTTAGTTTATGAATTTCAGGGATGTTTGGTGGCAAACGAGGGTAATACAGGGGTTGCACGGGTTGTATAAAAAAAGGCTTCAAAACTTACGATACTTTCGTAAAAAAAAATCCAAATAAAACTCTCAGCACAAAATAAATTCGGCGCAGACTCAATTTAAATACTCTTATCGCTCACGATGAAGAAACAGTTATGGCGATTATCCTCGCCGTCTTTTTCCTCGAATTTATCCTAATTTTCTAATTTTCCTATTGGTTGATTTGCATAGGGGAGAGACATTAACGCCGCCGCGGGTAGTAATCGTAACGCGTGGTGGTAGTTCGACAGGTGTGAGATGGATGGCGGCAGGAGTCCCGTTAGATCTCTAATCGATCGACGACGGCTCGCGATCCTCGTTACTCGTCGACCCGCGATGACGTCATCCGCGCCTCAATCACGCCCCGCAACGCTCACTGTCCCTCTCCTATGCTCAACACTGTTATTAGATATAGGCGAGCGGGAAGGAAAAGCATGGGAAGAAGCTAGTTGTCATTGCCGTGTTTTCGGGAACGGTATTGTGCGCGGTCGGGCAGTGCCTGTAACGAGATTTCGCGTTTAGCGAAATTTCTCGTTACAAACTCCCCCGGGGTAAAACGAAAGTTCGTCTGTTGACTAATCTTGAGCAGGGGACGGTTGGTTAACTCTAACCGGGGCCAAACAGGGTCTCAGTGGGGCTGGGGGCAAAATACTGTGGAAAAAAAAACAAAAATAAGAAAGAAGTAGGGGGAATGGACGCAAAGCCGAAGCGTTTCGTTATTATGGGGTCCGTCAGCGCGGGTTGCTGGTGACATCTTAGGTCCGGTATTGCATGGCTGGAATGGCTTAAACAGAAAGTTCATTAAATGGGGGGGAATCGGGTGGCATGGCAAGGTTTCATTTTTCAAACACAATGGGGCTTATTTGGGGTTCGTTTCTCTTCCTCGTCGCTCCCGGAGCTTGGAGGAAGTCGCGGGGCCATTCTACCTCGTGGGCGACCTCTTTTGCGGGGTCCTGGAGGATTCTGGGGACGGCCTGGGGAATCTGGGGCAGGTTGTTCGGGAACGAGAGGCCGGGCGGTGTCGGCGTACAAGGTGGACGCATCGTTAGGGATAAGTGATGTGTCTGGGGTTATTTGGGATCGCGGGGCTTCGTTAGGAGGAGATTGGGAGACACTCACATTGCTGGTGGGTTCTGGGCCTTGGATTGCATCGTCACGGGGTTCTTGATACAGCTTAAGATCCTTAACGTGAATCTTTGGCCACTTTTTTTTCATCGGGACATGGATTTCGTATATTACGGGAGATATTTTCTGCGTAATGACGTAAGGGCCACGGTATTTAGGGGCTAGCTTCGCCACAAAGTTCTGCGCGGCAGAAGACAACACTCGGTTTTTCCGTAGGACTAGGTCACCTACTTCAAACTGCCTCTCCACGCGCCCTCTGTTGTAATAACTGGCCTGGCGTCGGGCAGCTTGGGACAGGTTTCGCTTAACCCAATCGTGGAGAAGGGGCAACCGCTTCATTCGGTCTCTCCAAACCGTGGGGTCGGTTCTGTCGATTACATTGGGAGGGGGAATTTCCTATTTAATGTTTTTGGCAGGGGTTGGGTTTCTTCCCAAGTTTAAAAAGGCAGGGGTCATGTGTGTGGAGGACTGGACGGCAGTATTGATGGCAAAGCACAATTCAGGTAGATGAAGATCCCAAAGCTGGTGATCGTCACCCACATACGAAACAATCATGGTCTTAAGCGTTCGATTTACTCTTTCGACGGGATTCGCTTGGGCATGATATGGGGGAATGGTGGTCTGGCGGATTCCATATTGGGCGAGCTGGGTGGTTATGTGCTTATTTACAAATTCTGTCCCATTGTCCGTCAAAAGATATCGCGGGCATCCCCAGCGATTCAGGACAAGGGACTCAAGGGCGGACATTATGGTGTGGCCGGTGGCAGTTCTCAAAGGCTTCGCTTCCACATATTTTGTGAAGAGGTCCTGAAAAACTACCACGTACTTGTGACGGTACTTACTGGGCGGGAAAGGGCCCATGACGTCGGCTGCAACGACAGTCCATGGTCCTTCGGTGGTTCTCTCTCTCATTAACCCCCCTGGGGGAGCTTGTGAGGTCTTATTTAATTGGCAGGGCCGGCACTGTCTGACGAACTGAGTGACGTCGGCAAACATACCGGGCCAGGAAAAATCTTGGAGCATTCGGTGGTACGTTTTATCGACTCCTAAATGTCCGGCTTGGGGGGCGTCGTGGGCGTCTTGCAAAACCTTTAGCCGAGCTTCAACAGGGAGGACGAGTTTCCAAGCGTCCCAGTCGGCTAAGGCGGGTTCAATAATCGGGTGGGGGTGGTGGTGGTACAATCGATTATCTTCGATTTTCCAATCAGGGTATTTTCCGGGGAATTCATGGACATTGCGCATTTGTTCGAGATACCAGGAATCTTGTGCGTCGCCCAGGGCGCAAAGGGCGGCGTCCGTATCTTCGAACATGCGAGAAAGGGCATCGGGAACTACATTCAGGGTACCTTTTCGGTGGTCGATTAACATATCGAGGGCTTGCATTGACAAGGCCCATCGAGCTAATCGGGCGGAGAGGTCACGAAGGTTTCGGAGCCAACGCAAGCTACTGTGATCCGTGATGACTCGGAAAGACGTGCCCTCGATGTATGGGCGCAGCTTTCGCGCTGCCCATAATACAGCAAGGCACTCTTTCTCCGTCACACTGTACTTGCGCTCTGCTTGGGACAATACGCGGGAACAAAAGACAATTGGGGTGTTCTTCTTGGTCAAGTTCTTGTGTCAGCACAGCGCCAATAGCGTAATCGCTAGCGTCTGTGTGCACAGTAAAGGGCTGGGTGAAGTCTGGACGGGCAAGAACAGGGGCTGTGGTCAATGCTTGGCGCAGGGCTTCGAACGCAGTCTGCTGTTCGTCACCCCAATGCCACTTAGTGTTCTTTTCTAATAGCTTGACTAAGGGGATTTTTAATATGGAGATGTCTCCCATGAAGCGGGCGTACCATCCGACCATTCCGAGGAATCGTCGGAGTTGCTTCAGGGTCTTGGAAGGTGGGTAGTTCAGGATGGGTTGGATTTTATCGGGGTCAGTTTTTAATCCATCGGGGGTGATGAAGTATCCTAGATACTCCATCTCGGGGCAGAAGAATTCGCTTTTTTCTCGATTAATTTCCAAACCGGCTTTTTGAAACTGTGTGAGAACCCGTTCTAAGTACTCCAGATGTTGATCCACGCTTTCAGTGGCAATAACAACATCGTCGAGATAGCCGAAGACATGGGGTTCCCACTCGGGCTTTATCAATTCGTCCATTAACCGTTGGGAAGTGGCGGGGGCATTGGTGAGACCAAAAGGCATACGGGTGAACTGGAAAAGTCCTCTACCGGGAACAGCAAAGGCGGTAATGGGTCTACTAGCAACATCAAGGGGAACCTGAAAGTAAGCTTGGCTCAAATCGAGTTTTGAAATATATTGAGCCACGCGCAAACTGTCAAGTATCCGATCCATGTTGGGCAAAGGGTAGGCGTCTTTCTGCGTGACTTTGTTCACATCTCGGAAGTCAATACAGAATCGGTGTTTCCCATTGGGCTTGGGGACGATAACGGGGTTACTCAGGCAACCGCTGTTGGATGGTTCGATCACTCCTTCTTGGATCATTTTATCCACTTCATCTTGAGTAATTCGGAGTAAATACGGGGAAATAGTACGAGGGCTTTGCCGAATAGGCGGGTGATCATTCACATCAATTGAATGGCAAATGGTTGTGGTCGCGCTGAGAATTCCGGAGGTATTGTCTTTTACCAAACGATCTAAAAGGGCATTCAATCGTTCGGTAACAGGGGCTGGCATTTCCGACAAACCGGCGAGAGTAGGATGAGCGCTGACGAATAAGGGGGTTTCACGTGGCACGTCAAATTTACGAGGGATTCCGTTCGGGAGGGACCAGGTGTCGTTGTCGTATTCAATCGTGATTCCGAACAAATGGCAAAAATCAATTCCTAAAATGCTATCATAACCCAGTGGCGCGGCACGCATCTCAAGGGTATTTCGCGTTCCGGCGACGTTAAATTGCATGGCAATCTTTCCAATAACGGGGGCAACGGTGTTATAAGTTACTCGAACACCTCCTGTGGCAGGTTGGAGTTGTCAATTCATGGAATTCACTACCTCTTCTCCCAGGTATGAACGAGTAGCACCGGGGTCTACAAGGGCGTCGGTGATTTGACCGAAGAAGTTGACGCAGAGAAAATGTCGGGTGTCTTTTTCTAGGGAATCAACCGAGTCGATGGCACTACAAATGTCGGGGGTTGGGTCAATTGCGGGGTGGTTTTGCACGGATGTTGGGGTCGTTATGGGGTTTTGGATCGAAACGGGGGAGGCACTTTTTACTATCCTCCCCCCGCAGCGTTTCCCTCGCGCGTTCGACGGCAAGTCGCGCACGAATTGCGATCGTGGCCCGGCGTGCCACAGATCTTGCAGAAAAATCCCTGCGGTTGCTGGCATTCTTTCCAGATGTGGCCGGGAGCCCTGCAATTATATCAGCGGACTCTGGAGGACTGTTGTGCGTTGGACGTTGGCACAATTGGGGGTCTGGGGACTTGCAGGGCCATTAAAGAGGGGGGGTTGTGGGAATTGTTTATGGTGGGGGCTGTAGAGGGTCTGGAAGCGGCCGGGATTACAGGAGCGGTCGGAGTGAGTTTTGGGGCGGTGGAGCGCACGGTGGGTATGGACTGGGCCGGTGCAGGAACTTCAGGAGACTCGTTTGTTGTCCTTAGGGCAGCGACTTTGTCTCTACCTCCTTTCCCCTGTGGCTGATAAGCGGCACTGGGAATGACGGATTGAGACGGCGGTGGGGGATGACGGTAGTTGCGTGCGCGTTCTCGCATTGCTTCTAAACGTCGGCATCGGTGCTGAAATTCAGCGAAAGAGTTCACGCTTTCGCGACAATGTACAGGGCCAGGTCGGGGTGCAAATTGTCGTAGCACAGGTTGAGCTGGGCCTTTAAAGAAAAGGGGGGGGGGGGGACAAGAAACTGAAATAAGTCCGCATCTTTGTAAGGTATTCCCCGCTGGGTTCGCTGGGGCCTTGGCTGCGCAACTCTACTTCTCGTCGGAGTCGTTCTTGGAGGTCGGAATGACCAAAACGCGCGCGGAAAAAGTAAATGAATTCCTCGTAAGTGCTCCACGAGGATTGCTCTACTCGATACCACATTAGGGCATCGTGCGTGAACGATTCAGCGAGGATTCGCAAAAGGTCCTCCTCACCGAACCCACGACTCGAGCAATACTCGTAAAGTCTCAAAAGAAACTCCTCACCATCCTCGCCGCGTCGGCCGGCAAATTTAGGACCGTTTCTGCGGAAATAGTCCACATCACGCGTGTCCCGTATCGCGCTGGACTCCATATGGGGGTACAGGGTGGCGTTCGGGGGGTTATACCGGATTTGACTGGGGTGTCGAAGTCCAGTACTCTGGTATTGGGGTCGTTGCGGGGGTGCAGGGAATTGGTAGGTGGTGTTCTGGCTCGTAGGAGCAGACAAACCAGGCAAAAAAGGGTTGCTATGAGGAGTGAGGGCTGCAGAGGGTCGGGGAAGGGAATTGGAAGAGTTCCAATTGTCAAGGAGGGACTGTTGCAAGGCGGAATGGGTCGGATTTGCAAAATCAATGTTTCTGGGGACTGCTTGCGGCTTGAGAAGAGGTTTAGGGGCAGCAGGGGCTTCATAAAAATCTCCGGCAGCGCTTGGAGCGGCCAAGCCGGGAAAAAGGGGTGCGGACGGTGGCTCAGGTCGTTCCTGATAAAACTCAGGAGTTTCTTGAATTTGGAGAAGAGGGGCAAATGTGACGGACGGGCACACTGTGGACTGCAATAGCGGGGGTTGAGCAGCGGAATGACTCTCCTCCATTCGGAGCATGTCATCCGTCTCATTAAAACTAATCGGGTCCTGGTATGGGCCGTGTGATTGACTTGTGGCCAATACGGCATGAGGAGACGATGTACTGTCTTGCTGCTGAGAGGGGTGGCTAAAGGCAGGGGGGTTCTGGGGAATCGAAGTATGGGAATCTTCGAAGGCGGGTTCGTGAACTGCTGCCATATACGTGAACGGCAGACAGTGACCACGCTCATCGACAGTGGGGTCCCATTGGGTGGGGACCATGGGGAATTTACGGCGGATATCATATCGCCAATACCGGTCGATCAGATCTTCGAGTGAACCATCGGTGTTCAACTCGGCATGATCACATAAACGAATAATATCCGTGACGTTGGGGAGGCTTTTTAAGTCACGCAGATTAGCGGCGATCTGCTTGAAAACCTCAGGGGGGACAACTGGGAGCAGGGGTGCAATTAAGGAGGGCAATACTGACGGGGTCGTGCGGGTATGGACTCCGGAAACTGACACACTGGTTGTCGTCGTGGTCGTTGGCATTCCAGTCGTGGTGGGCTCCATTTTAGCGATAATAAAGGGATAAAATATTTAAATTTAAAAATTAAAAAAAAAAATTTAAAAATTTGAAGAATAATTAAAAAAAAAAAATTCAAAAATCCAACAACAATAATAATAATAAAAAAATGAAAAAGGAAAAATTCAAAATGAAACTAAAATTCAAAAAGGGGGAAAAAGGGGTAAATATCGCAGGAAAAAAAAAGTAAATAAATAAAAATAAAAATAATCGGGAGGTTAAATGTAGGGTAATAGCAGCGGACGGGTAAGCAAGGGTGGAAAGCGAGAGGTGGGGTAGAAATGGCCAAAGCGCACGCAAGCACACGAAAATTTTTTTTTTTTAATAAAAATATAAATAAAATAAAAATATAAATGGAACAAAATAAGAGATAAAAAAAAATCAATAAAATCTCCAATGCAGGTGATAAATTCCAGAAAGAAAAAACAAGGGTAAACAGCAAGGGTACTCACAGAGATGGCAGATGCAGCAATTCCAAGGCAAGGTATCAAATATCGGCACAAGCAATGGCAGTACAATGGCAATATGGCAAGCACTTAGAAAGGCAAGGCAGTTCGGGCAGGGATAAGGTGAGCGGAGTAATTAAAATAATAATAACAATGAAACCAAAATAAAATGAAAATTTTAAGAATAATCGAGATTGGGGGAAATTTTTCTTAGGGCAATGAGATCACCGGGTGAGCTCTTATAAAATAGAACAACTCAGCGACGAGAGAGAAGTTCACGCGCACTTGACGTCGCAAAGAACTCTTTCGTCGGACTTTTGGGGTTAGTTGTACGGGTTTTCAAGCGGGCCCCACGTTGGGCGCCAATTTGTGACCCGAAGTTCTCTCCTGAAATGGTGGGAGGGGAAAACGGGTGAAATAAATAATAAACGCAGTCGTTCTTATTTAAAAGTAGAAACTACTTTAATTATTCAAAAAAAAAAATCAACAAATACAAAAAAATATAAAAAAGAAAAAAAAAAGAAAAAAAAATGGTGAGAAACAAAATCCGATTACTCGGTTCGGAGGGCAGAAAAAATTATAATAAACAAAATATGGGCGCCAGTTGCAAATTCGGTGCAACACCGTTTCCGGAATTGATTTTAAAAAACTAGTACATATTACATAAGCTCAAACCACGAAGTGGGAGAACAAATACGCGAAATAATTTAAACAGGGGCATTAGCTGTCGGGTAGGGCTGAGACAACGGTCAGGGCGAGGGGCAAAATGGCCTAACGGTCGGCTCTTACAAATTAACCCGGTGATCTCAACTATGGAAATAATCAGGGTGGCACAAAAAAAAGGGTTTTGGGGTTGAAAATCGCTATGACAAATAAAAATAATAATAAAAAAAAGAGGTAATAATTTTAAAAAAAGAAGAAGAACCGTTATTATTCGAAAATTCGCGCAAAGTCAAAAGGACGGTTCACGAATTTTGGAGTTTTCTAATTTTAATCGGGTGAAAATAAAATCAAGGGAGAAGAAAAATTTGTAAGAAAAATCCCAAATTGCCTGAAGGACAATTTGGAATAAGGCAAAGGGTCTTAAATGGCAATTGGGGAGGGCAAAATGGGAATTCCTTATGTGGCGGTTGACAGGTGGGCGAAATGGCTACTAACGAGGGGGCACGCGTTAGTCTTATTTGGGTTATTTTATAAATTTCAGGGATGTTCGGTGGCAAACGAGGGTAATACAGGGGGTGCACGGGTTGTATAAAAAAAAGGCTTCAAAACTTACGATACTTTCGTAAAAAAAATCCAAATAAAACTCTCAGCACAAACTAAATTCAGCGCAGACTTAATTTAAATACTCTTATCGCTCACGATGAAGAAACAGTTATGGTGATTATCCTCGCCGTCTTCTTCCTCGAATTTATCCTAATTTTATAATTTTCCTATTGGTTGATTTGCATAGGGGAGAGACATTAACGCCGCCGCGGGTAGTAATCGTAACGCGTGGTGGTAGTTCGACAGGTGTGAGATGGATGGCGGCAGGAGTCCCGTTAGATCTCTAATCGATAGACGACGGCTCGCGATCCTCGTTACTCGTCGACCCGCGATGACGTCATCCGCGCCGCAATCACGCCCCGCAACGCTTACTGTCCTTCTCCTATGCTCAACACTGTTATTAGATATAGGCGGGCGGGAAGGGAAAGCATGGGAAGAAGCTAGTTGTCATTGCCGTATTTTCGGGAACGGTATTGTGCGCGGTCGGGCAGTGCCTGTAACGAGATTTCGCGTTTAGCGAAATTTCTCGTTACAATATATATATACAGGGAGGACACGGTGAAACTAGACAGCGCAAATGCGCTTGCGCGTCAAACCGACGGTTCTCACTGTCTATATGCGTGCAGACCGAGTAGTCGGGCCAGCAAGAGAGAACGGAGAGGGGGAATGTATGAACGTAGCGTATGCCCGTACCAGACGGCTACGAACTAGCGCGCCGAGCACAGCTGACCCTATGCCCAATTCCTTATGATTTGTACGACACATTTCGTGTGCGTAATATGATAAATGGAAAATTCCAACACAAAAAAAAGTTTTTTCATTTTATTTCCTCAAAATATCGTTAGCTTTTATAATAACTCACACGCTTTTGTAGACCGCCACAAACTCTGCATATCAAATACGAATTGCAGTTAGTTGATTGGCATACGAAAAGATAATTCGATATGTTCTTCAGTACATTAATCTTTTTCTTTATAATAGCTAACTCGCTTTTGCAAATTGTAGTACACTGTCTGTACTAGTTTACAGCTGTCTTGTAAATCCTTATTTGATTAAACATGCATAGTATTCGTTTAGAAGATATTATTTTGCAACAATAATGTGCAGTTTCCATAAAATTATTTTGAATAGTTTTAACAAGCACCAATAGAAAGGACTTTTACAATGAAACATCGAAATTTTTATGAAGAAATGAGACCAAACACTTGAATTATTTAAGCAACAATCGAGAACTGTTGTCCGTTTCAGCAAAAGCCTGACAGACAAAAGTAAATCTTCTGCACCACCAGCTGCCTTAATTTTCAACAAAATTTAGACTTTCTTCTAACATTCAAAATTTTTTCCAAATATTACAAATTATCTAGAGCGTACGATATTCTAAAACTGAAATTCATATCTTTCAACCAAATTTACTTTTTTCTAAAATTTACAATTTTTCCTAAAGTTCTCTATTCTAACAAAGGATTATTTTTAAACAGTGTGTTGATTTTCGTCCACATTAGCTTACGAAATAATATTTCGCTAGGACCTGCAGAAAATCTATCTTTTTTTTTTGTAACAGCTTACACGCTTTTACAAAATCGTCGTGCACTGTGAGTATCATTTAAGAGCTGGGTTGTAAATATCCATTATTTCCTTCGGTAAATATGCATCGTAGAATTTAATGAAAAGGTATTACTCAACAACAGTAATTCACATTTTCTTTAAAACTATGATCAAACATTTGAACAATCGCAAAAATAAAATAAATTTTTTGCATCGAATTGAAATTTAAATTTAAAATTCGATTAAAAAAAAAATGAGACCATACATTTTACCCTTTGAGCTATTAGTGACTTGCAGGTGGGCTGTGACGCAAAGGGTTAGAGAATTCAAGAATAAATAAACCAGTCCATTATGGCTGGTACATAGATTTTTTTTAAATTACCAGTCACAGTAGATGTTTCTAAAGATTCGCATTAGTGACATTTGCCTTGGGTTTCGGGTTTGTGAACTTCAGATCTAGCGATCGGTCTTTTAGGCTCCGTTGTCTTGGATATGCTTTGCAGCATTCCGTCATTACAAACTTTCTCTACATGGTCGCTTACGACAAAAAAAAGATTGTTTCTCGTAGTGTCAAAATTTTCATTTTTACACTATTTTGTAGGGAGTCTATGAGGCTCACTGATCTATCCGGAATGTTGAAGACTGCGTTATCGGTCAAAAGTAACAGTCAGGCAGCTGTTTCCGTAAAGCGCCGTATGCTACGACTTCTTCATAATTAAAGCTTATGTATTTGTATTTGAATTTTTTTTCAGTCATAAGTAACAAAAAACATTTTATTTATTTTTCATGAAACAATGAATTCTGTAGCAAGCTGGATTCATTATTCATTTCTCGAGTAAATAATGGAACGAGAAGGATTTTTATTCACTTTTGAAATCGGTACAGAATCTAATGGATTCAGTATTCATACCAAAAATTAAAAAATAAATCTGAGTTGATTCCGTATCCGTTTCAGAAGCGAATAAATTGTTTCAATTCAATATTCATAACAAAATGAGTAATTGCTTCGATTTAGTATTCATAACAAAATGAGTAATTGCTTCGATTTAGTATTCATTCAGTAATTGGATACCATTAAATTGAATATTTAGCTAAAACGGACGGAAAAAATATCTGTGTCTAACTTAAATATTTATTTTTTATTCGTCAATATTATGTACATTCAACTCGCAGCAGTAACTCAGGTCTAAGTAAATCCCGCTCCCAAAGTAAATATTGTTCTTTTTCAGCGATAATTCAAGCCGCAGTTGTAGATTATACTACTATGTACTATAAACTACAACCGTGAGTTTAAGTATTGCCGAAAATTAACAATATTTACTTTACAAGTACGATTTATCATAACCTGAGATACTGCTATGTAAAAAATCGTAATTACGCGAGATACCGACGAGCTCCTAATATTTCAAAAATTTGTGTTCTGCTCTGCAGACTCCTAGTTGCAATGCATTGCAACGACAACGGCGTTCATAAAGTTTCTCAAAATCTCAAGTCCAACTAGTTTTTGAAATTCATTTGTTTAATTAGATTTCCTAACCATTAAACACAGTTAATTTGGTAAGTCAGTTCACCGATCAACCTAAAAAGCGGGTAAAATCATAATATGACTAATAATAATATGACGAGATCGAGATTTTAAATCCTTCGTATTTTGAGTAGCGGACACATTCTTATAAAGCGTAGCACTAGACGTTTTACAAGGACGAGTGCATTGTTGAATATTTAAATAGATCTTCTTTTTAAGAACTCGTAGCAGCCTTATATTTCTATCCTCCTTTATGAAAATTTACTGGCTTATGCAGCAACTGGTTAAGTACATTAAAAACTCAAAGTTAAACGGTATGCAGTTTCCAATATTTTGCAAGTACGATTAGGCTCTCAAAAAAGCGATTTTTTTTTACAGCTAGCTGTGCTTTTATCTAAAAGCTATCAAAATTAAAGTATCTTGTGACGCTCCTTGTACTTTACTTCTTTAAGTACTTTTAAATAAAAGATGGCTACGATATTTGAAAAGTAACAAAACGAACTTATCGACATGTTTCTTCTAAATTTTGTAGCGCCGGTCTTTAAAAATTCGTAATAAGTATTGCCGAAATTGTTGTTTATTAACTTTTCAATTCACTGGCTGATTTAACGACTTATAGGAGATATGCAGACATTACGATGTCATTACGAATCATTTGTTAAATCATGTTGCTAGAGAGCAATTCGAATTCTACTCTGTTTTTTTCTTGATCGAGCAATCGTGCTCTACCATATTGTACATGAACCATCTCGCTAATATAAGATTTAATATTGATTTAAATGCATCCCTAATTATCCAGTTTTCTATTATTCAGTTAATTTTCTGCAAGATATTTGTTTTGCTCTAAATAAATCTTGGTTTCTGGCGTCTGCCCTACCAGCTCAGGTAGCGTCCCTCGCCCCTACCACTACCCTTACTGGCCCATTCTGATGGCGCGTGGGGACACAGTCGCCGGTCGCATGAGACGCACTGGCGGCCGTAGGCAGTAGCTAATCAGACTTCCTAAATTCTCGCGCAGTCGCATTGGACTGTCTCGTTTCACCGTTTCCTCCCTGTATATATATATATATATATATATACACGATGAAGGGATATCGGTTTTTACAACTGTATGTTTTTACAAAATTGCAATGTTATAATGTTTGTTATATATTTAATGAGGTTTTAATTGAAGATTTTCTAAAAGAAGTGCTTCATTTATATAATTTTTCTTCTTACGGCTTTTTCAAGGCCACAAGGTCCTTAAGGCCCTTAATGCCGTTATACTTGATAAAAAAATGTCATAAAAATAACCAAAAAAATAACAGATACACAATCAAACAGGGAGGCAGGCTGACATACCTGTGTGCAGGCTAACAGACATGAGTGTATTTTTGTTATATGGGATACTCAATACATTTCCATCAAAATCGGAGTCGATTTGCCCGGATTGCGATATTTTCTATTTTCACATTGTATATGAAAAAGTCAAGTGAATTCTGTAGAATGAAAAGGCTGTTTTTCTAATAATTGTTATTTAGCTCTGACGTTGACAGTCTGTGATATTCATTGATGCAAGTTTTGGCAAATCGTAACACGGGATCCGCGTTAACCAATGTCGAAGATCCAGTTGTAATTAATATTGCTAAACCAAAATTTTAAACAGTTGAGATCAGCTAACACATGCTGACATCTGACAGTAAACTAGATAAACTAGATAATATTAAGAAATGTGAGGATCGACAGAATTAGTGAGGTTACATTCTTAATATTTATTCGATAGAATTACAGATTACGCAAATAATTACTTTTTTCTCTACATGGCTCTCTGGAGTCATGTTTACTCGACTTCGCACGCAGATTCAATACTCCCTCTCCCTCCTAAGCTATCGCTAACAAGAGCTTGAGTCCCACGTTCACTGTGGTTACGCGCGCATGCCTGTTTCCATACTCTATATCATGTACACTCTAGACAGGCTAGTTCTATATAGCATAGAAATTACTTATTTCTCAACACACCTCCTTAATTTTTATGCTATATGAATATTAAATAATATTTAAAAGTGTTCGAAACTTTTCGAATTTGATTCTTCCCAGAGCCTTCGTTAAGATATCAGCGGCATTATTTTCTGAGTCTACTTTTACCAGGTCGATTTCTTTCTTTTCGTAACTTACATTTACAAAGTAATAGTGTACTTCAATGTACTTCGAGTTTTTTGTCACGTTTCCATACTTCCCTATTCAAATGGCTCCTGAATTATCCTCATATATTTTTATTGGTTTTTCTAAATTTATACTAAACTCTTTTAGCAAATTTTTGACGACTTTTATTTCGCTTACTGCTTCTGACAAGGCTACGTACTCAGCGGCTGTTGATGATTTCGCCACACTGCCCTGTTTTGGAACTTTCCAATATATTACATTTCCGAATAATCTTATTATATATGATTTCCTGTCTGATTTATCTCCTGCCCAATCAGCATCAACGAAGCAGTCCATAACTTCAGAATTAACATTTCTTTTATATGTTAACTTTAAATCTTGAGTCAAACAAAAATATTTTAATATTCTCAGCGCGTATTTGTAATGAGTCTCATCATAAATATTTTGGAATCTACTTTGTCGCGTCGCGTTTTGCAGTTTCCGTGAACTGGCCAAGGTTGTAAGTCTTAGCCTCAACAATGTACTGTTGACAAAACGTTGGCGACTACCGAGCTACCGTATTTTCACTCGGTGGAATTTTTGAATAATGATGTGACTTCAGATTTACGAACTGGTTGAAACTGTTTATTTCACTTAACTAATTTTTGGACTTTTTATTTACACTATGATAAGTAATTAAATAAATATGTGAACAGCGGCTAATGCTCTGACTGTTTAAGAAAAATGACTAAGTGCGAACAACAGTTGACTGCGTCTTGACTGTTCGACTCGTAGATGTTGACTAACTTGACAGAGTTTGAGGAAACGCCTCTCAGTATCTTACCAGAGACTTGTAGATCGGAAAAGGGTGGGTACGGAAAATCTCAAGGATTTGATTGGATCAAAAAATTAATATGGGAGGAACGGTAGGTGGGCTACAGGATCGCAATTTCCCAACTTTTGACACATCTGCAGGCTGCCTGGCCTGCCGATGTTCTATTGCGCGTTGGACCTTCTGAGACTGACCCATGGGCCGTATTGCCGGGGTCAGCCGTGCTGAAGAGCTAATTGTAGGGATTGGGAATTTTTTATTATTTTTTATTATTTAAGTGTTTTGGGCCAGGAACATTTGGTCGCGGAATGTTTTATTTGGTTTTTCCGCTCCCTGCCATTCCACACGATGGTCACGTAGGCACAAGCGCTATCAAAAAATACCCAAATTACCTTATGCTACAGTCAATGGTTATAGTTGTAAAATAAATGTGACTTTGATTTTTTATGGATATTACGATTGCGTTGCGTGCGACGCAACAACTTCAATAGTTTACACTATAACTCACATCTATTCTTGTTCCAGAACTTATATAAAGTAGTGCTCCTATGAGATTTCTATATTTTATATCATCCGAAGCTGGTTGTGCAAGTTCAAGACTTAAATTTTGTTCCATTGGAGTGTTAAATAACTTACTATCTTCAATATTATATTGTCTAGCTAATGACTCTATATAATTACTTTGGTTCATTGTCATCTTAGAATTTTTGTAGTCATAGTTAATATTTATTCCTGAGTAAGTCTTCACTTTACCTAAGTCTTTCATTGAGAAGTTGTATGACAGTTCATTCTTCATCTCATTAATTTTTCGCATTGTTTTTCCGCAAATCAATAAATCATCAACGTGTAGGATTCAATAAATTGTTCCGATGTTCTCACATTTTGTATACAAACAATAATCACTTATACTTTCCATAAATCCTTGTTTTTGTATATAGTCGTGGAAACATTCGTACCACGCTTTTGGGCTTTCTCGCAAACCATACAACGCTTTTTCTAGTTCATACACTTTTTCGGTTCTATCATTGTAGCCTAAGGGTTGTTTCACAAAAACTTCTGACTTTATTTTTCCATTCAGGAATGCGGTTTCGACATCCATCTGTACAATCTGTAAACCATTTTCACAACAATATGATAACAATAACTTCAATGTTTGAACTCTGGCTACTGGAGAATATATATCTTCCAGTACTTCTTTTTGCTGAAAATCTCGAACAACTAATCTCGCTTTCTTGTGATTATAAAATTCATTGGTAAATATCTATTTCAAATCTAGTATTTTCTTATCTTTCGGCTTTTCTACTAATAATCAAGTTTTGTTTTTATTTAGACAATTCATTTCCCTATCCATCGCTTCTTTCCATGAATCACAATCATTTTCATCCGCAGCTTCTTCATACGTCTTTGGGCTATCTGCGCTTATAAGATTTACATAAATATAATATGTTTCGGGTTGATCGTACCTCTCTGGTTTTTTTTCTTTCGCGGTCGGATCTTCTCAATTCCTTCTCTTGTTCGTCACGTCCTTCATCAAATTTATTACCTACTATTTTTTTTCCTTATTTTCATTTTCGATATTTCCTTCGATTTCGTTTGATTCAGAGTTTTCATTTATACCGATGTCTGATTCATTATCACTTTCATCTTCACCTTTAAATCCAATCAAATTTTTATCTTCTTCTACAAAATCTACATGTCTTGTGACTATTATCTTGTTGTTAACTAAAACTCTGTATCCAACGCTTTCATAGCCTACGAGTATACCAATATCGACTTTTCTATCCCATTTAGACTGTCTTTTTATTTCAGGAACTCTAACAAAAACTTTACTCCCATATACTTTGAGATTGCTAATGTTTGGTTTTTTTTTCAAAAAAATATTTCAAATGGAGTCTTATTTTCTCTCGTATTTGTTATAGTCCTGTTCTTTAAATACGCTGCGGCTTTTACAATTGCTGGCCAACACTTAATATTCAATTTTGAATCATAAAGCAAACATCTAGCCGAGTTCATTATCGTCCTATTATAGCGCTCAGCTGTTCCGTTCAGCTCGTGTACATATGACGGACATGGTTCTACTATAATTGCCTTTTCACTACATAGATTGAACATGTTTTGATTTATATATTCTCTGCCATTATCACACCTTAATCTTTTTATTTTCTTGCCAGTTTGATTTACTACTGTATTTATATAATCCAAAAAGTAGTTGTACACGTCGTGTTTTGATTTTACCGTATATATTAAAGCACATTTACTAAAGTCATCTATAAAGGTCAAAAAGTATTTTGATCCATCGAAACCTTCATTTTTATGTGGCCCATTTAAATCTGTGTGAACTAACTCTAATATTCCATTTGCACCACTGCGCTTGTTTTGGAAAGGCAAATTATGCATCTTATTTTGCGCACATGTTTCACATTTCAAAATTACATTTTCGAAACTCTTTGGCATACCCTCAACTGATTCTTCTTTACACATCGTATTTAAATAGTTAAAGTTTACATGTCCTAATATTCTATGGAATTTTTTTCTTTTGTGTCATTTTTTCTACATTATTTGCACAAGTCTCTGGTCTTTCAACGTAACTGTTTATTTTATACAAACCATTATCTTTATATGCGATTCCAATCAGACTATTATTTTTATTATAGATTTTTGACACTCTTCCAATTGAAATAATTTTATTCTCATCTGTTACTCTCGCATAGCTAAGCAGATTGTTATTTATCTCTTTGACAAAAAATACATTTGATATTGTTATTTTTTTTTCTTATTGTTTACCCTCAGATAAGTTGTAATTTTACCGACTTTAGTGCCTTTCAGAATTCTACCATCTCCAACTTTAACATTTATAGGCTTTTTAAAAACAATACTTTCAGAAAAATATGAATCATTATTTATAATGTGGTCTGAACACCCACTGTCCAATATCCATTCTATTTTACCACTATGGCAATTACATACTACGGTTTTACTTACACCGTAATTTTTATGTTCTATCTGCGTTAGGAATGTTCCTATTTCATCTTCTTCGTAACCCTCGCTGTACGTGTACCTCGCATCGTGTTGACTCGTTCCGTCCGCACGTCATTGCCAGTTTTTTCCTCGTCTGCGTTGACTTCCGTTATCTCGTCCACCGCGACCTCTGTACTGCTGCTGTTGTTGACCAGCACTGTTGTTGGCTCCATCTTCCCATGGATTTTTCCAATCTTTCTTCAAGTGCCCTAATTTTCCACAAACGAAACACTTCATGTTCCTTCTTTCAGCTTCAAATACGTTCGGCCTTTTATTACCGTTATCGTTAGGGCTTCTTGTTTCCCACATTTTAATCTTATTCTTCAAAAATTCACACGTGCGGTCATTTTCTTGCATTTAATCAATTAAGTCTCCGATGTAACTTAGTGAGTCTGGTAGTGTCTTTAACATGTAGTCGAGTTTTTCTCTTTCATTTACTTTGGCACCTGCACTTTTCAACTCATTTATTATTTTCTCAAAATCTGAGAAGAATGTGCTTGATTCTTCGTAATCTTTCAATTTCATTCTATCCAATCTATTTCTCACACAAATTTGTAATGCGGTCGACTCTTTCAAATACATTTGGTCGAATTTTTTCATTATTTTCAAAGCTGTATCCTCGTCTCCAACGAATTCTAATTGTTCGTTTGTAATGCTACAATATATGTAGTTCATTGTCTTGAGATTTTTCTCGTCCCATGCTTACTGTTCATCTGCTTGCATCTTTTCTCTTGTTGCTGATTCGTCGCACTTTTTCCATTTTAAATATAGGAGGATTCTTTTCTTCCAAATACTATAGTCTCTACCGTCGAAACTCTGACATCTTAATTCTTCATTTTTCGAAATCGTTATAGTCCTTGGATTTTCAGTTTCACTTTCAATGTTCTCTACTTTTACTTTTATTTCTCTACCCGCAACACGTGGGTACATAATCTCACTAACCACGCTCTGCTACCATTTCGAGAAATGTGAGGATCGATAGAATTAGCGAGGTTACATTTTTAATATTCATTCGATAGAATTACAGATTACGCAAAAAATTACGTTTTTCTCTACATGGCTCTCTGGAGTCATGTTTACTCGACTTCGCACGCAGATTCAATACTCTCTCTCCCTCCTAAGCTATCGCTAACAAGAACTTGCGTCCCACGTTCGCTGTGGTTGCGCGCGCATGCCTGTTTCCATACTCTATATCATATATACTCTATACAGACTAGTTCTATATAGCATAGAAATTACTCATATCTCAACAGATAAATCGTGAATCAATATTGCCAGAGCCACGGTAGCGTAATTGGTAACGCACTAGGCTGAATACCTAGAGTTCCCGATTCGATCCGGAGCTATGGCGGTATTTTTCACGATTAAAAATCAATTAAAAAAATATTGTCCTTCCTGATTGTTTCATCAATTTACGAACTAATGAAGCAATTAGAAGGGACAAAAAATACAAAGATCTCAAATGTTTCAAATTTTCCGATTAGGAAAATCGAGAACAGCGGAATCTTCAGCATCGGTTGACTCAGAACCATGAGTTACGGTTTGCCAACACTTCCATCAATAAATATAACAGACTGTCAACATTGAAGCTTAACAACAATCATTAATAATGAATTACCCAAAATCTAATGAAAAATAATGCTGTTTCCAAAATTTTCCTTATAATAAAGCGAAAGCGCTGGGAAGAAGTTTAAACTACCCAACGTACGATCTATGAAACAGAAAACGGCAACACCAAGCTTTATAAAAAATACCCATGAACATTTTGACACAGGTGGTTCAAAAATGCGTTCAGTGCTGAATATCTGTGTTACGGTCACAGTGAATACCGATAGACGAGCATGGTGAACCCTTCGTAAATGCTTCGACGGTCACGAGTCTCGTGTGGAGTCGGAGGGGCCACAGTAGTGTATGATCGTATTAGTGAGACCGGGCGAGGACGACTAATTCGGTTTGGAAGTTCGGTGTACCGCTGGAGCTCGCGAACTATGCCGAACTCGATAACGTGACGGGCGTGATGCAGGGTAGCTTCAGCCTCGCCAGGTGCATGCATTTCCATGCAAGTTAATTTTGTTCACAGAGAAATTAATCTGGAAGGATACCTCTCCAATGCACTATCACAGCAGTATTTAAATCGAAAAGGAGGAAAACTTGGGATTACAACATACTCTCAACCCTGATGCACCGTAATTATAGATTATTCTGCGAAGTTTAAGCAACTTTGAAAACTGAGATAGGTACCCCAAAATCCGAGTTCAGCGAGGTAAAGAGGACAACCAGAAAATTATGATTCTCATCTTGTTTCTTGGTTATTAAAAGAGATTATAAGAACTAGATCCGTGGTCAAAGGATTTGGTGGTTGCAATAATAATCTAAAATATTTTTTCCGAGATTTCGAAAAAAAAATAACTTGCCCGAAAATCGGCTTCCAAAAAGATGAACAGAATTAAAACAAACGAAAATTTCATACCATGAAAATTTGGAAGATTTATGTGTCCTAATTTTCCGGGGCCTTTTCCCAGAGGCAAATTTTCATGGCCTCCCTGTTTCGATCAACTCGATCAAGAAATTAAGCTCGTATAAGAAAAAATACGCGAATCTTCATATCCATAAAATTTATTCATAGGGTAATTAATCAGAGAGGAAACCTCTCTAATGCGGTTAACAGCGCTAAAGATCGAAAGAAGGAAAACTTGGGAAGGAAAACTCTTCCATAATAACTAGATTATTCTGCGAAGTTAGAGCACCTTTCAAAACTAAGATAAGCACCACAAACTACGAAATCTTCGAGAACAAGACGTAAATACTGGGCAGTCATTCTTTTCTGGTCTTGTTTCTTAGTCATTGAAAGAAAATATAAGAAAGAGATTCACAGCCAAAAGATGTGGTGGTTACAACAGAACCTTCAACATTTTTCCGTAGCCTGTTTCGGTGATACGAAAATTATGAACCTGCCGAAAAATTAGCCGCAGAAAAGATGAATAGAAATAAAATAAACAAAAATCTGACCGAACGAAAAATCTAGAAAATATATGTCTGTCAATTTTCCAAATTTTTTTTTAATAATAAAAAATGCACGAAACCCCTTACACAAAAAATTTGTTCACAGAGATATTAATCTGAGCGGAAACCTCTCAAATGCGGTTCGCAGTGATATTAAGATCGAAAAGGGAAAAAACTCGGGACTAACATACTCCCAACCCACCTGCACAATAACTATAGATTATTCTGCGAAGTTGGAACAACTTTTAAAACTGCGATAGGCGCCACGAACAACGAGGTCTTCGAGGTCAACGGGAAGACCCGAAAGTCGTGCCTCTGGCTGTGTTCCGTGGTTATTGAAGAAGAATATAAGAACCAGACTCACGACTAAAGTGTTTGTTGGTTGCAGACACGACCTTCGAAATTTTTCTGTAGCCTGTTTCACTGGACTCGATAACTAAGTTGCGCGGCTACTGAAGAAAAAAACTACGATATACGAACAGGGTTCGGTTATTAAGAAACTTTTCAGGCTCTCACTTCTTTTCTCATAGTGCCCCCGGCGCTTGTAGTAGAAGCTCCAGCAGCAACACCAGCCGCTGACTACAAGTAGCATGATCTACAATGTTCGCTGCAGCTCCAGCAAAAATATATACACAACTGCGTCGAGAGCCTGAGAGTTGTTTCTAATAGCTACTTCCACGCGACTCGTTTCAACTCCCGTATCTTCTGATAAATACGCTGAAATATCGAAGTCAAAAATGAATGTAGCAGAATATTAGTTGAGTCATGAGTCCTGAGGTACGGTGCAAGTTCTGCATATATGTTCGGTGCATAAAAGAGAGAGAGAGAGAGAGATTGATGACTTTTTATTAGCCTCTACGGCTAGTGATATACAATCGATTCATTGCATTTCGTTTTTGGGTGTGTAACGTGCCCTGCGCGCTACTACTATATCTACATATAGTATATACATGAAAACACGAGTTGACATTACTTCACAGACCTACGCTTCATAAGTACAAACTTCAAACATACGAGAAAACGCTATTGCACGAATAGGTTTGCAAATTAACCAATTGATAAATCCGTCAATAAAAAAATAAATAATTTCATAAATGAATAAATAATTACATAAATGAACAAACGATAACATCAATGGATAAATAATCACATAAATCTATACGTAAATCAATAAATTAACAAATTTAACAATTTACAAACAGTTTCGCGCGGTCTAGCCTTGTCGGATGTAGTCGGCGATTCTCTTATTGAATGTTTCCATACTTCCGGCGTCCCTTACATTTCTAGGGAGCTCGTTAAACATTTTTATTCCCTTATAAAACATAGTCCTTTGTGCTTGTACCGTTCTTCTGAACGGTACGACTAGATTATTGCTTTGTCGCGTTCTCCAATTTCCTTCGCTGACATATTTGACTTTTCCACACATCTCTGGAGTAATGTCATTTTTCGTCACTTTATAAATATACATCATAACATTTCGCTTAATTCGCTCGTCGATTGTTAAAAACCGTAAGTCACTTCTCATTTCTTGTGTCGGTGTATATATATATCACGGTGCAGTATGATCCTCATTGCTCGGTTCTGTAATATCTGCAATCTATCTATTTCCTCCTGATTGGCGTACAGGAGCACTGTTGAGCAATATTCCATATGCGGAGCGATAATGGTTTTGTAGATTAGGTTTCTTGTATCGGAGCCGACGAATCTACCAACCCGATTCAACAGACCCAACTTACCAACGACCGTACCTTCCACATACGCAACATGTTTTTTGAATTTAAGGTACTCGTCAAGAATAACCCCTAGATATTTAATTTCAGTCACTTTTTCGATCGTCATATGTCTGTATTTGATGTCAATTCCCTCAGCTATTTGCATTTTGTCATTTCTCAGTACCATATATTTCGTTTTCTTAACATTCATAAACATACTGTTATTGCTCATCCAGTGGTCCAGAATGGTCATCACATCATTTAAGCGCCTCTCTATGCTCTTCAAATTCGTATCAGTGACATACAGCATCGTGTCGTCCGCAAACATTCTTACTTCAGAATGCTGGCCAAGTACTTGTTTGATGTCATTGATATAAAGTATGAAGAGCATCGGGCCCAGAACCGAGCCTTGAGGAACTCTATGCTTTACTTCCCGTTCGTCTGACATTACTCCATTTATATGTGTTCACTGTCGTCTGCTATTTACGTATGAGTCAAACTATCCTAACGAATTTTCCCTAATTCCGTACATGTATAATTATTTTATCAGTCTCTTTTTGTCAATTGTTTCGAACGCACGTTTAAAGTCAATCAATATCACCCCTATATATTGTTTCTCACTTATTGCGGTCGTCCATTTGTCTAATACTATTTGTAGCGCAGTCTCACACGAATAACCCTTCCTGAAACCAGCTTGTTCCTTAATTAAAATTTTACTTATGTTTAAAAAAATTTCTAGCTGTTCCTTCACGATTAATTCTAAAATTTTCTCATACGTCAGTAGCTGGTTAATCGGTCTAAAGTCTTCTACCTTATTCGAATTATTAACTTTCCGGATCGGAGTGATGGTAGCGACCTTCCATATTTCCGGAAATTTCCCAACTGTTAGAGAACGATTCACGATAGCCAAAAATGCGTCACCTATCGCCGTATAAACGTTGTCCAAAATTCTGCTGTTCCTTCCGTCAATCGAGCTTTTATTTTTGTCCAGATTTTTTATTAGTTTATGTAATCCATTTAGATTAATTTCGTCAAAAATATTGAGCATGTTTGTACATTCAAAATGGAATGTATCAAACAAGTCATCCTGGAAGCGAGTGTTATTATTTTATAAAATTATTTTTCTTATGCTTTCAATAAAAAAGTTATTGAATTTGTTTGCCACGTCTTTATTATTCCGTGTTTCCACTTCGTCATCTTGAAATTTAATATTATTAAAATTCACGTCAGTGTCTTTGTCGTTTTTCAATGACTTTTTTATTGTTTGTGACATTTGCCTTGGGTCACGTTTGTTTTCCTCGATTTGACTTTCGAAATAGCCTTTTTTAGCATTGTTAATTGATTTCACGATATCATTTCTGTGCCGTTTATAAGGGTCCCGGTAGGTCCCGTCGATTTTGGCCATTTCGAAGATTTCGTCCCGTGCCCGAATATTTTCTTTTATCTCTTGCGTGAACCATTTTTCGGTGAGGTGATAATTCGTCCAATGTCCTCGAAATTGTGTCTATCAATTTATTTGCATTAGCATTTAAATTGTTGTCAATGTCAATAGGATAAATTACGGTTTGTTCATTATCGTCAATTCTTCTATTATAATCGTTTCGCAGACTATTTACAAATTCATTGTCATCCAAGTGTTTAAAGTTCCTTCTCATGATCGTTTTAAGTTCGTCGGATTCATCCTTTTTAAAATTTATCGATATCCATAAGTAGTCAAAAATCCTTGGTCTATTGTCAACGGCGCAGTCTAATGGAATATTTGAGAATATTAGGTCTATCATCGTTCTACTAGTCGGTGTGATTCTTGTCGGTTCTTTAATTGATTGCGCCATTCCCCTCATCACAAAAATGTTCTCTAGCTTATTCTCATAATAACGACGATTCAACATATCCATGTTAAAATCTCCCATTACTATAAGGTTATCCTTTTTAAACAATTCGTCATATTTTACTTCTATAAATTTTAGAAAAGTCATATCTGAGGCATTCGGGCATGGTAAACAGTCGGCAAATGACCTTTGTAGAACGAATTGTCAATGTAAATTGCAATTGCCCAATAGTTTCCTTCCACTTTTGACCAGGATAACACCTTATATTTTACAGACTGGTGAACGTAGAGTGTTACGCCACCAGTCAGTCTATTTGTTAGTCAATTCTTATTGTGTCATATCCATAAATTTTTATTTCATCATCCGTAATATTTGGGGTTATTCTGGCCTCGGTACATGCAAGGATATCGATATGCTTCCTATATAATAAATAATTTTCTACTTGGTCAAATTTGTTTAATAGACTTTGGACATTGACACACATAAAATTTTTCCGATTACTACCTTTTTTTCTTGTACTTTGATTGCTAGTCATAGGTATTGTTAATATTCTTTACAATTCGCATATAATGCGGACGATTACGGTCAGTAGCCTCATGGTTGTCATCGAGTTCTTTAAAATTGTATTTTTTTTTTTGGCCACGCAATTGATGCATTTTTTAATTTGATTAACATTCGGGCACTCCCGACCATCATGTTCTTGGACACAGCGGTTACAATGTTTGCCCTTCTCGCACGTTTTGTGAGTGTAGCAATATCCCCAGCAGTTGAAGCATCTTATTATATTTACTTGGTCAAAGACTTTACATCTTTGCCAGCCTAAATACAAAATTCCTCCCTTCAAAAGCTGTTGATGTGTCACACATCCAGTCTCTAAAATCATCGACCAACAGTTCTTCTCTGTGTTGCTGCTGTCATATTGTATGCGTTTCACAATATTTAATTGATCGTCATCTTTTAAATTGTCATTTTGATCCCTTATAATTGTTTTTAGTTCGTCATCCGTTTTTTGTAACTGGTCTGGTTTTTGTAACTAGCCTTTGGTTATTTGGGCTGAGTCAATTATCTGTACCTCATCTCCCATTTTCTTCGCAATCGCGTGTTTTAAAATTTGTTGACTCTCTTTTTTATTGCAATTGACAACCACTGTGCCTTTATCACGCGTTGATATTTTATTAATTCCCACGTTCAATTTAGTAATATCAATTTTCCCCGTATCTCTCTCTCTAGATTGGGGTTTGTTTCTTTCGGCTTGATAATTACGGATGCGCTGTCAACTATTCTTTTTACCACATCTGAAAACTTCAAAACCTCTGAATCGTTCTCTGGTTTGCCTTTTTTTAATTCATGTGATTCGTGTCGCAAACATTGAATCTCGTTCTTAAGTTCACCCGTTTTTTCCTCGAGTAAAGTACTGAAATTTTTTTTAAAATCATCTAAAAAATTAGGAATCGCTCTTATCATCCTAGTCGTGTTTTCTTTTTTTCGTGTTTTCTTTATCGCGCCCCTACTTAATTCCTTAACGCACGTTACACACCCTATCGACTCACCCTGGCTAATTCCATCTCTAACTTTTTTACATTCTTAATGAAATAAGCGGCCACATTTACACCTTACATCAACAGACACGACCTTCTTACAGTGTGCGCACTTGCCTATGCTCGACATTTTGCGTTGTTTAGAACGGCGCGCCGTGGACAGCTAACACTATGTTAGTTTGACTTTGGTCAAATGGCTGCGTTCACTGCTCGTTAGGGTTCCCTCGAATATGTCCCTATGTATAACGAGTCATTGTTTGCCTGTTACTCGATACGCCCCTTTGTAACGTGGTGTGTGCAGCTTGTCGGTGATCTTTGCGTCCGTGTTGGTGTATATATGTTATTTTGTTTATTGAGAGAGAGAGAGAGAGAGAGATCAATATTTAGTCTCGTAACGCTTCGAGGTTATGGCTGTCTGTCCCGCGTTTTCAGGAAGGACATGCGGTGGTCGCTCGCGATCCATCTTTTTGTGGTTTTTCTCCGTATATTCTCACGAGCTCTCTGCGTACTCATCCGTCCGGATGCGAGAAACAGCTATGAAACATAGCTGTTTTAACTGTTGTAAAACAGCCTTGAGATTGGGCCAAGAGTGTGCATATACATTATACACATACTATACATGAGTGTTGAGTATGGCCTGGTGTGGTATGACCAATGCAAAGTTATAATAGAAAATGGATACAATTTTTAATTTCCAGTTTTCAAAAATCGGGCTTTGTTATTGTAGAAATTCACCAAGTTTTCATACAACGAAATAGAAATCTGTTGAGATATGAAAATTTTTCAATTTTTGATTCCAAAGTCTCTACCTTGGGACTGTTTCATCGTATATACATTTCTAAAAAATGGAAACGTGTAGAATTTTCTAGCTTATAACGAAAGATTATAATAATAATACCGATTAATATGGGACATTTTAGCTTAAAGTAAGTCAATTTTATCGAAAAACATATCAATAATATGTTTTATTTTACCGCCAGTACCGCTAATTTGTGGCCGGATAATTTTTAAGTTCTGGTATAACGAATTTTCAAGGTTCTTGATGAAATGAGATTTGAATTTGCTGTCTATTTTTTAACCCAGATCATTTTGTGTTAATTCTTATTTTCGCAAGAACTTCGATATATTTGAGCCGCGTTCATTTTCTCGAATCATGTGTAAGAATAGAGTTTGTTAAGGACGATCATTGTAATGGAATTACAGATAGTTAAAAAGATATTGTCATTTCCATAGTCGAATCATCGAAAATCTACCATGTCATCGTGATTAAATTATGATAATTTAGCCATTAAAAAAATTGTTATTAACATTCGTTATTCATATACATAATTGAAGGAAACGAATTCGGCTCCAGGATACAGAGGTGTTTGGAAATCAAAAATTTTTTGCTAAAATGGTTTGGCCTTGAAATTTACCAGAAACTTCGAATCCCATTTTTTTACAAATTCTTTATTTATATAAAGAATTTCAGCAAATTCTTTTAAAAAATAGCGGTATCTCCGGTGAAAAATATTTATTATTGATATTTTTGCGGATTATGTAAATTAATTTGACATTTTCAATTTTGCAGAGATGTTGTTACGATGAAGCTGTCCTAAGATAGAGACATATTGGATGAAGGTTTTGGCTATTGGCGACCAAATAAAAAAAGAAGATAGCTGCTCTTCTGTTAAAACGTTTCGACCTTATTGTAGGTCCTCTTCAGTTATTATTCCTCGTCTTACTTTGATGCAACATGTCTGGAACAATGTTACTATTTCGGCCGGATTGTCTGGCCATGTTGTCAGTGGGAGGTTGGTTAATTCAATAATAATAGAAAAACAAAACTATTTTGTTTATGTCTGAGAAAAAATTAATGAACTGTTTCCACTAACCGGCCGGATTGCCTGGCCACATAGATCGTTTTATAAGTTTTACAATGCAAGACATAAACAAAATAGTTTTGTTTTTCTATTATTATTGAATTAACCAACCTCCCACTGACAACATGGCCAGACAATCCGGCCGAAATAGTAACATTGTTCCAGACATGTTGCATCAAAGTAAGATGAGGAATAATAACTGAAGAGGACCTACAATAAGGTCGAAACGTTTTAACAGAAGAGCAGCTATCTTCTTTTTTTATTTGGTCGCCAATAGCCAAAACCTTCATCCAATATTATTAACTGCGGCCACAACCTTTATATCTCATCTAAGATAAAGACGTTGGAAGGAAACATTAAAAACTTTACCAGCACATCAGATTTCGATTTTATCGTATTGAAATTTGGTGAAGTTCTTACGATAACAAAACCCGATTCTTTAGAAGTTTTTATGGAAAATAACATTTTTGTTTGCTAAATTTTGGTGGGTTTGCTCATATACAATTGGATCAAGTAATTTAGCATACAAAGCAACTATTCATATGGTTAAACCAACGAAATATTATGAGGAAATTATAAAAAAATGAAATTTGTCGAACAAAATTTACTCAAAATTTTAAAAACAACTTTAAGAATTACCAACTTGAACTCGCTAATACTTGCGCGCGAATATCGACGTTGTTTCGATCGATCGCTAAGTTTCCAATGACACCCGAAATTGTACGAAATTTATCAAGAAATTAGTACGGGAGTCCTTGCGACACCTGTACTCTGGTCTTCTTTCCTGTTTCCACTCTTCTGCAGTTTCGCTGCCCGCACGTGCAGTGCATGGTCAGCAGTTTATAACAATTTTAGGCGTGATAATTAACAATATTGATTTTAATCATTAATCGAACCGTGAAATTCCTAATTGTCGCTCATCCGAGCCGTAACAAAATTGGTGTCAGTAGTAGGATGGTTCGAGTTTTAAATTTATCTCGCCTCGACCAAATGTAAAAATGGTGGATTATCTACTAATCAAATAGTGCACGTAATTTCAGTGGACAATAACCGCGAAATTCTGCATTCGAGTGAATCTTTATTTGTTTTCGTGAATTTTCGCAGATTCCCTACACTGCATCATATATTGAGACTTTTCGCGAGTTTTTATGTATGTTTGAGAATTATCGTAATCTCATGTGATTTCTCATAAACTATCAATAATGGTCGCGAAGTGTCGCGAATTAGTGCTAATGGTGAATTACGATCATATTGTGAAAATTATTCGCTCTATTCACGCACAGAATCGAGCACATAAATTCGAATAACAATATAAACTCTTTATATCTAAAATAACACTTTTTAATTCGAACCCGTGTCTTGCCGCGAATTTCTGTTGACTCTGCGAGGCTTTAAAAAAAATTACCTTTTACCTTTTAAGACAAAAAAAAATTTTTATAAGTAGTGTTTTGAATTGCGTCGAGCTCACAAATGTTTTTTTTTCGTTGAAATATTTCTCTGTTGAGACTCTACAATCAGAAAAATTGCCATGTTTTTTGAACCCCGAATTCACTTTATTGACTTTCGTGAATTGTTGTGAATTTTCCGATAACTTTCGGTGCGAAATTTCGAAATCGGCTTGTCAATTCTGGTGAGTTTTATGTGGACACTAATAAACATTTGGACATTTTCCTGAAATGTTGTAATAGGAAGTGTAAACACATTCTTAAAACATATCTTCGGCTCTACATTATTCTGAATTCTGATAAGTTACAGTGAAATAAAAATCTTACTGACTTCATCGACAAAGAACTTCTAATCTTACTGGCGTGCTGTAACATCGACAACACCAACAATGATCGAATAATTAATCGATTATTTTTGGGATTATAGTGTGTTTCCAAGGAAATAACTCTCTCGTACAGCAAATAATAATTCTTTATTATTTAGTATGTCGCTCGTTTAATAACAAAGAATAATAGAAGAATATGAACCACGTCTTCACTCTGTCGAGCCGTATAAAGAAGTGAAGCGCTGCACAACGGCTTGCGCCTCTACAGAAGTGGGAGAGGTAACAGGGCCGCACCAGCAAGGGCGCCTATTCTAACACTCCCTCCCGCACTTGCGTTGGCTCTTGTTACTTTTTACCTCCTGAAACAGATGTCACAAAATAATTACAAAACAGAAATTATTAACAATCCAACGCTCACCTACGCTCGTTACGCCCATTCGTTAATTTCTCTCGTTTGTTCATAATTTCGCTCGTTAATCGATTATGCAACTCAAATGAAATAGGTTTCGTCATTATATCAGCAATATGTTCTTTGGAAGAAATCCATTTTATTTCTACCAATTTTCGCTGAATACATTCTCGTATGTAGTGTTCTTTGATCTCAGTCATGTGTCTCAATTTCCCACAACCACTCATTTTTGCGCTTGCTTCGGCCGCTTTGTCATCACACCAAAGTGTGATCGGGCTAAAAGAAGTATTGAGAACCAGTTTGAGTGAGTTGTCCAGAGCTATAAGCTCCTGACATGCTTCGCTCATTGCTACATATTCAGCTTGACATGTAGATAAAGCAACATATGATTGCTTATGTGTTTTCCAAGCAACAGCATCACCGTATAATGTTATGACATAACCACAAGTCGTAAGAGATCCCTTGCAGTCGGCAAAGCTCGCATCTGAGTAAGCTTGCATGTCATTTTGATTTCCAACGAATCTTAACCCCAGATCCTTCGTACCTTTCAAGTATCTGAAAACTCGTTTACCCATATGCCACTCGTTATTGGTTGGATCGACTTGGTGTCTGTTTAATACGTTAACCGCGTACATTATATCCGGTATTGTCGCATTAGCCAAATATAAGAGGCTTCCAATCGCCTCTCGGTATAGACTGTTTCTTATGAATTTGCCCTCGTTTCTCTCGTTTGATTGTTCTCGAATTTTTCTCTCTTTATTAGCAACTTGCGTCGTTACCATCGGAGTGCGTTGCGGATGCATTTCTTCGAATTTAAATCTTTTCAAGATCTTCTCTATATACAGCTCTTGCTTTAGATAAATCTCTCGTTTTTCTCTCGTTCGAATGACTTCGATTCCCAAGAAGGATTTCGGTGAACCAAGATCTGTAATTTTGAACTCGCTTCGTAGCACAGACTTGATTTCTAGCAACTTTCGCTCGTTATTGCTAGCAGCCAGCATATCATCAACATATAACAGAAGAATCAGAAATTCCTCTCGCTCTTGCCAGGTGAACAGGCAAGATTCAGTATAGTGAGACTTCAATCCAGCCATTTGCGCTACTTCTGTAAATCGCATATTCCATCGTTTAGGGCTTATGCGTAAACCGTATAGAGCCCGTTGCAATTTACATACCTTTGTAGAGCGTATACTTTCGTCAAGTTCCGTACCATCGGGTATTTCCATGTAAATATCCTCATCTATTGTGCCATACAGTAATGCAGTTTTGACATCTAGCTGAATGACATCTAGATCGAATTTGTTAATAATCGCAAATACAGACCTTACCAAAGCCAATCGAGAAACTGGTGCATATGTTCCCGTTAGATCGTACTTCATTAGATCCTTGAAACCTCGAATAACCAGCCTGGCTTTATATTTGATAAGTCCACTCGTGTCGTATTTTCTTTTAAAAACCCATCTTGAGTCTATCACGTTAGGTCTTTTTTGTTTTGATCTCAGTTCAGATCTGTCGACTAATGTCCAAACCTCGTTCTCTTTCATCGACCTCAACTCATCGTTAATCGCCTCTTGCCGTTTGCATTTCTCTCTCGTTTGCATGGCTTCTTCATAAGAGGACGGATCACTGTTAATTTCGGCTAACAGTGCGTGATAACTCGGGTCACTCATTTCAATCGTTACGTCAGGTATCACAGCTTTTTCTCTCTCGTTTCGCTCGTTTGCAGCTAGAACCTCGTTATTTCCAATCCCCCGTAGAGTTTCTGAGTCAACTGGATTTTTCCTTGGACTGCCTCTTTTTCTCTTAAGCTCTTCCTCCGTTTTCGAGATTTCAGACAGTTTTTCACTCGTTTCCTGTCCGAATTCAACAAACCATTTTTCTTTGTTGACTTCGTCAGACCCAAAAATCCAATTTTTAATGCTCCATTTACGGTATTTGTTTCCATAAACAAGCTTCTCATTGAAACGAACATCTCTGCTCTCGTAAAACTTCCCTTCTTCAGGTCTAAATAGGATAAAACCCGAAGGAGTATATCCTACACGAATCGCTCGCTTGCCAATGCTTCCAAATTTTGGTCCTACGTTTCGTTGGACTTTCATATAAGCTAAACATCCGAAACGTTTCAGCTGATTGATGTCAAAACTTTTCCTCGGTGCAAACCTCTGAATAGGTATCGCCATATCAATCGATTTATGCGGAGTCCTATTATACGCATATGTGGCTGCTCCAAGAGCCAGATCCCACATATTTTCAGGAAGCTTTGAATCAAACATGTTTGCTCGCACCTATCTCTGGATACTTTAATTAAACCGTTCCGCCACTCCGTTGTGCTCAGGCGTATCCGGACTCGAAAAACGTGATTCGGCGCCAATTTCCTTGAGGACTTCCACCGTGTATCCTCCAGTGAACTCAGTGCCTTGATCGGATTGTAGGTAGCAAACCTTTGCATCGGAACCTAAAAGATTTCGGCTGCTCTTGATGAATGCCTCCAGACATTCCCCAGTCTCGCTCTTCGATTTCATGGGATAAGCCATAGCTAACCTGGAATAGTCATCTATGAACACAGAAATAAATCGATATCCCTTTGGATGTGTCTGAGGACTTATTGGACCCATAGTATCAGAGTGTATTATCTCAAGTGGTCTTATCGCTCGTTCTCTCGTTTTACTAAAAGGCAATTTATTAAGTTTCGCTACCATACAAATTTCACAATCTTTTATAGACTCATCGAACTGAGCATTGTGTAGGCTTTTGTTGTCCGGAAACATCCTTTGCATTGCTTTCAGATAGTCTAAGGACGCATGTCCAAATCGTGTGTGCCATAACAAAGCGTTATTTTTATCTGTAAATTTCTTGTATCCCTCGTTAAATGGCGTTTCATCGCTCGTTATATCATCAGACTCGGTATCATCTATGTTACTGAATTTTCGGTCCCAAATTATTAAATCAAAGTTGAAACTTTGAGTAACAGGAGCGACTAATTCACTAGTAGTTTGCTGACCGTGTGAATTTATTATATCGTTATCAGATTCACTTACTACCGGTAAATTAGTCATAACGGTTGTTTCTATTTCGTCAGTACTCTTTCGAATTGCAGCGTCAATTGCTGTCGTATCTGTATCCATTTGTGATCTGTCTACAGTTTTAGTTTTGCTACGAGTCATGTATCGAGATTCACCATCAGAACTCTCTGTCGTTAAGTAAGCTACCGTTTTCATCGTTTTGCTCTCGTTCAATCGTCGGCATTTACTATTTGTGTTATCTACTTCTAACTCAACTATCCAAAAGGGTTGTTGATAAATTCCCTTGATAAATGACTCGTGCGAAATGGGATAAAAAATA
Source organism: Tromatobia lineatoria (assembly GCA_949699805.1). Taxonomy (NCBI): domain Eukaryota; kingdom Metazoa; phylum Arthropoda; class Insecta; order Hymenoptera; family Ichneumonidae; genus Tromatobia; species Tromatobia lineatoria. Next base: position 16,267,052 of record OX453037.1, read on the forward strand.
TCGACCTTTCGATTGTCTAAGTAAATACTGAGTCCCATATCTGCAAACTTTCTTAGTGACAAAAGATTCTTTGACAAAGCTTCGGCTCGTATGACGTTTCCCAAGCTCATAACCCGATCGTTACTTGATTTAACGTCTATCGTTCCAGCTCCCTCCGAATTTAAATTGGCATGAGCTTCTTTATTCGCGCATTTTATCGAACTTTTCTTAGTTTCGTCAAATGTTTTGAAAATGAGTTTAGAATTCGTTAAATGCTCAGTAGCATCCGAATCAGCCAGAAACTTCGTAAAGGTATTATCGACATAGCTCTCGTTAGTCAATGAATTCACCACACTTGATGTACTACAATTAGTCATATTTACCTCTGTATCATTACCTTTATGGGGTTTGTTTCCACTTTGATTCTCCTTAAAATCATCTTGGTTTTTCTTGTCTTTGTTTTTCTACTGACCACCTTGTCCTTTGTCAGAAATCTTCGCTCGTTTTGCGTAGTTCTCGCGACTCGTACTGCTGAACTTGCGTTTACCACAGAAACCGCCTCTATTACTAGGACGCTGGGAGTTGTTCCTCTGATATTTCGGAGTTGACGAAAACTTGAATGTCGAACCCTGTTCGTTCTACTTTGCCAACCTGACGGAACATTCTCTGGCAATATGGCCGATTTTACCACACTTGTAACACTTCGGTTGACCGTCGTTAGGGCATTCGTCTCTGTGATGACCCTGAGCTCCACAACCATAACATCGATTTTTCGAATCATGTCTTCTCACATTAAATGCTGTGGGCTTCGTATCAGTCGTTTGGGTTTTGTTGGCTTCGTGCTGTATGATAAACGCCTTCAGCTGATTATACGTCAATCCTTTGCCAGTTAAATTCGTCGTCATAAATTCAATGGATTGGACTTGAGATATAGCGAGAGTTATCGCATTGAAGAACGCATCTCTCTTTTCATAGTGTAAGAGAGGATTGACGTTTGGTAGACTATCGTAATTTCATACCAATTCCTCGAAGCGATCCCAAAACTCTGCTGCCTTCTCTTTGCTCGGAACATATTCCATGTTATAGAGTCGTTTTTGTATCGTCATAGAAGTCAAGTTCGAATCACATTGCTTGATTTCTCTGATCTTGTTCAGGATCTCAACTAGATCCTTGATCTTATCAATTTTAGAGTAATAATTTTGATCCAGTCTATTGATCAGAATATCTCTAACTTGATGATGTAAAGCAAATCTAAGATTCGCAACTCGGATGTGAGAAAATCGATAAAGTGTTCGAATTTCGTTTGATTTGTCAGTTTGTACTCTCGTTTGCTCGAGTCTTTGCCCACGAGCTCTACTCGTATCTTCTCGCTGATTTCTTTTACCACATCAGATCCCGAAGATGTTGGTCTACTCTCGTTATTATTTAAGTTGATACCCGCTCGTTTTATCTCGTTTTAAATCAACTCGATTATTTCGTGACGGCCTACTCCAAGTGCAGTATCACTCGTTCCTGCATCAGCTGTATTTGCTGTCAGAGTCACCGTATCTTCTTCGTTTCTTCGCTCGGTACTTCGAGGATCGGGATCGCTTGATGTACGAGAAGAACGCTCGTTCAGCTTATCGACGAGAGTAGTTATTCCTTTTAAGAAAATGACTCTCATGTCATTTTGTGCGGCTGTCATTACTTCCAATGCCTTGGTGACACTGTTCAAAGCATCGATAGTGTCGTCTCGATATTTCTTACTGCTCGTTGTATACGACTCATTACTGTCCGTATCAGCGTGGCTTGATTCAGCATCATCAGTTTTGTTCACATCGTTCGGATTGTTGATACTGACAGACATGCTCAGTGTTGAGCCCTCTCGTTTTCTGTCGTTTATGGCCTGCAGTACAACTCTTCTTTCATTTTCTCCAAGAGTGTTCAATCCTGTAAATCTAACACTGGTTTTAACAACCCTCATTGTTGAGAGAAGCTATTGCTTACTATTCCCTCAACAGAACACAAGTTAAGTAAATAGAAGCGAGTTAGGTATTGCGGTTTCTGAACACAATAATACCACAGCACCCACCCATATTCCCACAATGTCAGAGCGCACAGCGGATAACATCAAAGAATATTTTTTTAAATTTTTTTATAAAGAACTCTCGTTCGAATCTAAATGCGTATTATTGAATCCAATATATGAAATTTCTACAACATTTGCATACCCATACGATTTCAGAGCGCACAGCGGATAAAATCGCACAAATAATACAAACGGCAAAAATTCACAAATATTATTGCCAATCGTTTACCAATCGTTAATTAACCGCTCGGTACTTTAGCGCTCGTCAATTAACCACTCGTTAATTTACCTCTCGTTAATCTTCTACTAATTTTACACTCGTGATTTAGTAGAAGAATGAATGGTTCTACCTATTGAATACTCTGCACCCGATTCAGCTCGAAAAATAATGATGTCATTGACATGAATAATGTCAATTCTCTCCTTGGGATGAATTTTGCTGAATTCAAAAATCTCGTCGTGCGTGTGACAGAATGCCAATAGAGTCAGGCTATCTGTGAGGATATATATACAAAATTAATCATCGAAATGTATATAAATATATTCTCCGATCGAAATTCGATCAGACCCAATAGATACATTTTTATATTATTTATTAGCACTCGTTTATTCTCTTGTATTCAATCCCTCGTTAACTGTGCGTAAATTACAAAGCTTAAACAGAATTCTATTTTATTGTTCGAACTTTAATTAATTTTCGAAACATTGAAACTTTAAACTTCGTCAAGTTTTCATTTTTGTACAATTGAAAAATACATGCATCCGCATATTTTTCCCCGTAGCGAGAGCTCTTACACACCCACACCGGCGCCTGTATGTGTGTGTTTATAATCGAGTGGTACACGATATATGGACATACGGCATATAGAATTTACATCAAATATTCTTCAAATATGCGCCGCTTCGTTCTTCACGCGTTTTTTTTTTATAATTATTCTTATATGTATATTCGACCATTCGTTTATATCGTGAAATTTCGCTATTGTACAATTTATGTATATATATATCAATAAATATATATACATATGCCGATACGCGCTCTCTCGTTCTCTCATTTAACACTCGTCCATCGTAATCATTCGTTCTCTCGTTAACACTCGTCAAGAACGCTCGTCGTATCTCTCTCGTTATTTCTCTCGTTGGAGCTCCATCTCTCATTGTTTCTCGTACATACATGCGCGCCTCGGGTGTCTACGCTATTACTCGGTTGACAACGCGAGCCACTCCACGTTGTTTATACCGGTACGGGCCTCGCGAGAGACGTTCCCGGCATCGGACGAGTCTCGACTTGTTTCTTAGCTTTGTTCTTCACGATCGAGAATAAACTCTATATTTCGGCCATTTTTACAAACAAAAACTTTTGTTTTGCGCCAGCAGCTTTCGTAATATGAAACAATCATCGATTCAATTTATACGACTTGGCCTTCGAGAATTTTTCAAGATCGCAAATTCAATTACTATCACAAATTTTCTCTCGTTAAATTTCACGGATTTTATGTTATTAAAACTCTCGACTTTTCCATCGTACCGTGTGTTCTCACACTCGTTTTGTCCTTGCACTGAGATTTTTTATTTATTTTTCGTACTTACCGCTCTGTACTGAAGCAGACGCACTCGTTTTGTCGTTCTCTGCCATTTTTTTTTCCTTTCGGACTCAGAGCGTCTTCCTTCGTATGCACTCGATGCCTTGTCAACACTGCAGCCTTTTTTTTCCTTCACACTATTCACGATTTTTCGTACTCGCGCAGTGGAAGCGTGCTGGACCCATAACCTTTTGGGATTATAGTGTGTTTCCAAGGAAATAACTCTCTCGTATAGTAAATAATAATTTTTTATTATTTAGTATGTCGCTCGTTTAATAACAAAGAATAATAGAAGAATATGAACCACGTCTTTACTCTGTCAAGCCGTATAAAGAAGTGAAGCGCTGCACAACGGCTTGCGCCTCTACAGAAGTGGGAGAGGTAACAGGGCCGCACCAGCAAGGGCGCCTATTTTAACAATTATCCACGGGTTTGGAAATCTTCTCAAGTGTGTGTGAGTTTAGTCATTACAATATATTTTTGGCACGTCTTTTTGTTTTTACTTATCGAGGGTAAACTGGAAGAACTCTATAATTGTGTCACCTGGCGCGTACTCTGCGATATCCGCGGCAAACATCCTATTTGATTCCGTTTGAACAGCTAAAACCCAATTTATGTGCGTTCTGTTCCACGTTCATGATCCGATTCGTGTTTATAATCTCTGTAGGCTTTATCGGGGCAGTTATTCGATACTAGGCCACCATACCAGTCGGTAATTGTTATCGGAAGCTCCGAAAGTGGTAAGAATCACGAAATAATTCAAAGAGCTAGGCAAACTATTTGATGACGCAGGCAACCTTTGCCGGCAAACAACTGTAAGTCGAAGCTCACGGAATTATGAAGACTCTTGAACTTCTCTGATTTTCTCGAAATGTAATTAATTTCCGATTTGCCTTATTGCGCTCGCATTAATCCTAGTCTCTTACAAACCAGCTATTGGTATAGGTTACCATACCAGACCATTGCTGACTATCGTAGGCCCCGAAAGGTTACGCCAGTCGTGAAATATTACGAGTTTCCAGCTTACAGTTCTTGGGATAGGGTACCATACCGATCAACAGCTACCTGCAAACGATTCTCCAATTTTGAGATAAAGATGGAAGTCCCTTTCCTTCAAAAGCTTCCTAAACCGTCAATAACTTTTGAAGAAATGCCCGATTCACTTGTACACTCGTCACAACATTCCATCGACAATGCAGATGAATACCAGGGGAGGCGATTTAAATAGCGACACTACTCTCGTAAGCAGTTCGAGACTGTAACGACTATATACCCACCTGAAGTCGCAATGGATTTTCACGGATTACCATGGATGAATGACAAACGGTACTCTCCAGAAGTGCTCTTCTGGAATATCAAGATTTTAACTATCACCAAGAATTTGACCGACGCCAGGAAAATTTCGACCGTCAGACGCTCTATCAGCTATGATTTATGCCTGATTTAGAGGAACAATTGAAACGTGTGACTCAAGGATCTCATGAAACCGTTTGTAACTAAGCCACTCGTGTCAATCACATTATCAAAATTCTTGATCGACGCATCGACAAATTTGACTATTTTAGTTATCATGAAACCTACGTCAATCGAGAGAAAAATCAATTAAAAGCATTGAAATGTTACATCGATGGATTACGAGAAGTGTTGGTCGACTGCGTGTGCTGCAAAAGGCCCACGACGATCGATGAGGCAATGTATTACGCAGAGATCGGCAGCCTCAATTACATTTGTACTTCGAGTACCATTAATTCAACTTCAAATCAAAGTTGCAATTTGTAATTTTTTCCAGATGAATTCATAATTACACTGAGAATTTGTAACCGATTCGAAATACAATAAAATTCCAATTCGTGTTTGTATTTGATGATTAAAAGCTCATAATTCCGATTGGAATGAGGAATTACCTTACAGGGAAATACGAATTCCATGTAAAACTTAGAATTATATCAATCGAATTACAAATTCCTGTGGAACTTGTACTTCGTAGGAAATCAATTACCAATTCGACATGGAACTTGAGTCTTATTTTGATTTAATTACTAATTCCAACCAGAATTGTAATTGATTTCGATTTATTTCCTAATTCCACGTGGAATTGTAATTGATTTCGATTTAATTACTAATTCCACGTTAAACTTGTAACTTATTTCGATACAATTCCAAATCCACAAGGAACTTATAATTAGATTTCATGAAATTAACATTTTCACGTGGAACTTTTAATTAAATCTAACACAATTACAAACCCGCAAGCAGCTTGCAATTGATTTTGACTCCATTATAGATCCAGACACAACTTGTAATTAGTTTCGAAATCTGTCTACTATCGACAATATTTCTTTTCAATACGCCAACTACTTTGAATTTATTTGCACTTAATAATAAACAAATTATTTTATGCAAACAAAAATTTAAAAAATGGAAAACCGTGAATGGAAGGTTTCAGGATATTGATTTCCATCTTGGTGAAGCAAATAGCACTGAGAAAATCACGATGAAAGTATTTTTTTAAATATATAGTTGTTGCTTGTACCGATCAACCAAACAATAATACACAGAGAAAAGAGTACAAAAACTTGGTGAGCCTATTTTGAAAAAATGTCAATTTTCTGGTTCTTCCCCGTAAAGGAACTTTTGTTTGTGTGAAAATGTCTTTATTCAAGATTTCGATTTCAGGATACTTAAAATATCCAAAAGGACGAGAAAAATTACATACATGAAACCGTTTGAATATTACGGATGGTAATAGCAAACGGTATATTTATTAGGGTGGGTCCAAAAAACATCATAATTTTTGTTTTTTTGTTTTTTCGTTTTTTTACGGCAAAAGTATGTATTCTGACCTCAATACACACCTCCCATGCAAAAAACGCGCCTCAATATATATATTTTTCCTTTTATTTGAAATTTCATATAATAGAAAGACCTCGATTAAGCCACATCTAAACATTATTTGTTAGCAAATTTCTTTGGCGCACTCGACACTTGACACTTGTTAGGTCAACCCCTCGAGTATAAGCCATGAACACCAAAGAAAAGTGTGATAATCTTCGGATTTTTTTACTTTTCTTCGATAACCAGAGGGATACCAATTTTTCTTTTGCTGATTCTTACTACTAATCATCGCACTTTTGCTTAATTACGCACTGTTGTTGTACACAATTAGAAATTACGAGTAGATTTAGTTATTCAGATAAACCCGATTATTAATTTCAGGTGGAATCTGTAATATTGAATTGAAGTACAAATCCTGAGTGGAATTGTTATTTAGTTGAATCAAATTATAAAATCTAAGTGGAATTGGTAATTCAGTTGAATCAAATTACTAATTCCAAGTAAAATTGCTATTTCAGTTAAATTAAATTGCAAAGTCCAAGTGGAATTGGTAATTTAGTAAAATCTAATTACAAAGTCCAAGTGAAATTGGTAATGCAGTTGGATCCAATTACTAATTCCAAGTAGAATTCGTAATTGAGTTAAAATTAATTACAAATTCCATTGGAATAGCTAATTGAATAAAAATAAATTATCGGTTCGGAATGTAATTAGGAGTTATTTGAGATAATAACGTAATCCTTTATGGAATCGTTAATTGATTCGAAATTAATTACAAATTTCAACTGGAATTTGTAATTGTATTATTGTAAATGATTAATTCCATAAGTGTTTCGTAATTTTTTAAAAAGAAATGATCGAATCGTGATTGTGTTTGGAATGGAAAATCGTCAATTCCAAATATGCCGATCTCTGATTACGCGTACGAAGCTGAAAAGTTCCTCCACGCTCGTATGTACAGGACTGAACCATATCACTTGTAACGAGAAATTTCGCTAAAGCAAAATCTCGATACAGGCACTGCCCGAACGCGCACAACAGATTCCCGAAAACAATAACAACTAGCTTCTTCCCATGCTTTCCCACCCCGCCCGCCTATATCTACTAGCAGTGTTGAGCATACGAGAGGGACAGTGAGCGTTGCGGGGCGTGATTGAGGCGCGGATGACGTCATCGCGGGTCGACAAGTAACGAGGATCGCCAGCCGTCGTCTATCGATTAGGGATCTAACGGGACTCCTGCCGCCATCCATCTCACACCTGTCGAACTACCACCACGCGTTACGATTACTACCCGCGGCGGCGTTAATGTCTCTCCCCTATGCGAATCAACCAATAGGAAAATTAGAAAATTGGGATAAAATTCGAGGAAGAAGACGGCGAGGATAATCGCCATAACTGTTTTCTTCATCGTCACGATAAGAAGTATTAAATTGAGTCTGCGCCAACGTAAAATTGTGCTGAGTGTTTTTTAGTTGATTTTCTTTTACGAAAGTATCGTAAGTTTTGAAGCTATTTTTTTTACGACCCCGTAAAACCCCTTTCACCCCTATTTGCCACCGAACCCCCCCCCCCCCCCCCCCCCCCCCGTAATACCCAATAAATAGATAACGAGTGTCCCCTCGTTATCAGCCATTTTGCCACCTGTCAATACTCGTGCGAAGAAGCACCGAGATCCCCAATATACCCCCCACAATTATTTATTAATACCAGTCACCCTATTCCAAATTGTCCTTCCGACAATTTGGGATTTTTTAATTATTATTATTATTTGTTCCCTCGACAATTTGTTTTTTTTAAATTATTATTATTATTTTTTTTTTAATTAAAAATTCGTGAATCGGTTCGGACTTTTTACGAATTTTCAATATAAATTCTTCCCCCCCTTTTTTTGTATTTCCCCTTTAACCAATTACCCGTATTATTTTTTGACCCCAAAACCCTATTTTTGTGCCATTCTGATTATTGCCACAGTTGAGATCACCGAGTTAATTTGTAAGAGCCGACCGTTAGGCCATTTTGCCCCTCGCCCTGACCGTTGTCTCAGCCCTACCCGACAGCTAATGCCCCTGTTTAAATTATTTCGCGTATTTGTTCTCCCACTTCATGGTTTGAGATTTTGTAATATTTACTAGTTTTTTTAAATATTAATTTCGGAAACGGTGTTGCACCGAATTTGCAACTGGCGCCCATATTTTGCTTATTATAATTTTTTCTGCCCTCCGAACCGAGTAATCGGATTTTGTTTCTCGCCATTTTTTTTCTTTTTTTTTCTTTTTAACATTTTTTGTATTTGTTGATTTTTTTTTTGAATAATTAAAGTAGTTTTTAGTTTTTAAATAAAAACTACTGCGTTGATTATTTATTTCACCCGTTTTCCCCTCCCACCATTTCAGGAGAGAACTTCGAGTCACAAATTGGCGCCCAACGTGGGGCCCGCCTAAATACCCGAACAACTAACCCCAAAAGTCCCACGAAAGAGTTCTTTGCTACGTCAAGTGCGCGTGAACTTCTCTTTCGTCGTTGAGTTGTTTTATTTCGTAAGAGCTCACCCGGCGGTCTCATTAGAGTTTGCCATATTAAAGATTTTTCCCCCCTTATATTATTCACCCTGCTCACCCTACCCATGCCCGAATATTGTTGCCTATTTTTATTTTATTTTATTTTATTATTATTATTATTATTGTTTTTTTTTGCCTGTTAATTGCGTGCGCTTTGGCCATTTCTCCCCCACCTCTTGCTTTCCACCCTTGCTTACCCGGCCGGTGCTATAACCCTACACTTACCCTCCCGATTATTTTTATTTTTATTTCTTTACTTTTTTTTTCCTGCGATATTTACCCCTTTTTCCCTCTTTTTGAATTTTATTTTCATTTTGAATTTTTCCTTTTTCATTTTTTTTAAAATTATTATTGCTGTTAAATATATATATATATATTTTTTCCAAATATTTTTTTTTTGTGTGCTTGGTTCTATGGCCATTTCTCCCTTTATCTACCCCCCTATTGTTGCTCCCCCGCACACCATTGCCCGACATTTCGGCCCTTTGATTTTTTTTTTACTGCGAATTGCACCCCCTTTCTTCCTTCTTTTTCTATTTCATTAATTTTTTTTTCTTCTTCTATTTTATCGATTTTTCTCTTTTTCTGTTTTATTAATTTTTTCTTTTTCCCCATTTTATTAATTTTTTTTTCTTTTCCCCATTTTATTAATTTTTTTTTTATTATCGCTAAAATGGAGCCCACCACGACCGGAATGCCAACGACCACGACGACAACCAGTGTGTCAGTTTCCGGAGTCCATACCCGCACGACCCCATCAATTATGTCGTCCTTAATTGCACCCCTGCCCCCAGTTGTCCCCCCTGGGGTTTTCAAACAGATAGCCGCTAATCTGCGTGACTTAAAAAGCCTCCCCAACGTCATGGATATTATTCGTTTATGTGATCATGCCGAGTTGAACACAGATGGTTCACTCGAAGATCTGATCGACCGGTATTGGCGATATGATATTCGCCGTAAATTCCCCATGGTCCCCACCCAATGGGACCCCACTGTCGATGAGCGTGGTCACTGTCTGCCGTTCACGTATACGGCAGCAGTTCGCGAACCCGCCTTCGAAGATTCCCATACTTCGATTCTCCAGAACCCTCCTGCCTTCAGCCACCTCCCTCAGCAGCAAGACATTACATCGTCTCCTCATGCCGTATTGGCCACGGGTCAATCACACGGCCCATACCAGGACCCGATTAGTTTTAATGAGACGGATGATATCCTCTGCATGGAGGAGAGTCATTCCACTGCTCAACCCCCGCCATTGCAGCCCACAAGGTGCCCGTCCGTCACATTTGCCCCTCTTTCCCAAATTCAAGAAACTCCTGAGTCTTATCAGGAACAACGTGAACCACTGTCAGCACCCCTTTTTCCCGGCTTGGCCGCTCCAAGCGCCGCCGGAGATTATTATGAAGCCCCTGCTGCCCCTAAACCTCTTCTCAAGCCGCAAGCAGTCCCCAGAAATATTAATTTTGCAAATCCGACCCATTCCGCCTTGCAACAGTCCCTCCGTGACAATTGGAACTCTTCCAATTCCCTTCCCCGACCCTCTGCAGCCCCCACTCCTCGTAGCAACCCTTTGTTGCCCGGTTTGTCCGCTCCTACGAGCCAGAACACCACTTACCGACTCCCTGCACCCCCTCAATGACCCCAATACCAGAGTACTGGACTTCGACACCCCAGTCAAATCCGGTATAACCCCCCGAATGCCACCCTGTACCCCCAAATGGAGTCCAGCGCGATACGGGACACGCGTGATGTGGACTATTTCCGCAGAAACGGTCCCAAATTTGCCGGCCGACGCGGCGAAGATGGTGAGGAATGTCTTTTGAGACTTTACGAGTATTGCTCGAGTCGTGGCTTCGGTGAGGATGACCTTTTGTGGATCCTCGCCGAATCATTTACGCACGATGCCCTAATGTGGTATCGGGTAGAGCAATCCTCGTGGAGCACTTACGAGGAATTCATTTACTTCTTCCGCGCGCGTTTTGGTCATTCCGACCTCCAAGAACGACTCCGACGAGAAGTAGAGTTGCGCACCCAAGGCCCCAGCGAACCCAGCGGGGAATACCTTACAAAGATGCGGACTTATTTCAGTTTCTTGTCCCCCCCCCCTTTCTTCAGAGGCCCAGCTAGACCTGTGCTATGACAATTTGCACCCCGATCTGGCCATGTTCATCGATCGTGAAAGTGTCAACACTTTCACTGAATTTCAGCACCGATGCCGACGTGTAGAAGCGATGCGAGAACGCGCACGCAACTACCGCCATCTCCCACCGCCGTCCCAATCCGTCCTTCCCAGTGCTGCTTATCAGCCACAGGGAAAAGGAGGCAGAGACAAAGTAGCAGCCCTAAGTCCCGTTCAACAGTCCCCTCAAGTCCCTCCACCGGCCCAGTCCACCCCCTCCGTGCGCACCACAGTCCCAAAAGCCACCCTGACCGCTCCTATCAACTCGCCCTTTTTCAGACCCTCTGTCGCCCCCACAGCTAATAATTCCCACAACCCACCCTCTTTAATGGCCCTGCAAGTCCCCAGACCCCCAATTGTGCCAACGTCCAACGCACGACAGGCCTCCAGAGTCCGCTGCTACAATTGTAGAGCGCCCGGCCATATCTGGAGAGAATGCCAGCAACCGCAGGGATTTTTTTGCAAGGTCTGCGGCACGCCGGGACACGATCGGAATTCGTGCCCGACTTGCCGTCAAACGCGCAAGGGAAACGCTGCGGGGGGAGGACAGTAAAAAGTGCCTCCCCCGTTTCGATCCGAAACCCCGTTTCGACCCAAAATCCCGTCACGACCCTAAATTCCGTGAAAAACCACCCCGCAATTGGCCCAACCGCCGACATTTGTAGTGTCATAGACTCGGTTGATTCCCTAGAAGAAGACACCCGACATTTTCTCTGTGTCAACTTCTTCGGTCGAATCACCGACGCCCTTGTAGACCCCGGCGCTACTCGTTCATACCTGGGAGAAGAGGTAGTGAATTCCATGAATTGACAACTCCAACCTGCCACAGGAGGTGTTCGAGTAGCTAATAACACCGTTGTCCCCGTTCTTGGTAAAATTTCCATGCAATTTAATGTCACTGGAACCCTCAATACTCTCGAAATGCGTGCCGCTCCTCTTGGTTACGACAGCATTTTGGGAATTGATTTTTGTCATTTGTTTGGAATCACCATTGATTACGACAACGACACCTGGTCCCTCTCGAATGGTATCCCTCGTAAATTTGACGTGCCACGTGAAACCCCCGTATTTGTCAGCGCTCACCCTACTTTCGCCGGTTTGTCGGAAATGCCAGTCCCCGTTACCGAACGACTAAATGCCCTTGTAGATCGTTTGGTAAAAGACAATACCTCCGGAATCCTCAGCGCGACCACAACCATTTGCCATTTATTTAATGTGGATGATCACCCGCCTATTCGTCAAAGCCCTCGTACCATTTTCCCGTATTTGCTCCGAAGTGCCCAAGCTGAAGTGGATAAAATGACCCAAGAAGGAGTAATTGAACCATCCAACAGTGGTTGGTTGAGTAACCCCGTTATCGTTCCCAAGCCCAATGGAAAACACCGATTCTGCATTGACTTCCGAGATGTGAACAAATTCACGCAGAAAGACGCCTACCCTTTGCCCAACATGGATCGGATACTTGACAGTTTGCGAGTGGCTCAATATATTTCAAAACTCGATTTGAGCCAAGCTTACTTTCAGGTTCCCCTTGATATTGCCAGTAGACCCATTACTGCCTTTGCTGTTCCCGGTAGAGGACTTTTCCAGTTCACCCGTATGCCTTTTGGTCTCACCAATGCCCCCGCCACTTTCCAACGGTTAATGGACAAATTGATAAAGCCCGAGTGGGAACCCCATGTCTTCGCCTATCTCGACGATGTTGTTATTGCCACTGAAAGTGTGGATCAACATCTGGAGTACTTAGAACGGGTTCTCACACAGTTTCAAAAAGCCGGTTTGGAAATTAATCCAGAAAAAAGCGAATTCTTCTGCCCCGAGATGAAGTATCTTGGATACCTCATCACCCCAGATGGATTAAAAACTGACCCCGATAAAATCCAACCCATCCTGAACTACCCACCTCCCAAGACCCTGAAGCAACTCCGACGATTCCTCGGTATGGTCGGATGGTACGCCCGCTTCATGGGAGACATCTCCATATTAAAAATCCCCTTAGTCAAGCTATTAGAAAAAAACACTAAGTGGCATTGGGGTGACGAACAGCAGACTGCGTTCGAAGCCCTGCGCCAAGCATTGACCACAGCCCCTGTTCTTGCCCGTCCAGACTTCACCCAGCCCTTCACTGTGCACACTGTAACGGGACGCTCTCCGCGCACCTCTATTAGGAGAGCGGCATAGAGAGGAGCTCGCTCCAAGTCCTCGCGAATTGCTTAAAGATCCACGCACATCGGCAAGCACACCTGTCCGATGTCGTGAAATGTGTTAAAGGAGCTCTTTCACGCACACGCAACACAAAGACGCATGATAGTCGCCTAATACCGAGCGAAGCTAAGGGATCTCCCACTTATCATCCCGATAAGTGACAAACAAATTTCGTCACGAAGAGAGGCGGATTCGAAATGTTCCTCCCACCGAGTAAGAAGAACCCCACGCACCTTACGCACTGGCCCTCTCTACCCGAAAACCAAAGTCGGCGCGCGACTCAATTTCCCCTTACGCGCACCAGAGAGGTGCGAAGATATAAAAAGGTCAACGGAGCTCGACTCGGGGTCATTATCATCGTGGATCATCCAATACTATTCAATATCTACGATTAGAGCAGGAGCCAAGGCTTATTTGTTAAGTTAGATTCTTAGCAAAGCTCAGGGTCCTCAAGTATATCGTCACCCCCGTATTGAACGTGGACGTTGATCTGTGCTTGAGGCTAGATAAGAATACGGTTGAGACTCGATTAAAGAATTCTATAAACGGTGGAACGTTGTAAAAATCGGTGAACATAAACTCTCAGTAATATCGCGTTTTGTGAAATATCCTAAAATTAAAACGATTCAAGCTGCTGAGCTTTCACGCCCTCGTGGCAATCGTTCTAATTGCGTCGAGGTAAAATAATCTTTATTCGATTTACTAGCAACTCGAAACCATAAGCGGAAAAAGGATAGTGACAGCAAAATTCCATCATCAGCTCCTTTGGCTCAAAGCAGTGTAGAATCTCATCGATATTATTGTACTAATTCGCAACGCTCAGGTTATAAAAAAAAAAAGAATTATATTATCAAATTGAGTGTAAGGCTCCACTTGCGCTTACATTTCGTAAGCCAAGCGAATATTTTCTTCAATAAAATCAATTTAACTCGTGATCATACGATTTGAAACATTCTCTCTTGCTCCACGCGAGAGCCCTTATTATCAAAAGAAACATTAAAATTGTATAGAAGCATAGTAGGAACGTTCCACCTCGCGGTCTTTCGTCTCCCGTCTGTAATTCTCTGCGATATACGACGAGAAACATCGATATTCTACGATATCTCGCGAATCATGGAATATCGATCAACAAGGTTCTTTCAGAACAGAGATAACATAAAATCTTTGTAATTCACCTTCAGCAAACAGTAATATCATCACAAATAATACTTCTTCATTCAAAAATTTATTCTCTCTACTCAAAATATTGTAAAAATTAATTCCGACAAATCAAGTTTCTATTTTGAACTTTGCAATAATTCTCCCTCCTGCCCCTTCAAAATAGTCATTTCAATACTCGGAAGCATTTGGCTTCCGAGGTTACAAATTATCGTCACTTGCAGAAAATCTTTACTTATTGGCAGTAAAAGAAAAAGGGAAGAATTTAAAGCTCTAGACAAAATCCTTCCTTTCCTTGACCCGCTCTGCCTTTACCAAAATTCCATAAACTCTCCGTTCAATTCTTATTTTCGTCTCTCGCTTCACGAGAGACAATTTATTTCGATGTATAATTATTGCCAATGATGAAGGGTCAAATCATCAATACGCGTGGCACGTGTAGATGAGAACAATAACACCTGAGGCAATCTTGAAAAACAAATTTAATCCTAAAAGTCAACATCTCTCATTATTCAGCTCAATCTGAAATTCCCTCGAGTCTTTCACCTTTCTTCCCGTTACCCATTCCACTCTAAAGGGATTAACGGTGAGCGAAAAACAAAATTAAATTCCGGATTTCACCGGTTTTCGAGGTTTCGAAGCCTCCTACAGGCAAAGCATTTATGTACGAGCCGTTTCTCATCGTACATCGCAGCTCATAGCCAGATAGGAAATCACGAAACGTTTCAACACAGACGCTAGCGATTACGCTATTGGCGCTGTGCTGATACAAGAACTTGACCAAGAAGAACACCCTATTGTCTTTTGTTCCCGCGTATTGTCCCGAGCAGAGCGCAAGTACAGTGTGACGGAGAAAGATCGATCGATTACACGATTACACGATCATACATCGAGGGCACGTCTTTCCGAGTCATCACGGATCACAGTAGCTTGCGTTGGCTCCGAAACCTTCGCGACCCCTCCGGCCGATTAGCTCGATGGGCCTTGTCAATGCAAGCCCTCGATATGTTAATCGACCACCGAAACGGTACCCTGAATGTAGTTCCCGATGCCCTTTCTCGCATGTTCGAAGATACGGACGCCGCCCTTTGCGCCCTGGGCGACGCACAAGATTCCTGGTATCTCGAACAAATGCGCAATGTCCATGAATTCCCCGGAAAATACCCTGATTGGAAAATCGAAGATAATCGATTGTACCACCACCACCCCCACCCGATTATTGAACCCGCCTTAGTCGACTGGGACGCTTGGAAACTCGTCCCCCCTGTTGAAGCTCGGCTCAAGGCTTTGCAAGACGCCCACGACGCCCCCCAAGCCAGACATTTAGGAGTCGACAAAACGTACCACCGAATGCTCCAAGATTTCTCCTGGCCCGGTATGTTTGCCGACGTCGCTCAGTTCGTCAGACAGTGCCGGGTCTGCCAATTGAATAAGACCTCACAAGCTCCCCCAGGGGGGTTAATGAGAGAGAGAGAACCACCGAAGGACCATGGACTGTCGTTGCAGCCGACGTCATGGGCCCTTTCCCGCCCAGTAAGAACCGTCACAAGTACGTGGTAGTTTTTCAGGACCTCTTCACAAAATATGTCGAAGCGAAGGCCTTAAGAACTGCCACCGGCCAAACCATAATGTGTGCCCTTGAGTCCCTTGTCCTGAATCGCTGGGGATGCCCGCGATATCTTTTGACGGACCATGGGACAGAATTTGTAAATAACCAGCCAGACCACCATTCCCCCATATCATGCCCAAGCGAATCCCGTCGAAAGAGTAAATCGAACGCTTAAGACCATGATTGTTTCGTATGTGGGTGACGATCACCAGCTTTGGGATCTTCATCTACCTGAATTGTGCTTTGCCATCAATACTGCCGTCCAGTCCTCCACACACATGACTCCTGCCTTTTTAAACTTGGGAAGAAACCCAACCCCTGCCAAAAACATTAAAAAGGAAATTCCCCCTCCCAATGTAATCGACAGAACCGACCCCGCGATCTGGAGAGACCGAATGAAGCGGTTGCCCCTTCTCCACGATTAGGTTAAGCGAAACCTGTCCCAAGCTGCCCGACGCCAGGCCAGTTATTACAACAGAGGGCGCGTGGAGAGGCAGTTTGAAGTAGGTGACCTAGTCCTACGGAAAAACCGAGTGTTGTCTTCCGCCGCGCAGAACTTTGCGGCGAAGCTAGCTCCTAAATACCGTGGCCCTTACGTCATTACGCAGAAAATATCTCCCGTAATATACGAAATCCATGTCCCGATGAAAAAAAAGTGGCTAAAGATCCATGTGAAGGATCTTAAATTATACCAGGAACCCCGTGACGATACAATCCAAGGCCCAGAACCCACCAGCAATGTGAGTGTCTCTCCGTCTCCTCGTATCGAAGTCCCGCGATTACGAGTAACCCCCGACACGTCACTAATCCCTAACGATGCGTCCACCTCGTACGCCGACACCGCCCGACCCCCGTTTTTAGTTACGTTATATTTACTAGTTTTTTTAAATATTAATTTCGGAAACGGTGTTGCACCGAATTTGCAACTGGCGCCCATATTTTGCTTATTATAATGTTTTCTGCCCTCCGAACCGAGTAATCGGATTTTGTTTCTCGCCATTTTTTTTTCTTTTTTTTCTTTTTAAAATTTTTTGTATTTGTTGATTTTTTTTTAAATAATTAAAGTAGTTTCTAGTTTTTAAATAAAAACTACTGCGTTGATTATTTATTTCAGCCGTTTTCCCCTCCCACCATTTCAGGAGAGAACTTCGGGTCACACACTTTTCTATACCATTATCTCTTTTAATCTGCAAGTTCACTCCCGGGAGATATTCGCATGGCTCACCCGAAAACTGTTGTGAATACGACAATTAGTATGTCGGGAGAAACTACAGCAAGGGTCAGCGCAACATCGAACAAATTTTACAAACGACCAACAATGTTTTAACAAATGATTTAAACCATGTACCACAATTGGAATCGGAACCTGAGGCCGCATGGGAAGAAATAATTTATTGGTACAACCAATGCGCAAGGTTAAATACACTCCAACAAATAAATTTGATCAAACCAAGAAATAAATCAGTTGTACCAAAACATTAGTTAGCTACCAACTACTTTACTGATTACAGCAACAAATTTTTTAGTTTGCAGCCGATAAATTAGTTGTCTCAGCAAACTAATCGGTTGCCGCATTAAAATACACTAGTATTATATCAACAAGTATGCAAAATCTTTTATTTTTCTTAACCGTAGTTATAGAGAAGGCACAATGTTAAGACGTCAGGCTTTTACGTTACCCGTCGATCCCTTTTCCCCGTTTCTACATAGAGATTCCCCCCTAGATTGTTGTCCGCGGCCACTTATTCTAATGCGCTACTGTACTGCATTTGCACGAGGGCTCAGGGAAACTACGGAAAACCTGGCCGATGCAGGCGGCTTTATTCTACTGAGTTTTTACCGTATTAGAATACAATAGAATCTCAGAAAAACTGCCTCCGGCTAAAAAATTTACGCGCATACCAGTGGGCGGCTAAGCGGTCACCCATCCAAGTTATGGCCGCAAACAATGCTGTTTAACTCTGTGGACCGCCGAAGTCACGCACCGCCCGCGCGTCCACTCCTGTCCGTGTATACGTCGAACTAATTCCGATCAATTTTGAGGTGGTCTATATTAGTCATCTTTATTTATCGATAATATTATCAGATTTCGAGAAAAACGAGAGTCTGATGGAACACCGCGCGATCATGAAAAAGAATCTCAAAAATGTTTTAGATTAGATATTGAAACTCATCTCTAGAAGTAAAAAATTACAAGCCAAAACTTTTGAGTGACTCATATTTACCGCGTGTAACTTATATACATTTATATCACAGTTGCATTAGACACACGCGCAGTGATCCATTGAAACTAGAAACAGACTGAGAAGGAAAATGCCCGTCAAAGAGCGAAGCGAAGCTGAGAAGGAACCGATGGTATGTGCAACTCTTTGACGAGATTGAGAACGATCGTGGAATCGTTGAGAGGACGATTATGCCTCTAAACCCAACTGGGAGTACGTCATGGGCTCTTAAGCGCCGGGAATTCAACAGAGAACGTGAGACTCATCGTGGAATCTCTTTCATCATCCTGAAACTAGGGTGGAGAGGATGCAAAGGGGTCGAGGTGTTCGATAGATATCTGTGCACCGGAAACCGACGCTAAAGTGAGTGTCTGACGGTTTCCAAAGACAACTTTTTACAACCGTGTAAAATGTCTATAATGTTCAGTCAATGTTAATTTTTTTTCCCGCCATTAAGAATATTTTGTATGCATTGAATAATGATACAGAGGCATTAAACAATTATTATTTCTGACTGTGCTATCGTATAAGAAAACCAGCACGTGAAATACGAAGAATTGACTGACCATCATCCATTGAATTGATAAAATTAGAATTATTGAAAATTTCACTTGCATAGAAACATAATACACTGTATCTTTTAAGTTTTGCCACAGTATAAATCTAAATACGACATAATGCTGAACATAGACGCGGCTACTATCCGGAAGCCTTAAAATTTAATCTAAATGCGCATTAAATATTCCATAACCCAATTTTTTATAATCTGATTTTTTTTAAATTTGACACGATTTTGTTTACGGGTAGCATGAACGATATGACATTTATTTCCAGTGTATGATCTCTTTCGACGTTTGCTATCTCTTCGCATTTAATTTCTAATAAAAAAGAACGTCTGTCATTAAGTCGTTAACACAAACTTTCTGAATGTGATCGTTCTCAGTGAACAATCCACACATTTTCCGTATTATTTAAAACTCATTACAGCTGCACACAGTCATCCTATTACTCGCTCCGTATAAGTAGTAGTAACAGTGTGTTATTGGCGTCGTTTGTTTTTCTTTTTTTTATACATATATTTCACACTGGGAATTTTATTTATAAAATTTGGACTGCCAAAAGGCCATCGACCGGGGTCCTTCAGCCTATGATTATCGCATAGTATGCGTAGAGTTTTTAAATAAATACTTAATCTAAACGGATTACATGATCTTTTTGCGTTGTTCAGGTGTGGACATTCTTATGTGTTTACTGGATCGGTTAAATTGTTCTTTTGTTCAAAAAGTTGATAGATGGTGTGCGGAGGAGATTTACATTTGCGGATGATATTTTGTTCTGGCCACTCCGTACAATTTTTCCATAATTTCCGCTACTCATAGACAATTTTTTAATTTGGTAAAATGGTGTAGAAAACATGGCACTCCAAAATATTGTTTATATGTCCTTAACAATTGTGCTATTCTCATTTGTGCCTCAGTTCCGAATCTTTGCTAATAACAACAGCTTCCGATACAATATTTATAACTGATATGAACTAATTAGTGATATATATTATTTGTATTATAATAAATCTTAAGGTATTTACGTTGTATTATAATAGGTAAAATATTTTCAAATCTCGCGATCATTCTATGAAACAAAGTATACCCTATAAACGTATCTCTGATAAGACAGACAATTATAAAGCCTACGATCATGATGGAGAGAGCGATAATAATTATCTACTACATGATCAAAAAAATTTAAATTCTACTTATAGATTTTTTTTCCGATGTATCTAAAGAAAGCAAAGAAAATTCTATATTCGTTTATTTTGTTACATCTATACGCGATATGTAAAGGGAAACGCGTTAGGGCTCAACATATCTACGCAAGCTTCTGTTGTAAGCGCGCTTTGGCTTTGATTTAAATAAGCATCAGAGAATGAGGGGACGACGGCCGAGAAATCCCAGTAGATCCTCACCGCCAGTCAGATATATGAATGCAGAGACAGATAGGGCACGTACTTCCCCGAGTGTATCGTGTACATCGTTACCGAGTTATAAATTGGTACAGCAGCTTCGATCGAACTGCATGAAAGCTTGTCATGACGAATGGATAGTGACACACTTGTCGATAGATACACACTCGCCAAGGCGAGAGAGATCGACGAAGCAATGTTGTACTCTGAAAAATCCTCTCTGTGGCCAGAATAGACTCCGCACGCCACTCTTCGACCACCTTCGTCATACGCACCGCCTATATGCCTGTCTGTCTTCCTGGCACTTTCCAATTATTAATATTAAAAAAAAAAAAAGAAGAACGGAAACGGAGCATGGAGACCGGCGGAATTCTCCAAAGAGTTTCAGTCCCCATTCATGTGCGAAAGGAAGTGTCGACACAAAAAGTCATAATTATTTTTCCTTTTTTTGATACTGAATGATGAACCGTTTTGTGCCGAGAAGCTTGAATTTCTGGCTACTTCTACGGATTTATGACAGAATACAACACGAAAAAATATTACAGACAAATGATCACATAACAAAATATCACACAAAGAAAATATCATAACGACAGAATATTAATTCTGAATTGGATGTTTCGATGTCGTTGCCACCTTGAGATAGCGAATTAAAAAGAAAACCGGCTTACCCGGTTGTAATCATACAACGCACAGATCGTGCTTATGGAAAATGATATAAAACACATGCCAACAAAACATACACACAGAAAAATTTAACATATCATCATTCAGAATATTGCAGCTGAAGAACCCGGTATAAGATGATAAAATATTTTTTAAAGTTTAGATTCAATAAAAATTATATATAAAATGACCGAAATAATTTATGAAATTGATAAGGGAATAACTCCCGATTTTTTAATTACAATGTGTAACAAAAAATTCCATTATTTTACAATCATAACAATAAATTTTTATTATTTTGTTTTTGTAATTATTCAACTCACAGTTTTTATACAACATTTGGGCGTACATTATAACTTGTTTATAATGTACGACTACCAATGACTTTGGTATTTCCACTGTGACGTCTCTCGACTATTGTATAAAAACCGTGAGTTGAAAAATTACAAACGAATAATTGAAATTTATTGTTACGATTGTGAAATAATGAAATTTTTGTTGCACATTGTAATTAAAAAATCGGGAATTATTCCCCTATCAATTTCATAAATTATTTCAGACTTTTTATATATAATTGTCATTGAATCTAAACTTTAACAAACATTTTATTAATTTTTATAATCTTCACAAATTATTCTTGTATTTTTTATCAATTTATTTTACAGTCGGGAGTTGAAAAAAAAATTAATTTCACACTTTTCAAAGAATAAGTTATCTGTTCTTGCAAAAGATCAGACAATTTTTAATTGTCCCCAAAGTTGTTGGTATATCGAATGTGTTTTAAGACCGTTCACTCTCATTCTGATTTTAGTAGAGCAAAATGAATTAAAAACACTAAATTGTAATTCATAATCCATGTAGCGCTCAGTTAAGGGGGTAGAGTCAGGTCTAAAAAATTAAATTTCAAAATTCAATATCATCCAAAATTGTTATGTATAAACATGACCAGCAAACCATGTTGTTGGTACACGTGAAGGGATTTCTTACTCTTATCTGACTTGCGTATGCCTTTCAATATCATTTTAAACAAAGTTCTTAGGTTTTCCACTATGCCCGTGATTCAGATCGAACTGCTAGGCCGATTGGGCTAGTGGATATCTCATTTTTGTCTTCAGATGGTGTTCTGAATCTAGAAAGTCGCGGTAGTAATTCACCGATCAGGGTTGTAAGGCCTGAATTCACGCTGGCGGTGACGACGTCTCGCTGGTCAGAAATGCCGTCAGTGAAATTAATCACCAACGAACTTGGTTGGTTTTATTTAAAGAAAGGAGTAAAGGTGTAATTTTAACATGAAATATTTATTCAATAAATACAACAGATTTTTACACTATTTCACTAAAAAGGGGATTGAAAATGCTGAGTTGAATGATTCTTGTTTTGTACTTGTGAAGTTAGGTTGTGAGTCTACTGAAGTCCGCATTTGGTACTGGTAGCCAAGATGCGACTTCTCGTTGCGGTGGTAGATTGTAGACTGATGGCAGAACTGAGTTTTCAGAACATACGAGAATGGTAGGTGTGTCTGAGATTCTTGAAGCGTCTAGAGCATGCAAATTGATTGGTTATTGACAGTTTGAGAAAGGATTTTCTTCACGAGGCGTCGACTGCATTGGGAACTCCCAGTATGAGGTGTATGCTAGCCAGGTTTGGCCTTTTTTACCAGGTAAAAAGGTTTCGCGCTGACCCTTGAAAGTGACGCGCTGTATCCGAGAGCATGCGGGCTCGTAAAGACACGCTAGCAGTGCTTATTACTCTACCGTGACTCTTTCTCAATTTCGCGGATTATTTTTTGCTGAGTTTATTGCAGTGTAACTCCGGCTGCTCTGCAGATGTTTTTTATTTCTATTGCTTGCAATGATCTAAGACATCGAGTTTATAGACTGTTCGTTATTCCTCGAGACGAGAGTATTTTATGGTCAATACAAATTATAAAAATGTCTCGCGATGGTCGACAGATATGAGGTTGTTGAAAAATATATTCAAACAATTTCACGCGTTCCATGTACGACGGCACAGATGGAAATACACAGATTAAGCGAAAGAAACGTTTTTTTTTTTTTTTTTTTTTTTTTTTTCATTCTGAAAGTCAAATTAATCGCTGATTTAGAAAATAGCATAAATTTCATTCTGTTATAATTATGTCACTTATAATATATTACCTTTTATAAACTTTTTCTCCGCTTAGTCAGTGTATCTTTTCTTCCGGAAGAAAATGAGCTGCCAACTAGTCCGATCTGCTAAGCAATTTGGTCTAAATCACACGCAGAATACGTTGAAAACCAAGTTTCGGTAAATACCATCTAAAGATTATCAGTAAAAAAAAATTCCTTGCACTGCTTTTACCTTTGGGGTATCTTAGTACCTTTAATGAAAAAAAATTCAAATATTATTTGCAAGAGAGATTACGGAATATTAGTAATTGTTTAATTGATAAATGTTTTTAGTATACAAATAAATCACTAAATGAATAGATAATCTAAAAAAATTGCTACTGGGGTGACGCAACACGTGACTTTCTCATCTCGATTGCTGCTGGCGTCATGTTACTGTTGTGAAGATAGTTTGTGAAATTAGGTTGTAATGTTCGTTTGTTTGTTTTTGTAATTGCATGAATTCGAGACAATAGATTGTTTTTTTACCTAAAAATGTTTTTTAACTTTTAATTTGATTGTTTTTCAATTTTTATTTAATTGTTTTTAATTTTTATTTAATTGTTTTTCAATTTTTATTTTATTTTTATTGTATTCCAATTTTTATTTTTATCTTTATTTTTATTGTTCTTATTAGATTGCTTCATAAATACCATTTAGAAACATTTCTTACTGGCGTGAAATTTTTAATGTGAATTTATTGGGGCATAAACTACACAAATAGAACTTTAAGAACTTCGCTCGTTAATTGTAATCTACATTTCGCGCTATAATTTGTTAAGAACGTACTTTTTAATTCAAATTCAACCTACGACCCGCCCTCTCGTAGACGTGCGCGCTATGATCGCGCCTTCACGCCACTCTCTCGTTTTTTTTGTTGGTGTTCTTGTCAGCGCTGCGATAGTTTGACAAGTCGGTTTATATTTAAGTTATTGATATACCAAAGGTTTCTCATATTATGGCGTATATAAGGCTGCCACAGGATTTAGAATTCATATGAAATGCTATGCGGGTGATAAAAACTATGGATGTATCAGTGTTTATAGTCTAACATCATGAGTGTTAACTTAACCTTGAATCTTTTCTGTCTGAGCACTTTTCTGCATATAATATTTTACGTGAATATTTATAGTGTATTTCTCACTGAAAACTACTCAAGATCATTGATAGCAGCCTTTTTTTAGTAGACCTGTAAGGCAATCCATATTTCACAATAGAAATTTCTGATTGAGGATGGTTTCAGAAATGTCATGTGAGTAACTAAAAAGACAATAAAGTCTTCACTATATTGAATCACTTGTTGTTTACTGCTTATTTGTTGGTATGTCTATCTGTATGTATGAGACCGAAGGAGAATAAATTTTATATCAGCCTGCAGACCAAAAATGTGTAAAATATTTTATTTATTATTTTTCACATTTCAGGTAAAGTGTCAGAAATAATAAAGATTTTGGATTGGATTTCAATACCAAAACTAGGATTCGGATGCAGAAAGTCCACACCAACTTTCTTTGCGGTCCACAGCTGTTTTCAAAAGTTATTGTGTTTCCGGACGGCACATACAGACGCCAGACAGACAGACAGACAGACAGACAGACAGACAGACAGAAATGAGTTAATGTGTTTTTTGGAATCTAGAACACTCAAAACATGTATTTCGATCAAAATCTCAGAGTCGAATTTTTTTTGGATTGCAATACTTTCTTTCTTACATACTTTGTATGTGATGAGAGAGTGAAAAGACATGTAGAAATAACACTGAGCTGATCAATTTCATTAACAATATCACTGACAATTTGTCTGGTATCGATACACTCACAGATGCGCTGCACATACAATAAATCACTTTATAACAAATAATACATATCTGATCACTTCTGAAGGTTTTTTTTTTATTGTGTATGAATTTTGTGCAATATCCATATGGAGTATGAATATGTTGAAATACAGCTCGTATAATTTTGTCTGAATTAAATTTCAATATTATCAACGTGATACTGTCTTGTTTCATTTAGAATGGTGAAATTTCCGAAAAATTAATAATTCCGATGGTTCTCCAAGCAATTGGTGTTTGAATATTTCGGCGCTACAATCACCGAATGTTCTCGTACCGGTTGTGACGTTTTAATAGAAGGATGTAGAATCGATTCTAGATCAATTTACGCGAAAAGTATATCGACAGATACGCCAGTCGTTAATGTTTACGGAAGCTAGACGGATCAGTGTAGAAACTGTGAATAAAGACCGTTACAAGTGAACTATGAATTGTTTATTAAGCTGTCCTGTGAAGGAAAATTATTACAGTTTTAATAATAATAATAAATATATGTGTTTTGATTCAAATGAATGACTATCTTGCAATCGAGCTATGTCTATCAATGAAAATTTCAAATCATCATTAATTCGAAAACATGTAGAGTATGATTATTATAAAAATAGAAGAAAAGCATTACACATGTTAATATTTGTTAAAGTGATATTTTCTCATCGTGATTTTTTTCTCATTGCGATATTTTGTCGTGTGGTTAAAGGTCGGTGATATTTCATGGTGTGATAATTTGACTGTTGATAAGTAAGACAACGGTTTAAAACTGACAACCTAACAAGCTCTACTTCGTTTTGCCAAGGGTTTTCGTCTGCGTTTCTGGCACTCCCCAATTATTAATATTCTTCGAATGGAAAGTTAAGGAAAACGAAATATTAAGGGGGTCAACATTTTCCAACGAGTTTTTGTCCCCGTTCATGTGCGAATGAAAATGTTGATGAGAAAAAAATCATAATAACATTTTCCTTTTTTTGATAATGAACATAGAATATTTTTGTTGTGAGCTGCTGGAATTTCTGGATACTTCCACAACTTGACAAGTTAGATAACGATCTGAAACTTTGGCACTCCACCTCACTACCTTCATCTTGCCAAAGGTTTTTGTCTGCATTTCTGGAACTTCCGAGATATTAATATTTTTCGAGAAAAAAGTTAGGAAAAGAGGATTAAGAGGGTCAACATTTTTCAACGAGATTCTGTCCCCATTCATGTGCGAGTGAAAGTGTCGACGAGAAAAAGTCGTAATTATTTTTCTATTTTTTGACACTAAATGAACTAGTGTTTTTAAAAATGTTGACTAGTTTCTGTGGCGAGCAACTGCAATTTCTGGGTAATTCCCCATCTTGACAAATTAGGCAACAGTCCGGAATTTAACATCCTAACTAACTCCGCTTAGAGTTTGCTTAAAGTTTTCGTCCGTTTCTGGCACTTTTCAGAAGAAGTCATCCAAGGTATGGCCCCGAACATCTCTAGGGATCGCCGAAGCCGGACGACGATCGCACGTCTACTGCTCTCGGTAGCATTTTCCAATTATTGATATATAAAATAAAAAAATAAAAAACTAGAATATCGACAGGGTCGAAATTGTTCAACGAGTTTCTGTATCCATTTTTGTGCGATTAAATGTGTTGATAAAAAAAGTCATAATAATTGTGCCTGTCCGCCGTCTCATAGAGGAAACTTTTTTCGTGAAATTTTTCATTCGAGTTTTTCATGTCCGTACACTCAGAATAGTCCAAAACTTCGAGGAAAGTGAAGTGAGAAAAAAAAATGACCGGATGTACGTATGTATGTTAGGGTGTGTCGAAATTTTTTTTTTTTCTTTTTCATTTTGCATCGTTTTAATCTATAGTTTTTACCTTTAAGCAACTCTTCTCGAAATGTTAGCGTAATAACAAATTTTTTAGAGGCCGCTTAAACGATGAATAGATTTCCCAATTTGATTAGCACGAAGATGAATGCGACTCTCAATAAATTCATGTCCCAAAATTACAGATACGATATTTCAACGTTTGCGTACCTTTTATCGTTATCTTTAGATCATTGGGAAGAGAAAAGTGCTTACAAATTTTTCGTTTAAATCGACAGTTTTCTAGTTATCAATTTTTGAAGCTCAGAATATCGTCCTCTCCGCCCTGTAAGATCAGTTTCAATTGAAATTCCAAGATTGAGGTAAATTCTGGAGCCATTGCCTGTCGTAAAGTTTAATTATAAGTAAAATTTCATTCAACACAATTTTAGTCACAAATTTCACAAATAATGTCAAAAATGGAGAAAATTCGAGACAAAATTTCCAAATGTCGCTAAATCTTCGAACCAATCTGACATTTTGTTTGGAATCTTCATCATTTTCTTCTTTTGCAATTTTTTTATGATTTATTGATTTTGTCTCCTAGATTTTCAAAAAATTTTCTCGATTTTTGTCCATTTTTAACACTATTTGTAAAATTTGTGACCCAGTCTAAAAAAAAATTGTTGAAACATTACGTTATTAAAGCAATTCCAAGGACAGAGAGATCATAGAATTCATATAGCGTTTACTTGTTTATTGGTTACCATGACATGTTTGTTATACAGTTCTTAACCGAAATCGATTGAATAAAGACCATCTTACTTTTCACTATATTATCTTGGAATAGGAATTATCAATTCCAATAGGTTATGGGCCCAGACACCCAGTAGTCAGGCTTCACAAGATAATTAAATAAAAATTGGAAAAATAGAATTAAGTGAAAATTAAAAAAAAAAAAAAATCGTATTCGTCAAAATGAATCGTGAAATGGTTCGATTCGAATCCCTGAATGAAAATAATTACGACACATGGAGAATCCAAGTAAAAGCGCTACTCAGCAAAAATAAAACTTGGGGATATGTTTCCGGAACCAAAGTAAAACCACAAGGTGACGCCGCAACGCAAGCAGTTCTAGATGAATGGGAAGACGGCGAAACAGCGGCAATGTCGGATCTCCTTCTCTCCATCAGCTCGTCACAGGTAAAACTGGTGAAGAATTGTACAACTTCAACAGCCATCTGGTTAAAACTCGAAGAGGTTCATCAATCGATGGGACTAGCAAAAATAACGACTCTGTTGAAGAATCTTCTACTTCACCGCATGAAGGAAGGTGACGATATTAAAGAACATTTATCAAAATTCTTTGACACAGTCGAAAAATTAAAGGATAAAGAAATCGAAGTAAACGAGGCACTATTATCGACAATGCTTCTATATAGTTTACCGCAGAGCTTCGAGAACTTTCGATGCGCAATCGAATCAAGAGACACGTTACCAGAACCATCAACGCTTCGAATTAAAATAATAGAAGAGGACGAAGCGAGAAAAGGGGGTCGTGGAGAAGAAACTCAAAATGCCATGTATGTTAAGAAAAATCATAAAAATGATAATTATAAATTGCAGAAAAACAATCAAAAAGGAGGTGCCAAGTCAGAAAATCACGGAACATTTAAATTTAAATGTCATCGATGTGGAAAGATTGGGCACAAGGCTGCGGACTGTTATTCAAAGTCGACGAACACGCAAAAATCATCGAAAAGTACCGAAGTAAACGCATACTTTGCAGAAATTAAGGAAAAGGAAAGTCATTCAGCTTTAGCTGCCAGCTGTAATTCCGAAAGTTGGTGCCTGGATAGTGGCTGTACTGCCCACTTGTGCAAAGATCTAGAACGTCTCCGAGAAATACAAAGTATTGAAGGTGAGACATTAAATTTTGCAAATGACTCTTCGATGAAAATTCAAACTAAAGGTTCGATAAAATTCTCAACCTTGGTCGAGGCCGAAACGAAGGAGATAATTCTCAAAGATGCCTTACATGTACCGAATTTACGAACTAACCTCTTGTCAATCAGTAAGATTGTAGACAAAGATTGTAAAGTTACATTCGATAAATATCGAGCGGAAGTTACAGACACCGATGGACACGTGAAGATGGTCGCGAAAAGAATTGACGGATTGTACTACGTGCAAGCATGCCCAACGTATAACTGTCAACAAGCGACAACATCACAATCAAAATCAAAAATCGAAGATTGGCATCGACGTCTTGGACACTTGAATTCAAGAGATTTAATCGAAATAAAAAACAAAAAAAGAGTTCTGGGAATGGAATTTCCAGAGAAAAAGATGTCGTCTTGTGATGTCTGTATAAAAGGGAAATTAACAAGAACTCCTTTTCCTCAAGAGTCGATGAAATCCACCGAACTATTGGAAATTATCCACACGGATATTTGTGGACCTATGAGGGTGGAATCTCTTGGCAAATCTCGATATTTTATAATATTTATCGATGATTGTTCCAGGTGGTGCGAAGTACACTTGATAAAAAATAAAAGTGACGCATTTGGAGCTTTAAAAGCTTATCACGTCATGGCAGAACGTCAAACCGGTAAGAAGTTAAAGTATTTACAATCAGATAATGGGAAGGAATATTTGAGCAAGGAATTCAACGAATATTCAAAATATAATGGCATCAAAAGAAGACTAACTGTGCCCCACACGCCCGAACAAAATGGAATTGCAGAACGAATGAATCGAACTCTAGTGGAAATGGCTAGGTGCATGATAATCGATTCAGGAGTTCCATCATCATTTTGGGGAGAAGCCATTGCAACTGCAACCTATACACGCAATCGATGTCCCACACGTGCTCTCAAAGGAAAAGTACCTTTTGAAATATGGATGGGAAAGGTTGCTCACGTGAAACATCTTCAAATTTTCGGATGCAAAGTTCACGTTTTAAATAGTAATCCCAACAAAGGAAAATTTGATCCACGATCGAAGGAAGGAACTTTCATCGGATATTCAGAGGAATCAAAGGCTTATCGAGTATGGATAAAAGCTGAAAGAAAAGTAATAGTTACACGAGATGTGAAATTCTTAAACGAATTTAACTACCGAGAAGAATATCAAGAATTCGCAGGTAATGAGGATGTAAACAATCGTCGTCAAGGAAGTCAAACACAAGATTTTCAAAAATTGGACGTGGAAGTTTTCCAAAAATTTGAAGAAGGACAAGAAATGATTATTGAAAATCCAAGACCGGGGACTTCAAATGGAGCACGAATTGAACCCGATGAGGAAGACTCAATCAATTTCAGCGACGAAGCGACATCGAGCAGAGAAAGTCTAATCGAAGATATTAACGAAGATAATGAACCTACACACAATATACAAGTGAAAAGAGGACCAGGAAGACCAAAAATGATAAGAACAGGGCAAAGAGGTCACCCAAGAAAAATGTATAACATGATACCGGCTGAAATTATCGAAGAAAACAATGTTCAACCTCAAGAACAACAAGTTGAGCAAGTGAATTTAGCTGAGATTCCATTGAAACAGGCAATAATGAGTCCCGATGCTGCTGAATGGAAAACAGCAATCGTGGACGAAGTACGATCACTCGTAAAAAATAATACATGGGACCTCGTGGATCGTCCACAACATCGCAGCGTTATTGGCTCACGAATAGTCCTTCGATATAAATATCATGCAAACGGAGAACTACACCGAAGAAAGGCCAGAATCGTCGCTAAAGGATTTACACAGAAGCCCGGTATCGATTTTAATGAAACTTATTCACCGGTAGCAAGGTTGGGATCTATACGATTAATAACGGCACTAGCTGCGAATGAAAATATGCACATGCATCAGCTCGATATCACGACAGCATATTTAAATGGAATCGTTGATGAAGAAATATTTATGGAACCACCGCAAATGTTAGAAGAAGCTTTAGAAGAGATTGTCAATCAAGAATTAAATGAATCAAGCCTTCGCAAAAATGCTGCGAAGATGTTAGCGGAAATGCGAAAAGGAAATAAAGTCTGTAAATTAACAAAAGCCTTATATGGTCTGGAAAAAAGTGGTTGACAGTGGCATCAGAAATTTGACAGAAGTTTACAAGCATTGGGACTTACACCAACCGCCGGTGACCCATGTGTGTATCACGCTCAGCGAGGAGAAGACCGTATTATAGCAGCAATCTACGTAGATGATGTGATTATTGCATCAAGAAATAAGAAATGGATAAAAGAGTTGATCATCAAATTAGGACGAGAATTTGAAGTTAGACATGGGAACCGTACAATATTGTCTCGGTATCCAATTCTAAATGACTAATAAGGGAATAAAAATATCACAAGAAGGTTACATTAAAGACATTTTGAAGAAATTTGGAATGAGTGAATGTAAAGGAATCTCTACCCCGTTGGAAACGGGCATGAAATTTTCTAACAACGATGAATCGAAACAAGTAACGAATGAAGATATGAAGAACATCCCTTATCGAGAATTAATCAGATCACTGATGTATCTATCTATTGCAACTCGACCGCACATAGCCCATGCTGTAAGTGTCCTGAGTCAGTTCAATTCAGATCCCAAAATGATTCATTGGAAAGCAGCAAAACGTTTGCTCCGATATTTAAAAGGCACACTGAAACTCGGTATCCATTACGAGAGGAGCAACGAAGCATTGATAGGATACGTCGACGCAGATTGGGCTGGATGTCATCTAAATAGAAAGTCTTATACAGGATACGCCTTTATTCTAAGTACGGGCGCTATCACCTGGGAATCTAGAAAACAAAGGACCGTCGCCATGTCCTCAACAGAAGCGGAGTACATGGGAGTTTCCGATGCGACCAAGGAAGTGATTCATTTGAAGAATTTTCTAACTTAACTGGGATACGAAAATTTGGCCAAAGTTACGCTCCATTGTGATAATCAAGGAGCTATTCGTTTATCAAAAAATCCTGGATTTCACGCAAGATCTAAACACATTGATGTAAGACATCATTTCATCAGAGACGCCCTGAAATCAAATATTCTACAACTCGAATACGTGCCAACGGATCAAATGATTGCCGATGCCCTGACTAAGGCATTACCTGCAGTAAGCTTGAAGAAGTGCATGGATGCAATGGGATTGAACAGTGAATGATCCTTGTCATTGAGGGGAAGTGTTGAAACATTACGTTGTTAAAGCAATTCCAAGGACAGAGAGATCATAGAATTCATATAGCGTTTACTTGTTTATTGGTTACCATGACATGTTTGTTATAGAGTTCTTAACCGAAATCGATTGAATAAAGACCATCTTACTTTTCACTATATTATCTTGGAATAGGAATTATCAATTCCAATAAAAATTCAGACGCTTCATAATGTTTTTCTTTCTTCTTGAATTTTTTGATGTTTTGTGGAATTATTTCCCGATTTTTTTGTCAAATTTGACAGGTTTATCAAACGTTTTGGACAAAGCCGATGAATTTTTTTATTTTTCTCTTAAATATTCGATCTAATTCATCATTTTTTCGTATTTACAAACAAATTTGAAACATCTGTTTAACAGTTGAATGAAATTTAACTTATAATTAAACTTCACGGCAGACATGGCTCCAGAATTTACCTTAAACTTGAAATTTCAATTGAAACTGATCTTACATGGCAGAGAGGGCGATATTCTGAGCTTCAAAAACTTATAACTAGAAAACTATCAATTTAAACAAAAAATTTGTAAGCACTTTTTCTTTTTCCAATGATCTGAAGAGAACGAAAAAAGATACGCGAACGTCAATATATCGGATCTGTAATTTAGGGACATGAATGTATTGAGAGTTGCATTCATCTACGTGTTAATCAAATGGAAAATCTATAAATCGTTTGAGCTTCCTCTAAGAAAAATTGTATCGCGCTAAAGTTTTGAGAAGAGTTGCTTAAAGGAACAAACTATAGATTAAAACGATGCAAAATAAAAATAAATAAAAAATTCACCACACCCTAATGTATGTATATGTGTGGCACGCCCGCAAATTTCAAACCGGAAACGGCCGTAACAGTCAAGCTGAAATTTGGCACGATGGTAGAGAACCCCTTCCTTTTCATACATTTTCAAAAAAATTCAAATCAAAAAAATGTCTGTATGTTCTCCAGCTTCCGCAATTTTTTAACTAATGAGCTAACTCGTTCTGGAAAGATAGAAAAATGAAAAATGAAAGTCGGTATTGAGAATTTGAGCAAAATCCATAAAGCGATTTAGATTTAATAAGATTTTAAGTGTTCGAAAAAATTTGTTTTCGTTATTGAAGGTTATTTTTCCCAAACCTGCTCTAATATTTTGCAAGGTGAGATTAACATCCAGTTGTAGCAGATATCAAATTGGGCGAAGATTGGTAAAGTGGTTCGAATTTTATACGCCATTACATTTTTTTTTAAATCCCTGTATGTTCTCCAGCTGCTACTATTGAATTCAAGCGAAATAATTAAAGCGGTTTAGATTTAATAGAATTTTGAATTTTCGAAAAACTGTAGTAGATATCAAATTTGGGGAATATGCAATAGCAGTAACTTTGTACTTAAAATGTAATGTACACACATCAAATATTTCTGATTTCTTGACTCCCAAGAGATTCAGAAAAATATATGACATCAACGCATATAATATTCGTACCTTGACCATAATTAGGTATACAAATTAATTATTGACTTAAATACGGTCCGTAGTAATTTTTTTACTTTGAGCAATAGCAAATCAATCTAATTTCTTAAATACGTTTTCATAAAAAGAAGGTTCTGAATCTAAAAATTGAACACATTGAAACCATCCAAATCTGTTTGAGTATCACGATCATAATTATTACCCTCTGCAGAAAATCTATTATAAAACGATTGCTGCTAAATCGTTTTCTCAGATATCTCATTGCGTTTGAGATTATAATGGATCGACGGGATTTTTAAAATTGCCTTCAAGTCGATGTGTAGCCCAGATTCCTATCTGTCTACGTATTTCGGACGATTTTTTCCATTTCGCCAAGAGAATAGTAAAGAAATAGGTAGGAAAAGATAGAGTTAGGTGGGACCTCATGGGAATTGATTCGTTATCGCGCATTGCGCCAAGCACTCAGCCAGTATTGAAGGGGGACCGAGCCAAACTGGTACCGAATCAGTACCCCTACCGTTCTGGCTAGTCGAAAGAGCCGAAAGTCGATTCGTTATCCGCGACTGCATCTCGCATTTAGTCTATAGTATTCGTTCTGCTTCGCACGTCGCTGTACATTGTACGGTGTTCGGGGATAAAGCTATAGATTTTTTTTTAGGTTTTCAGCTTCATTCTTCGTTCCGTGGCCAAGGATCCAGTAATACCTGAAAGCCCCAACAACGTCTGCAGAGAAGAACTTTCATTTTAGTTTGTACGGTACTTGAAACTTTCCGTGTTTCCGATCCCAATTTTGTATCCAACAGCAAAACATTAATTTTTGGTAACATCTGAAGAGAAATGCTCGTGAAAAGTTCTGTTCGAAATAGTCGAAAAGTAAATCAATATAAGGCATCGCTCATCGAACGTAGTTTATTGTTATTTTTTTAATTTCAAACATCACTCTTCCTTTAGATAGCATTTATGTTCCCAATGTGATTTCATGTTACGTCCCGCAACGAGCTAACATGACGTGAAGGCTGCAACAACGCCTGCAGCGAGGAACTTCCATTTTACTTCGTACGGTTCAAATACTGGCTTGTATTTTCTGCTCTTCTGATCTCAATTGCGCCTGTCACAACAAAACATTCGTTAACGATATCTGAAGAGGAATGCTCGAGAAAAATTCCAGTCGAAATACTCAAAAGGTGATTCGATATACGACATTGCACATCGAATGCAGTTTATTGTGTTTTTTTGGTCAATTTCATGGTTCACTGTTCATTCGGATAGCCATTGTGTTTCCAGTCTGGTCCCGTGTTCCGTGTCCCGACGAGCTAACTTCACGTAGATACTACAACGATGCCCACAGCGCCTAAGCTTCCGTTTCATTCCACATCCATTACCTAAAACTTTCTGCTCCTATGATGCCGATTTGTTTTTTACCACAAATACTGACCTAGCTTAAAATTTCTCGAATAACTGTCGAGCCGAATAAAAACCGAAAATCTTAGGCTTTTCGAGCAATGAATCGTTCATTCGTTCATGTTTTGGAATAACGATCTAAAATTATATACAATAATATCAAATTTTATTAAAAAATCAAATAACACAATTCAAAGCAAATACATTTTTCATTTTTACCATTTGAAAAAGTCAATAGTAAAAATTAATTTGCAAAATCGGTGAAAAAATTATCAGAATCGAAACGTGATCAAAGGGCATGATGGAAGGTCTCGTTGTATAGAATAAACCTTTTCCCGAGCTGTACAACATTTATATATTCTGTACTGCAGTGACCACGCGTCCCATTATCAACTGTCGTTGAATAAGCAGCGAAAAGACTGCTGTCTTTCACGAGGATCGCCATCAAGCAGGTGCGCAGTTTCGATAACGTCGGTAGGATGGCCCTCAAACGTTTCACCGATCAGCTTCCACTGAATATGATATACAGAGCAGCTTGTAGTCGGATAGCATCAACGGGGAGATTCGCAGTGTACATTGGCCCCTGGGCGGGCCAAATGGCTATGTTCCAAAATATTCTGACGGATAGATAGATAGATAGCGACGTAGAGCGACGAGACAGAGATGCAGGTTGCCCGTACACGATGAATAGAGAGATCGGGGATAGAAGTTCAAGCATCGCAGGAAAGTGGTTGAGATTTATGCTCAGTCAGCTGTGTACTGTCTGTGCACTCGTATACACGATTTGCTTCTTCTACGATTATTCATTTATTCTCTAGTACTACAGCGATTTCATCTTCACATTTTCTTCTGTACCGGTGCAAAAAGATCTCCTTCATTTATAAATAACATCGACGGAATAATAAATCCTACCGCAATGAAGCTGACTGTGTGAATAATTAACCTGTGTACGTCGGGCCCGTCAAGCCGATGCAATTTATACGATCTCGTTACCACAATGTAATTCAAGTCTCTATTACAATATATTACAGCAAATGGGGTCGCTAAATCCACTTTTTATATTTGTTGTGCTGTTACAAATGGTGTAAAGTATTTCAGATTCGACCAAACAATTTTATACTTTTAAGGCCATTGAAAATATTCCAATAAACATGGATTTCCGATTTTATCCGAATGGTTTATATGTTTAGGGTTGGATGTTTATTATGTGATAGAATAGTTAGGAGCGCTTTTTCAACTAAACGATTCCTTAAAAAAAGTTCTTGATGTAAATGTAAACAATGAAAAATAGTATATTGCGCGACTAGGGTGGGAAGTAGGCTATATCCAACCGCGTGTGATATTGGCAAACACGCGGTTCGAGATAGCCTACTTCCCTCCCGTGTTGCACATACTTCATTTCACCATACACAGAGAAAAAAAAGTAGTTGGGCCAACTCAGCTTTAATGAGTTAACCAGAAATAAGTTGCTACGATTTACTCGGTGCCTACAACCATCTGGAATAGTTGACGTGACAACGAAAAGTGAGTTGGTGCAACTCTCTAGTGAGTTTGCCCAACTCATCGGTAAGATCGCACAACCATTTTAAACCAACTCAACGAGGCCTCGCAGCAAAATATTTTTTCTTTTAATCGAAGCGTGTGGATAATCAAAGTGTGGCGAACCACTATTTTTGTGAAGTTTTTGCTTCTTTATTAGACATCGACATTTTTTGGCAATGAATGCTATCGATTGACATTTTTTACAAAGAAATGTTATCCATAGACACTGTTTGCAAAGACATGCTATCGATGGACATTTTTTACAAAGAAATGCTATCGATAGACACTTGCAAATACATGTTATAGATGGACATTTTTTTACAAAGAAATGGTATCGATAGACATGATTCCACAGTCATATTAGAATGCCCTCTGTGACAGATGAAATAAAATATCGAACACAATAACCTCAAACCTTCGTAATTCCACCAACAGGCGTCTTGAACTGAATGAATTATACCAACTGTAATCCGAATCTGTATTAATTTGATAAAGTAAAACGTCAAACCGCAGTCATTTCATCGTCCATATGTCAATTCATTGCATTTTTTCATAAATACGCACAATTTCTACCGATAGCCCTGTCTGGCAAGTGAGTTGTGTCAACTTGCCGATGGGTTGCATCCAACCATAATAGATAGTCACTGCAACCCAGCCTGTGCAACTAATTAAAAGTAGTTGTCTCAACTCACAAAATTCGAGGTTGTACGGACTTACGAAAAGTGAGTCCACGCAACCACTTCTTGCGTGTGCTCAACTACTTTTTTTTCTCCGTGTATATCTGTGCGGAAAGTTGGGATAAAATTCCTGCATTGAATCGGATTTTATAAGGCATTCAAACGCGATATGAACTTCTCTATCCGCTCACACATTTGATCATGTTCAATGACTTTTAATGATTTTTAAAATGATTTTTAATGATTTTTAAAATGATTTTTAATTATTTTCAATGACTTTCAATGATTCTTAATGATTCTTAATGATTTTTCAATGATTTTCAATTATGATTTGAGTCCTCATATGGTAATATTCCTGCCCTCTTAAGCTCAAGCTCAGAAGAGATTTTTCAAGGTTTGAATGAAAGATATTTAACCATAATGAAGAAAAGAAAATCGAGTTCTTTTAGCTTGTAATAATGCAAAGTTAACCTTTATTTCGAAATACATCCATGTTTGGAGGCATCTTGAATTAACAATTATAGTTACGTAACATTCGTTGCATATTGTTATCAACTATATCAACTATAACATATTCTATTAATTAGGCATTCTCCGTCGACGTTTCGATACTGATGATAATTAATTGTTAGTTGCTTAATTTCGCAGTTTGCTATTTTTATAAGCGAAGGATTTCGAGATAATTCTTCCATCACATTCTTGTTGTTTCCGTTGCCAGTGGACTTCTTCTCGGATTTTTTTTTCTCGTTTAGGAGACGGCTCAGTCGATTTGAAATTTTCGATTCACTTGAACGGAATTACTGGTGACGGTCAATGTCAATGGTGTTGTGTTCAAGTTTCTGGTAGATGTAGGTTGGATTGCGAAGAGCGAGCTGTCGTTTTCTGAAGATAAGACTTCTGTATGGATATCTTCAGTTGGTTGATCTAGCAGTTCTGAGCTTGAGTTTCCGTTCGGTGAAGACGCCGGTATTACGGTGGGAGCATCAGCGATCTGTTCTGAGCTCGTGTTTTCTGTCGATGTGGTTGAAATTTCTGTGGCGCAGCTGCAGTGGACGTAAATGGATTTTTAGAATTAATAATTCTCTCGTAAATGAGTTTTTTGTTGCCCAACGAATCTTCAATGTACCCTTCGGCGACAGCATTCGATCTCCATCCACCGCGTTGTTTCAAAGTTGTTAAATTGGCACCTGAATTCGCAAGCAATGTCGCAGATGTACGTCGATAGGAGTGCCCCGTGTAATCTTTGCTGTTTGGCGAATTCAAGTGTAACGCGATCGTTTTCGGTATTTCGCTGATTTTTTTTCCCAATAACTTGACTCGTACACTTTCCATGCTGATAATTCAGGAAGAATCTATTTTTCTCAGTATCAGCTGGTCTCGGAGCTGCGTACTGGTGTACGTTTCTATGAAATTTCGCACCAATGACGAACGACCTTGGGTAATAGTTTTTAATATTTCGAACCGTTACAATATATTGGGAGCCAGTATCCTCGGCATCATTAGTGGTTAAAGTGCAGAAATCGATTGATCTCAGTGGTCCACAAATGCCGAAGATAAAAGCAACCTGCAACACAATTTTTTTTTAAATCGATTTTGGTGGAGATTGTATATGTAGCAAAAAATAACTTTCTGCATTGTAAATATTATTGTATATAGATTTTATAGAATTACCTTCATTGCCAGATATATATTGCCTAGATCCGTCGATGAAATTTTCGATTTGACTCTATGTTAATACTTTGGCTTTCCTTGGTCTTGTTAAGCCTACCGTTTGAACAGAAGAACTTTGCTTTCGAATAATCATAAGTGTATCTGACCGTGGTGTTGCGTTCTGTTGCCGCGGACATATTTCAGGGATATATATGTATATGTATATGTATGCACTCGGTGTATCGCATTTCGATCGCCTCATCGACTCGGGATTGCCTCTTCCTGCACCTTGCAGTGGGACGCGTTGCGAAGCCGACAATAAACAACAGAAGTCGCTTTGATGCAATCAGGTGCAGAAGCCTACTTGGCTATAATAAGATGCTGTGCTTAT
The DNA here is from genome assembly GCA_949699805.1 of Tromatobia lineatoria. Lineage (NCBI taxonomy): Eukaryota > Metazoa > Arthropoda > Insecta > Hymenoptera > Ichneumonidae > Tromatobia > Tromatobia lineatoria. The sequence goes on from OX453037.1 coordinate 16,306,162, forward strand.
CATTAACCATTAATAGCGGAATAATAGGGAATCTACGTTGTAACGTGACAACAGTGCACGAAACATTAATTGAGAAACTGTTATTTGTGTCCGTTCAAAGAAGAAGTGAATAAAATCTGTGTTCGCTCATGAGTTGTGATCCTTCTCCTTCGCGTCAACCCCGAGGACAACGTATCTATCCTGGAAAGCGCTGATTCTTCGCCTGATTCGCGTCGTATTCATCAAGGTTCGTTACTCGTTCTCCGATGAGACCGTCTGCTCACGGTAACGAAAGTCCAAGGAAGCGAAACCTTTGATCAACATTTTGATGAGTATTCTTTTACGCACTGTGTTCTGCTCGCTTTTCATATCGATCTTGAATCTGATACTCGAAGGAAGATTGCTGCGTCCATAAGGACACCGTTGGGCTACGGACCTAATGTTACGCGTATTACCATCCGATGACGTAATACAGCCTTGGAAAGGCTTTACCAAAAACTTAACCTGGCGATTCGAAAACCTAAGGTTCTTTATTGGGCCGTGTTACCTTGTGAGCTGTATTTTGTGCAAGGACAGAGTTAATAACGAACGCTCGTTGGATTCGAGTCATTTTTTAGCCATATGCGTAACATAAAATTGGCGATCCTGCCAGGATACGAAAAATCGTAGAACCAACACAAAAAAAAAGTGGAAATACAGGTTGGTTGCCAAAAACTCTATGCTGGAGGGTGTAAAACTGCGAGACCTGTGCACGAGTGAACGTTGAATGCATATTCAACTTAGTTAGTTTTGTGTTGATGGAGAAGACATTGCTACGCTGGATTTTCCGTAAGTGAGTCACGAACGACTGTGCATTGAGAGACTTATACGTACCGCGCATCTATAAGACTTCGCTGCAGGAGCGCAAGCACGGGAAGAATTGAAGTGAAACTAGGGGAGACACGCCTTCAGGAAATAACCTCAACGCCGACGATATGCTGGATCATTAATCGATGCGAGAAGTTAACAACCGATCGTTGTAACAACGCCCGCCGCTACAAGAACACCGGGAACAACATCGTCCAACCAATATTGTATGCGAGCGCTCAGTCGAAGTAAGTTCTGAATTTCGTAGAGATTAGCATTTCTTTCGCGAAAAGACTTCTCCGCAGTTACCATTCTGCGCACGATAAATTTAAAATAAGAATTTGTGATTGCCTTATCCTTCAAATAACGCAATTGAATAATTTTGTGTGTTTAACTCTGAAAGAACTCCTAGCACTGAAAGCTATGTCCAGTTCAAATTTTTTATCTTAGTAGTTAAATTGGTTTACCATTCACAAAAAAAAGGAGAAAAAAAGAATAGAAGAACTTTTGGTCTATAAAAAAAAAAATCTTTGAGACACGCAACGTCGCTCAACAAAAAACGTATGTACATGTATCTAAATATATATATTAATATAAAATGTTGCAGTTAGCGAATTCGGCGCGCACTCTAGCGAGAAATGCTGATCTCCGACGTTTTTGTTTTTCGTTATTGTTTATTTATATTAGTTGCAAAATTTAAAAAAAAATTCGATCAGTAATAGATATCCCTTGGCAAATTTTTAAGAAAAAAAAGGTAATGTCAACATCAGAAAAGAGTATATCTGGAAGAAGTATAATAATTCAGGAGATACCCAAACATGTAAGATCTAGACAACCATGCACACTTGTTAACTTATCACGGAGAACTTCGTTCACTAGATTACATCTTAGTACTCACGGAAAAGGAGAGTATCAAGGAGGTCTCCACACAAGACCTTGCAGTGGCGTTGCTGCCAGAAAATCAAATTCCTGTTGTCATTCGAGAAAAACCGAGTCCGAGACGTCGAGTAGTGTAGAGCTCAAACCACCTCATAAAAAACAACTCGTTGAAAGTTCAAAAACTTTGAAAGAACTCGAAGCCGCTCAACAAACAAACTCACACCTCACATTCCTAGTACATAAATACGTAGACGAAGGACTCGCACTGAAAGACAAAGCGATAGAAGAAGTAGAATATCGAGACACGGGAGTTAAACAATTGCAGCTGGCACTTGCAGAATCAAGTGTCGAGAAAAAATAATTTATAGGTCAAATTAAACAGCAAAGAGAACAGATTGCTCAATTTACTATCGAGAAAATAGAACTTGAAAAAAATCTACTTGATTTCAAATCCGAAATAATAAAATTACAGAAAAAAATACGATTCTAACCTTACACTCGTTGAACAAATAAGCCAAAAGAATGTAGAACAGAGTAGTTTTATTCACACGCTTGAGAATCGAAATTTGTATCTCGAAAACCAACTTTCAGGCGCTTTGCAAGAAAAGAATGTAGAAATCGCAGAAAGACACGACGAAATACACAAACTCCGACAGACCTTACACCACATTCAAACTGAAAAACAGGCATCAGATAGTGAAATTTTGAAACAAACCACTGAACTCATAGACTTGCGAGACCAATTAAACGCTTCAATTATTAAAATTCAAACTTTCCAAGAGAAAATCGGGGCTCTCGAAAACACAAATTTATCGCTACAATCTCAAGTAATAACCCAACAAGAATACCTCAGTGAAGAATCCATCGAAATTCAAGATTATTTAAAAAAAACTCCAGCAACAAAACGCCGAGAATCAAAAGCAATTGATTACCGATTTGCAAAAAAATTACGACGCTCAATTAGATCAACAATTGCAAGGAAAATCACAGGAACTCAAGAAATCGGAAAATAAATTTAAACACGAATTTGAACAGGCTTTACTACAGGAAAAACAGTTACTACGGCAATCTGCAGCAGACTTGCAAATCGCGCTTGAGGAAAAAGATCAACAGATTAGAAATCTTAGTTTTGAAATTGACCATCTGAAACAAATACATACCGCAAAATAAAGCTACTCGCACGACGACGGAAGCTCGAATATATAGCGAAGTGGAAGCATTGAGGACGGAAAATTCCCAGCTTCAAGAGGAATTGCATCAAACACAAAATCAAATGAGAAAAATGCAGACTGAAATGGAGAAACTTCTACCATCACAAGAGTCTCGGCGTAACGGAAATCAACGTGACCACATCAGAAGACCGTCGAATTCTGGGGATCACGACCAAAATAATTCACCACCGTGAGGACATCCGGGAGACGATGATCCTGATGACTTCTGTGATGATGATGGAAGTGAAACTAACACCAGAAGAGTCGACCCGTTTAGGCCATGGAGAGGATTAGCACTTCGAGACTTACTTCCGACTGAAGAAACACCAGCAAAAGAAACTATAGATATAGTGCCAATCTTCTCTGGAGACACTGTCGAAGGAGCGGTAAATACATCAGAATGGATATCAAAAGTCGACCTAGCTCGACACTGGACAATGCGGAGCCAACACGGACTTCTGTTGGAAGAAATATTAACTATGAAAATCAAAGGAAGAGCACAAAATTGCATATCGAACGTAGACATCCGCACGTACGACCAACTAAAAGATATATTGGTTAAGCGAGTCAACCCCGTAAAATCGTAGTTGTTGCTTATGAACGAGATGACAGCGTGTGTCCATTTTCAAGGAACTATCCAAGAACACAACACCAAATTTCGAAAATTTATACATCTTGGTTAAACGCAAAACGACTCGAATTGAAGCAAGCTCATCAAACCGACGAAGCAATCACCATCTACTTGCAAATCTCTGACAAAGACGTCATTCAGACTTATCCGCAAAATCTCAAAGAAGACACGCGAGCATATCTCCGAACAAAAGATTCATTTGGATGAACTGGGAAAAGCATCAGTTTTCTCTGCATTGGACTTGAGCTCGGGATTTCACCAAATATCGATGGAAGAAAAATCAAGAAAATATACCGCTTTTAGTACTCACCAGGGACATCTCGAGTTCTTACAAATGCCCTTTGGGTTGAAAAATGCACCCGCGACTTTCCAGCGGATGATGAACACCGCATTGAGAGGATTGATAGGAAAAATTTGCTCCGTTTATCTCGACGATATAATCATTTTTGGAAAAACAATGGAGGAACATAATAAAAATCTAACAACCGTTTTCAATCGATTGAGAGACACAAGTCTGAAGCTCTAACCAGATGAGTGTGAATACATGAAAGCGGAACTTGAATATTTGGGACATGTCATCACGCCTGATGGAGTTAAACCAAACCCGGTAAAAGTTAAAGCTGTGGAAGAATTTTCAAAACCTAAAACACCAAAGCAGATCAAATCATTTTTCGGCCGTGCAGGTTACTACCGAAAATTTATTCCAAAATTTTCAGCGATTGCTAAGCCATTGACCGATCTCACAAAAAATTATCAGAAGGATAAAACCAAACCTATAATATGGACAGATAAATGCGAAACGGCTTTTGACACACTTAAGAATATTGTGGTCAGCGAACCTGTGCTAAAATACCCTGACTACACCAAGAAATTTGTGTTAACAACGGATGCGTCTAATCAGGAACTAGAAGCCGTTATGTCGCAAGAAGGACATCCTTGTTCTTATATACCAAGAACATTAAATAAAACTGAGGCCAACTATATAACAACAGAAAAAGAATTGCTTGCAATAGTTTGGTCAATTAAACGATTCAGACAATATCTACTTGGAAGAAAATTTACTATAAAAACTGATCACCAAGCTTTGAAATGGTTAGCAAATAAACCAGATCCTGCATGCAGATTATTACGTTGGAGACTCACGCTCGAGGAGTACGAGTTCAACATCGAGCACGTCAAGGGACATCACAATGTGGTAGCTGACGCGCTATCTAGAGAAGCATGTATGGAGGAACCCAAAATAAATAACACTTCTGGTCAGCCGAACCAAATCAATTATAATTGACGATCAAGAGAGACTGCTGTTGAAGAGGATTCAGGAATCTCCAGCGACACGGACGTGGATGAAGATAAGAATTTGAAACAAACAGAGGTGAAACCGGAGTCCGATCCCGAGATCGAACTACCATTTGACTACTATCAATCTTCAACATTCAAGCTTTGCAACCCAAACAATCTTGGACACCTTTTGAAAGAGCAACCTAATATCAAAGGAAAAAATTGGATAGAAATTAACTCACTAACCGACAATGGACCTCAAAGCCTATACTATCAGATACTTAATAAATTCAGAACTAGATTAACAATTAATAGAATCAAAGGTACCAAGCACATTCAATTTTACACCGACAACTTAATGACAAAACCCGATAAGAGTAAAGGAATTCGTTTCAGATGGCGAACATAATGAGGATGTTGTTGATGGCGACCATCGCATTAACCGCAATTAACAGCGCTCTTACCATCGAACTGGTAACCCTTGCGAACACTTCATTTATCGAACAATATCAATCATATGTATTAACCAACAGTGAAGAGATGAAATTTACAATAATTATCGACCTTAAGAGTATTTACAAAGCTTACGCTGAAATCAAGCAACAGGTTAGCCAGTATGCCGCGTTGCCCAACCAGTCTGAGGAAATGGTCAGTCCTATTAATCAGAAACTTAAAAAATTAAGAAAACAATTTCAGATTTTAACAACATTGAGCCATGAAATCACAGATAATGATGTCTTTAACGGGAACCCGCGCATCAGGGAAATAGAAAGGTTCGAAGACGCGAAACCATATCAAACATGGGGAACAATAACGCCCGCTTATGGTGAATAAACTTGTTTACACACCGATGAAATCATATTCAATCTTCAAACAAAATTCTTGCTACTCAATAATATCAGAAATACACCTGAGATGCGAAGAAAAGTAATACCAACACTCCAAAGTCTAGGAAAAATTAGAAATTTTGTCACGAAAACAGGAACTCCTGAAATGGTTCGGCTTTGCATTATAATATCTCAAAGGAGACGAAAAAGGGGACTTTGTAATTTCTGTGGTAGAATTCAAAAATGCCTTCACGGGATTCCTACTAACGAAGACATATAGCGCATTGACAGTAATATTCAAAATGTCACAGATTCGGTAAATGTTATAAAAAATTCAATCCAGAAACAATCCGCCGTCATTAAAAAACTTGCCACTGAAACGGGGAATTCCATTGCTGGCCGCAGGCAAACACAATTCGGACTCGGTTATATGTTCTCAGTGGTGTCGTGCATAGATGCTTTTCTTTTTTGCATTTCGATGTGAATAACGTAATTTTGGCCATGGAGACGCAATATTGCCACAATTGGTTGGGCCGAGCATCGTTCTGGGAATGATTGACCGGTTGCTAAACGAGTCTAGAGATAATTACATATTTAATCATTTCAATGAAACTAGAACCCAACATTTCATAGATATTGCGGATAAAATGATACTTTTGAGAAAAAACAATTTGATTTTTGATTTGACCATTCCGAAACTGGAAAACGATAAGTTGGGCTTGTATAATATCGTACCTATTCCTAAGATCCATAACAATACTTACATTGTAACTGCGCCACGATTTTCTCATTTGCTATGTTACGTCCAGACGAAGCACCCCTAAAAATATGCAACCTCTCTGAACACCACTGCACGTCCCAGAAAAGGGCCCTGCAGTCGGTGGTCGGTAAAAAGGGAAAATAGTGTTAATCTCCAAATAAGATGCATCCTCCCGAGCATCTAGAATATTCCAAAGAAAGGCCCTGTAGTCAGTGGTAGGTAAGAATGAAAATAGATATAGTATCATAGAAGGGGTAGACGGGTCTAGACGCAAAAGAGGGGTGTAAGTCCCTCCACTAGCTCGTAGTCGATGAACACCCCACGCAAACAAAAGGGAAGTGGAAGACGGCAGTTTGCCAGCCAATGAAGCGTGAACTCTGCCCACTTCAAACCCCCAAAAATGTATTCACTACATCTAAGGCGAAGAAAACTAACTTGTAAAGTGGGAGACAATAGTTTTTCCGGCCAATTAGAAGGTTCGAGAAACTGCCCTCTCGTAATTCTGCGTAAGACAAGAAGCTGACTGCATTAGTATATAAGGACGCAATTTTTGTATTTTTAACCAGTCTCAAAATGTAAAATCACCGGGCAACATCTCCTAAACTAAGGAGAGTAGTTAGTCAGTAAAATGTAATAGTCAGTCTTTTAAATTTTTGTACCAACGATCAACAGTTCGTAAGTAAAAGTGTTAGACGCAGTTCGACTAGTAACTTCTCTACGATAACCAGAATCTTCAGGAATAAATGCAGTTGTATTCATTCTAATCTAAACTCCAAAACCTTTAAAACCCAGAACGTACAGCAGAACAGTTGCAATCGTTCATTCATCTAAAACCTTGAAAACCAGAACGTACTGCAGAACAGTTGCAATCGTTCATTCATCTAAAACCTTAAAAACCAGGACGTACTGCAGAACAGTTGCAATCGTTCATTCCCTCAAAAACCTTCAAACTCGAAACGTTTGCAGAACAATTACAAATGTTCCTCTCCAAGACTGTCGTTCTCTCTCGCAGACAGACCCAGCTTAAAACAGTTAACGAACGCGAATTGTTGCAAGCGTTTTACTTTAATAACAGCTGACTGTACGCGTGGAAGCGAAGTCATAACATTCCTCATTATCCAAGACTTAGAGAAATTCTGAGTCTTATTTATTTTATTCCAAAATCTAAATCTTATTTAACTAATGGCACAACATTCAAGCATTCTCCATCCCATTTAAAAGACTCCAGTTTAAGCTTATTTCACCAACGAATATTTAGAATCAAAGAACATAATTCCTTAATTAAGTCCGTTTCAATTGATTAAAATCACATTTATTATAAACTTTCTCAAAAACAAATACATTCCCCAGAATGATCCTCGATTCGATTTCTATTTCAATAAAGCAAATCCTTCAAAGAAGATAAATTTACATTCAAATCGTTCAGCCCAAATCCCAGACCAATTAGCCGTAGCTAAGGTCTAAAACAGGGAATTTCTAATTGTTTTTGTTACTGGGACGTAACAGCTACGACAAGAAGATGATCATATGGTTGTTGACGAAACCGAAATCAATCGGATGAAAAGAATTGACAACTATTTGATCACACATTACACACATCCGATTTATAACAGAATAAATGCACAGACTTGTCAGGACAGTATCGACCAGTGTAGGCTCCGCCAAATCCACGTGACTGATGTGAGTTACATATCTCTGTATGATAATCGCGGAATATTAATAATACCAGAAATTGGAAAATCTATCTTGGACTTTGTAAATTGTAATAGTCACTCAAGCGAAATCTACATCGGAGCGGTAACACTGTTAAAAACAACGGAAAGATGCATGCTGGTCCATGATAAAACTAGAATGGTCCTCAATGGTCTTTCCAAGGAATATCGATTGTTGAATCCTTGTAAAACGTATTTGAGCACTAATTTTTTGGAATTAACTATTCGACTTACAGAGGTAACAAATCAAATAAACACAATGTATCTTAGAGATATTGGTCAGGACTTAGATGACATCAATAAAGATCTGGAAAGTGCTAAAGTTGTGCTGAAACACGATAAATTTGAGAGTACCGTAAATGGATTATTCCACGGATTTGTAAAAGTAGGTTTACCTACAATAGGCATTATCAGTTTGGTTTTGGCTTTATGGCGTTTCGGAGCATTAATACCTATACTTAAATTTATTGGGAAAGGACTGTTTGAGTGTTGTTGTCCTGGAGCCAATAAGAAGCTTGAAAAATACGAGAGGAGAGCACATATAGAATTGCAAAAACTTAGAAAACAGTTGAATTCTGTGGTTGAAGAGGAGAAGGAGGAATCTGATTCCTCTGAAATCAGAACGGAGCCAAACGATCTACGGACTTCGACATCTAGCTTCACTATCGCCGACGTTCACTCTAACGTGGGGGTCGTTAAGCTTACCGCTTAAACAAAAGAACTTTGCTTTCGAATAATCATAAGGGTATCTGACTGTGGTGTTGCGTTCTGTTGCTGCGGACATATTTCAGGGATATATATGTATTGTAACCAGTTAAAATTTTATGAGACGTGAGAAGCTCAGAAAATCACGAGTACAGCTCCTCGCAATACAGCGACTTCCGACAGATCCATAGGGCCTCTCGATATTGATAATTTTATTTCTAATTCCCGCGTGTCTTATTTATTTTCATTTATGTACGCCGAGAGATGAGGGCTCACCCGAATACACTTTGGTATTTTTCCCCACCACTCGGAGGATATCTCGGAAACTATGAATAAGCAACGAGCTGCAAAACCACACTTACTTCCTCTTTTTATTCGTGAATTATAATGACGGAAGTTACGAACATCTCAAATGGCATAAGGAAATGCTACTCTCCATCTGCATTATCGTAAAACAACACCGGCCTATGTCATCGTCTCGCGCACTGTGTTACGAAGTCCTGATTTGGACTTCGCGCGCTACAAACACCAACTACTTAGAATAATTGTATAGTTTGCGAAAAATTAGGGTTGGCCGCCTGACCGATCGCCAGCGAAACAATTAGAGTAGGGATGAGAAGCTTCGTATTCCCGTGAGCGACACTTCTCGTGGCATTTTCCGAGGATACGTGGTGTTGCGAGGAGTAACGTTATACAACACCGCGAAAACACTCCCGAATTAAAGAAGGTCCAAGAGCAGGACTTCCTCGAGACTTGGGTATTGTGAAGGTAAGCCCTGTTTCTTGGCACTATATTTCTTTTCTTTTTTTTTAAATTGTATAGCGTGTATTCGGCGACGGTATCCCGCGCGTGGTTGAGTCCGCGAGCTCTATCGTTTGGGTATTTTGATTTTCGGGAGTCCCGTGTGACTTTACGGCGGGCCGTTGTCGACACGATCGAGTCTGCGGGAAATATTAGGAACGGGGATTAACGTAGAGTCAACGGGATCGTCGGGAGTGATCTTTGGAAAATTTGCCATTAGTCATAGTGTAAATGTGTTGCGTGCGGGAATGATAGAAGAGATCTATTTTGTTCGAAGTGTAGAATCATTCCCGTGTGCCGCGGACGGGTGAGAGTGAGAGAGAGAGAGAGAGAGAGAGAGAGAGAAGATTAGACCGCGTCGCCTGGAAACGAGAGGTGTGGAGGTGCGCGATCTATCTATGGGATATTTTCAGGAAAATCCAATTGTTATTGCTCGACTTAATCTATTCCCGAACTTCCTCTCGTATGAGTGATGGATGTGTATGTGTGTGTGTCAGCCGATCGAACCTTTGGGCTATCCGAATAATGAATTGAAATATTTACGGGAAGTTTGAAATCGTTTCACCGTTTTTAACTGCGAATAAATAGCTATTTTGTGATTCCCGTAATTTGGAATTTGTAATTTATTTTCTTTGATTTCTACACGAGAACCTAGCCTTGAATCCCGCCACTCTACAATTCTTGACGGCTGCGGCTAGTCCGGCAAAAGCAGCTTGGTCCCGAATAGATCGCAGAGTTTTTCCCGGCGCGAAAGCGCCTGGCGCCCATATAAAATAAAGGGAAGAACTCTTGGGGACTTTAGCTTTGTCGTGTATTGGGGTTTTTTTTAGGAAATTACACTACAGTATATATATATGTATATGTATGCACCCGGTGTATCGTATTTCGATCGCCTCATCGACTCGCGATAAGACGTTGCCTCTTCCTGCACCTTGCAGTCGGACGCTTTGCGAAGCCGACAATAAACAACAGAAGTCGCTTTGATGCGATACAGTGCAGAAGCCTACTTGGCTATAATTAGGTGCTGTGCTTATCATTAAACATTAATAGCGGAATAATAGGGAATCTACTTTATAACGTGACAACAGTGCACGAAACATCAATGGAGAAACTGTTATTCGTATCCGTTCAACACAGAAGTGAATAAAATCTGTGTTCGCGCATGAGTTGTGATCCTTCTCTTTCGCGTCAACCCCGAGGACAACTTATCTATCCTGGAAAGCTCTGATTCTTCGCCTGGTTCGCGTCGTATTCATCAAGGTTCGTTACTCGTTCTCCGATGAGACCGTCTGCTCACCGTAACGAAAGTCGAAGGAAGCGGGACCTTTGATCAACATTTTGATGAGTATTCTTTTACGCACTGTGTTCTGCTCGCTTCTCATATCGATCTCGAATCTGATACTCGAAGGAAGATTGCTGCGTCCATAAAGACACCGTTGGGCTACGGACCTAATGTTACGCGTATTACCATCCGATGACGTAATACAGCCTTGGAAGGGCTTCACCAAAAACTTAACCTGGCGATTCGAAAACCTTAGGTTCTTTATTGGAACGTGTTACCTTGTAAGGTGTATTTTGTGCAAGGACAGAGTTAATAACGAACGCTAGTTGGATTCGAGTCATTTTTGAGCCATATGCGTAACAGTCTGAACCTTTTGGATTTGTTTTTCATGAGTGTTTTCAGTCCTTGATAGTTATTTATGTTGATTCCATGAAGAATATTCATGGTACTTTTTAACATCGACCATCGACTCCACAAAGTCGTAGGCTAAATTTTTCTTGATAATTCGTTAAAATGGACAAGAAAAACCTCCTCCGTAAACAAGTCCGTCTTGTTTGCTGTCCTCCACTCCAGAAATTTTTTATAACATGTATTATATCGCTCCACTGATTTTTCGGACAATAAATTGTTCGTGATGCTCTGGGCTTCTCCCTCAATGTTGCTAAGGTTTTCGATATTATAACTATAATTGGAATCTTCCGCAGAACTCATTTTTACATTTTTTTAAAATGGCATTCGCCCGGCGTTGAATGACGCTGCACGGTTAGTTGTATCTTAGTTGCATTAGTTGCGTTAACTACTTGCTGCTAGGTAACACCATAGCATCAGGAAGGGTAACGCATGCGTACGATAAATTCGTTTTTTCTCTGCAGAGTAAATAAATACAACTTCCCGCCCGCAAAACAGGGCAGATACATGAACTTTCGGCAGGGGTATGGTGAGAAAATGTTTTTTAAAATCGGGACGACGCTTATGGGCATTTTAATTTTCTCATCACATACGAAGTATGGAAAAAGCGAAAGTATTGCATTGATGAAGAACATTCCTTTCTTACAATGATATAAATATATATTTTGAATATCCTTAATTATAAAAGTAACATTTAATCATTTCTATCTGTCTGGTTGTCTCGTACCACCCAGAAACACATTGACTCTTGCAAAACTGTGGACCACAGCGAAATTAAATGTATATTGTATATATATAGACGTAGTTTTGCTATTAAAAATTAATTTCAATAAGGCCATTCGCTCATTTCCGTTTGTTCGTTTCTGGGTCCGTCTCTGCCTTCTGAAAACATAATAAGTTATAATTTAATAAGAAACTGATGAGCGCATAAAAATTGAAGATGTGTGTGCCTTCTCTTACTCATTTCTTAACATCAATTTTACAAACTATATTCATATAATAACTCCACGAACTTACTTTACAATGTTCAAGTGATATCAGTGACAATTACGCATTGTGAACACGTGTTGCGTCATGCGAGTGGAGAGTTTTTCGACACCGTTATTTAGACGGTAGAGAATTTATTTAGAAGGACAAAGAAGCCATCACTGTCATCTTGACACATGTATATGGCGCATGTACAATTCGGTAGAGGGAAATGTAAGCGAACAAGAGAAATCGTGAATGTTCCAACAAATCGAGCTCGAAGGTAGTCAAGTGTTGGAAGTCGATAAATCGCTTCCCATTTGTCGTTGGGCGAAGAGGTTTCTGCGCGAGTGAGAGTAATTTTCTTAAAACGTCGACTACCAGGATGAATCCCAGTCGAAAGATGGGTCGGAGGGACTTTTGTTAGGAACGTGGTACCATTCGAAATCGGTGTAGTCACGATCGTTGAGAGATATCCGATGGATTTACAGTCGGGCTCGCTTGTAGCTATGCTATCCGAAAGACGATCCGCATTATTCGCCGGACACGAAGCTCCTCGCTCTATTCGATTTTCGTATATCTACAATCTCGGATTCTAACCGGTGACTCGAAACAAGCGAAGAGCAAAGAAATAATCGATTAGATCGTATTCACATTGATTATCCCTCGAAAGGCTGTCGACAGAAAATAATGAGACGCGGGCACTCCCCGAATTATAATAATAATTGCGAGGCAAATAAAGAGGTTAATTACGTCAACGTCTGTCCAATTTGTTTTGAGAAATATGAAATTCAATGTGCGGCGATCAAGACGATAAATTATAAATAAGTGTATTCTGGAGTGGATTCTTATCTTTCGAGGTAGGTAACGACACTCCCTGCCTCTCTCCATTAGCACTCTATTTCTATTTTCCAGTGCAAGTTGAAATTCATTTATCGAACGGCCGGCAAGAGGCTCGGTGTTGTATTGCAAGAGAGCATTATAGCTGCTGAGCGAGACTCTCCATTCTCGAGATGAGGCCGCCTGGCAATCCGATTGTCAGCATCAGAACGACTGTTCTAGCAGTTACAGAGCCATTGGGAATTAATCGATCGATCGAGAGTGCTCAACCAAATGTGGGAAGCATCTAAACTAGAGCATAAAGATTAAAGATTCTATCCCTCATAAAAGCAATCACGATATAGGTTCCTGAAGAACATAATAAGGGTTACCATACCGAAGAGTAGATCATATGCTGTTAGTATCGAACTAATTGTCTTGAAGTAAATGTTATGTGTCGGGGTAACGCGAAAGGCAATCTTAGCAACTTAAAAGTGGCAACATATAAAAATATGGTCGGTTACGGTTTTGATCAGACATCTTTAAGCTCAAGCTAAAACACTGAACTCAGTCACTCAGTGAGTCACTGAACATACATAGACAATAATATTCCCTGTTTTTTACCAATACAGACATTTTCAGCCATTAGGCTATCAAGAGACGCGGTACCGGCTCGACGCCACATTTTAAAACCGAGACGCTAGCGCTACTCTTATTTACAGCAAGCCCGCCCCTTTTTCGTTTGCTACGAAATGTAACTCGAATTATCTCAGTCAAAACATCGCCGACGCCAAAATGTGTCACGTTCAATATTTTTTATTTTTTGTTTTCTCTTTACAATGACCCTATTTTGATCAAATCGGCGCCCGGAATGCTAATATCTGGCTACTTACAATTCTGAATCGGTCAAAAAATCTTCACGGCACTCACACAACGTCAAACTGCTGATCAGTCCGTCGATATACGTGCATGGCGTGTACCAGCCCGTCTTAACTCTAATTATCTCAGGCAATAGCCCGCGGACGCTAAATGTATCAGCGCCAATATTTTATTAATTTTTTCCCCTTTTTAAGGAGACCGGTTGCGATAAAATCGGTTCCCGAAGTGCTGATATTTGGACAAATTTCAGTTTTGTCCGAACTCACACATCGAAACTGATTTGTCCGATCGCATATACGTGTGGGTACGTATGAAGAAGAGACGCACGCATAAAACGTCTGCCGACCGGCTCGCTCGCGTCGGCTGATGACAGATGACAGAAAGTGAGAAAATGAAAAAACAGAGTCATACGTCATTATTTTTTCTCTGGCCTAATGACTCTACACTGTAAAGAAAAACTACTTGAAATTTAATGTACCGGTGTATGAAGTTTATTATGAAAGTACTGGTACTTAAATTTCACTCACATGTATGCTCGAATTTTTAAGTGAAGGCTTATGGAAAATAATGGCACCAACACTAATATCACGTTAATAACAAATTACCTGAACCGTCCCTGAACTTTCAATAAGTGTACATGAAATGCATAAGCGGTATTGAAAATTAATTAACCAGTACTAAAAATTATTGGAAAAAATTTGCTTGCAATTTGATGTACCAGTGTATGAAGTTCATTATGCAAGTCTATTACTTAAATTTAAAGCACATGTATGCTTGAATTTTAAAGTTAAGGCTAAAAAAAAATAATGGTAGCAACAGTAAAATTATAGTCAAAGCGGACTTTAAATTGACCACGCCGTGTCTACAATTCCATTATGTGTACATGAAATGTCATGTACGTTGTGTTCGAAAATGAATTAATCAAAACTGGAAGTTCTTGAACAAATTTTGCTTAAAATTCAATGTACAGGAATATGAAGTTCATTATGCAAGAATTGTTACGTGAATTTTAAGCACATGTAAGCTTGAATTTTGAAGAAAAGACCTGTGAAAAATAATCCCAGCAACATGAAAATTACAGTAGCATCGAACTTTACATTGACTGAACCGTCTTTGAAATTTTCATACGTGTACTTCATGTCTCATGTACGTTGTAAGTCGAAAATAAATTATTCAATACTGGAACTTTGAAAGAAAATTTTACTTGAAATTTAATGAACCGGCATGTGGCTTTTCAAGCGTACCGTTTCTTGAATTTCAAGCGTATGTATATCGGAATTTTGAAGAAAATGCTGATAAAAAATAATGCAAAGAACAGCAAGAACGGCAAACAATATTTTGAGCCGCTTGACTAATCAGAAAATCGGAATAACAGATTTTTTAAAATACTTTTTGCCACTCAGCTTCAATTCCATGTTATTATATGTTGTCTAGTATGCATGTCAAGGAGCCACAAAAAATATTAACATAATTGATGGTCGACCAATCGAATTAAAAAATTAACCAATCGATGTTTTTGTGCAATCTTTAGTTTTGTTTTGCAATTTTCACCACTCTCTCACCCCCAGTTTCATCTTATTGTATCATAAGATAGTAATCTTTTTGAATAATACATTGGAATGAAATTGGAGGTGATAGTGCGACGAAAATCGCAAAAAAATTAAAGATTGTAAAAAAAAAAAAGCGATTTATTATAAATTTTCAATTCGATTGAGCAACCATTCAATGTCAATATTTCGTGTGGCCCTTATGCATTTCATTACTTCGTTCAATATATAATTACATAAAATAAAGAGTGAGTGGCAAAGTGTGTTTTAAAAAATTCATTTTTACGATTTTCTGATTGGTTGAGCGAACACTGAAATTTTTTGGCCGGGCTGAATCCTTATCGCATGGTTGTTTTTATGATCAAAAAGATTAATATTTTCAGGCGAGTCTTGCATTCAAACTTTATATTTATCCTGGTAAATTAAATTTCGGGCAGAATTTTTTCAAAAAACTTCCGGTATTGTTCAATTACTTTTTAAGCACAACATACATGACATTCTAAGTACACACATTAAAATTTCAGGGAAGGATTTATAAATTTGAAGTCCCCTGTACAAGCAATCCTACTGTCGCAATAAATATATTCGAGTGTCTTGAACAATATCGATCCAAAAATAGTATCACCTTAATGTATAAATTATGTAGAGAAGAAAAAGGAAATAGAAACCCTTACATTTGAGGTGCATTATTTACGATAGTATATATTGTCAGGACATCAAATTTCATAGTCAACCGGGACTTTCGCTAATATAGTGACAATTTTTACGGATTAACAGTTACTTATGGGATCCCAGGTTGCGGTGATTGAGTATTTGCGGAATTCCATAATCAAAATTCATATGTCGTTATTTATTATTTATTATAAAAGAATCGTGGAATATAATATCCATTCTTAGATAATAAAAATCTTGTTACAATGAATATCGTCAATTATCAAACATTTTTTTTTTTCACGTTATTCATATAGCCATATCTGCCATATCTGTCTCGAAGTCCTCGATAGCCTTAGCAAGCTTGAAAACTTTAGGGTCGTAGTTGGTCGTCTTCCTTTTTTTGACAGGCTGCTTGGATCCAGTTGATGGATTTATTTTTAGCATCACTCTATGATAAAAGAAATAACAAAAGAAAATAAGTTTTTAGCCGTTTTCCCTAATTTTTGTAACATTCATATCAATGGTACAATAGTATATTGTGCAACAAAGGTCAAAAGTTGACGCAAACGGGAATTTTAGCTCGAGTAAGGACACCATATATTTCGTTAAAAGTGCATGAACAGTGGTTTTTGAATGGTAGTTCTGCGGGACGAACGGTGAAAAGTGAGGCTTCAAGTTTTCGGCCCCAGGGACGAAAGTGAAGGAATCACCAACGACGCATACGCCAACTCATATTTTCAATACTGGCATGATATAAGCCACTTTCGGCCTACAAAACTGCCATGAAAAAACCGCTGGCTACACTGAGAGAAAACCATATGGTTTATCTAACGATTCCATATGGTAAAACGAATATAGGAAGGCTTGCAATGTTTTATAGTTGAAGCGATGATAATATGGTTCAATAAACGATATTTTCAAGGTTATTTGAAACAAACGTCGAAATCGTATATGCAACAAAACGGCATATTTGAAAGTATGATAATAGTTTTTGAAACTATTATCATTTTAATAATTGCTATTATTATTATATTTGCTATAACCAAAAAATATAGACGTTCCTCCTGCGAATTCTAGTTTATAGTTGAATTATCGTCAGTCCAACTATATTAATTTCAAAATTACCAGATTTTTCTCTCAGTGTATGCACGTTTGTCAAAAAATTATGCAACAAAAAAAAGTTAAGACAGCTGAAATTAAAGACTGATAAAAATAACAAACCTCTGTAAGAACTCTAAAGTTCTGGCCATTTCGGCAGCGTATTGGTAGCCAAAAACAAAATATACGGCGACAAGAACGAAGAAATCCGTCGAGGCATGAATCGGCAGTGATAAACACTGTATTTTCCACCAAGATTCTGTATTGTTTTTCACCGTCGTACAAAGACTGACCTGAAAGAAACGTGCATATAGCATATATTAAATTAATTGAGAGAAATTCGTGTGTAACACTGTTTTTGGCTTTCAATATATTTTGGCTATGATTATATTCTACGCACATAAAGCAAATCTATACACTACTCTAAAAAATTCTAATTTATAATGGAATTCTAAAATCTTAAAGTCTAATAAAAACTGTATCACTTCATCAATTATTAATTAATTTTGTACCAATCTATAGACCAACATGTACCAAATTTAAAAAAAAAGTGAATATTAAAAAGTAATAAGTGATTTTCTGGAATATTTAAAACCATGAAATATTAAATTTCTTGAACTATTCGCATAAAATTTAATCCCAGACAGGATTTAATAGTAATCCACTTGTGTACAAAATTCAAATCCGATATTTCAAGAATTGAAAATTTTTAAAAGGTGGTCTTAACAGTCTAGATAAGTCGACATACCTTTGATTATGAGGGTCGGAAACGGTCCAGTTTCTTGCTTGATAGTTTCATCGTCCTCGTTCTTTTAACAAAGTAATGGAAAAATACATCACGCAAGAATCAGGGCAACATATACAGGGCGAATTTGTTTTCGAGCGGCAGATGCTTACGTTAAATGTTTTAAATAAAAACTTCTCGTCTTCCTTAAAATAATTAGCGAGAAGCGGGAAAATCACAGCAATTTTAGGAACTACATTTCTTTCGGCAGTTGTCGCCGTATTCGCTTCGTCGATCAACTTTAACCCAGTCATCGCCATCTTTACCATAGGTGAAGGTTCCAATGAGGTGCACTGAGAAATGTACTATCACCTAGATAGGGCCAGTTCATAAGCAATTGTGCTAAGTCCCGCTTCACTTGAGTGATTGCTACTCTCTGAGTGAAATATGTTTCTTCCATCATGAAATGTTTTGAAATTTCCATTAACAAAATATAATTTATCAAAATTCTAGTCTACAATAAAATTTCTGGGAATTTTCATAAAATTTTTTTTTTTTTAAACATCAATCTGCGAAGATAAAATTTCTTGAAATTTTCATTGTAGATTAGGATTTAAAAAAAAAAAGTTTGTTGATAGACATTTCAAAATGATTTTACTGTAGACTGAAATTCACAAAGTTATTGATTCGATTAATTTTTTTTTTTAATTTCCATCAACAAACAATATTTTTTTTAAATTCCAATCTCCAATGAAAATTTCAAGAAATCTTCATCAAAAAATTTTATCGCATACTGATGTTTGAAAAAAAATCAGTCTACAAAGATCAAATTTCTTGAAATTTTCTTCGCGATTGGAATTTAAAAAAAAATTGTCGATGGACATTTCGAAACGGTTTCATTCTTGAGTGGAATTTACAAAGTTATTGTTCTTCAATGAATTTTTTTTTTTAATATCCATCAACGAACAATATTTTTTTAAATTTTAAATCGGCAAAGAAGTTTGATCTCTGGAGACTGACTTTTTTTTTCAAACATCAGTCTGCGATAAAATTTTTTGATTAAGTTTTCTTTAAACTTTCATCAATAAATAAATGAAATTCCGAAATAAGTAAATATATACATTCTATTGAAAATTAACCCGTTGGGGTCGAAAGACAATGGTAGCCTTCAGCAGGTTAACCCTTGCTGTGTGCACTTATTTTTTAGCAGCCTTCAATTGCTCCTTATTGAAATCAAAATGACTCAGTGTGCTCAATAAGAATTAGAATTGTACTTACCAAATTGAATTTTGTGGGGCGTGGCGTTAATGATTACACTGATTATTACTTTTCACTTTCTCCAACACATACGCGAAATGAAGGTTGGACAGGGTTACGCGCCAAATGTAGGTTTCCGCCGGGTAACTTCGCAGGAAACACAGCCACAAGTAGGCGGGAAGTAGATAGCGACCGGCAACAACTATTTGCTACTGCAGCGCTGAACTCCGGATGTACTCCAAGACAGCGCGTAATTCAAAATACATTTGGCTTACTCGAGCCAACGATGATTAGGCGTAATCGAAAATGTATATTAATGAAATATACAATATGATATATGATATATATATATATATATATATATATATATATATATATATATATATATATATATATATATAATTGTTTAAACAACAGTTAGATGCATTAGATCCAAATATTCGTTTGACCGTGTTGTTTAAACAATTTTCTCTACTACTTCCTCTCGAAGATCGAAGCATATAAAAGCATACAAAAAAGCAATTTTTTGTGTGTTTTAAACAAACTAATAATCGAGTATACTTGACGTCTTTTCTGATCATGTCGCTCAATTTCAAACATTCGTTCATAATTACATTAATTTTAAGGTAAGTGCTGGAAATTTTCATGCCGATTCATCAAATTGCAATAACTTGCTTAAAAAGCATTACGTTCATTAACAAGTTATTTAATTTTCATTGACGATTATAATTTTACAAGTGCAAGGTACTTGAAATTTACAATCGCGCGATTGCATATAACGGATATCCTGTAACTTTCAAGCACCAGTGCTGATGAATTCCATAAGGCAAACCCACTTGATATTTCAAAAGTAACTGGCTAAAATCGGAGTGACAATGACCATGTAAATTCAATAGACTTTTGCTTTGATTTTAATGGCAGCGCTAAAACTTTTCATAACGGTTCGTTAAGTTTCAAAAATTTATTTATGAGACATTACGTTTATTAAGAAGTTATGTAATTTTCAATAACGATCTACAATTTTATGACCAAGGTACTTAAAATTGACAGTCCTCCGTTTGAATATTGCGGATTTCTCGTAATTTTCAGGCACCGGTGTGGGAGAATTCTGAATGGTGAACGCGCTTGATTGTTCAAGAGTACCGACTGAAATTGGAGTGACGATGGCGTTGTAATTTTAATGAATTTTTGCATTAATTTTAATGCAAGTGCTGGAATTCTTCATAACATTTTATTAAATTTTAATAACTTGCAATATGGAACATTACGTTCATTAAGCAGTTATGTGATATTCAATAATGATCTACAATTTTACGTTCAAGGTACTTAAAATTTACAGTCCTCCGTTTAAATATTGCGGATTTTTTGTAATTTTCAAGCACCAGTGTTGAAGAATTCTGAATGGCGAACGCGCTCGATTTTTCAAGAGAACCAACTAAAATGGGAGTGACGATGACGTTGTAAATTCAACGTATCTGTGCGTTAATTCTAATGAAAGTACTGGAATTTTTCAAAACCGTTTATTAAGTTTCAATAACTTGTTTATAAAACATCACGTCCATTGACAGGTTCTGTAATTTTAATGTAACTTTTAGTAATTTTATGAAAAATCTGTAAATTTCCAGTACCGGGTACATTATTTCGTGTTTAATGTACCAAGTTTGTAAATTTCAAGTTTTTCGGTACATTAAATTCCTAGTTTTTTTTTTTTTACAGTGTAGTGAGTGAATGTAATTAGCAAAACCGCGGGAAGAGGATTATTTTCTACGCCGACAAAAATGTGGGAGATAATTCTAACCTCATCAGTAGGTTATTTTTAAAAATTCGTAATGTTTATTTGAGAAAAAATATTTCTTGCTTTAGTTTTTTGCTGCCACTGATAAAAAAGTTCAATTGAAGATTCTATGCAGAGGAACAATAAACACGAATAAGTAAGTGCAAAATACAAAGACAAAATTTACATTTAAAGACTTCGATTTGATTTTCAATTAGCCATAAGCGGGACGCTAAGCCAAAACGTAATTATTTTATCATGAAGACCACTTTCCCCCTCGTAGAAGAAAACATAACAAATTATTGCCTCTACTTAGAATAAACCCAAAGCATTTCTTTTTTAATGGGTCAATCGATTAGGTTGTCATTTACAAATCAATTCACAGGCTTGTTCTCGAAACCCCTGCCGGTGCTTTTCATTTCACGCTGTAGTGAATAAAGTCATACGTTTATTATAAGGGTCACTCTCTCCTTCACAGTAGAAAAGACTAAAAATAATTACCTCCTTTCAGGATGAACCCAAAGGATTTTTTATAAGTGGATCAACTGATTGGGTCAACTGGTGGCTTTAACCAAACTAGAAGAAGAGAACACTAAGCCAAGGATTGGTCTTCGCTAGGTGACATTCTCGTCGAGCACACACCATTCCAACAGAGTCAAAAAAGTTGTTTTTGCTCACAGGGAAACCTTTCACCCTCGGCGAAAAAAAAAATTGTAAATGTCCTCCCTTCAGGATCACACCGAAGGATTTTATTACAAATCGACCGGCCAATTCAGTCAACCGCTTACTTTTAAACCAGGTTCAAAAGTTTTACACAGTGCGCAGGAACTGGAGAACACTGCTTTGAGGGTTGGCCTTTGCTGAGAATCATTCTCTTTACAGTTGCACTGCACACCTGTTAAAAGTACTCTTTTTATTTCTTAATCCTTGAGGGACCCAGTCACCTAAAAATGTCATAGGAAAAAAAAATCTAAAAATGATATACTTCTTTTAAAAAATCTGATATGAAAACATCCATAACAAGTATTACAATTATGCAATTTTGTAAAGACATACAGTGTATCAGAATAGTGTGAGGTAAAAAATGAAATTTTTCACGTGTCGTAACTTTCAGACCAAACTGTTGAATTAATGTTATAGTTCAATGTCTTATTTTATCTGTCAAAGAGAGCATTCTGGATTGAATATAGGAATTCTTATTTCAAGTCCTTATTATAAAACTATGATTTTAAATGTGCCAATAAATTCATCTCTATTAAGAACTTAGTGAACAATTGGTCACAATATATGTAATTTTTACTGCATTCAAAATCGCTATATTCAATCCAGAATGCACGCTTCAACAGATGAGATTAGACATAGAACACCAAAATTGGTTCACCAGTTTGGTCTGAAAGCTACGATAACTGAAAAAAATTCCATTTGACCTTGTGCGCTATATGTCTTTATAAAATTGCAGTATTAAAATGCTTGTTATGTACTTAATGCGGTTTAAATGTAACATTTTTAAAGAGAAAGATATAATTCACAGATTTTTTTTTTTTATGACATCTTGTAGGTGAATCGGCCCCCTTGAAGCAGAGTCATTGACAAGAGAATAAAATGTCAGAATAATACTGGCAAAGATCTAAAAAAGTCTGACCTGTTAAGAAAATTGCTTCGCTTAATTGGTCTGCAATGTATTTTCGAACCGAATGAGACTTAGTTAAGGCCAATCCCTGAAGCAGTGTTCTCTGAATCACACCCAGAAAGTAAAATATCATGAATCTGGTTCGAAGCAACCACTTGACCCAATCGGGTGGTCCATTTCCAAAAAATCGTTCGGGTTCATCCGGCAATAAGGTAATTATTATTTTTTTTCGACGAAGAGGTGAGTTGTCCTTATAATTATAAAAAAACACTTCGGGCTGCAAATGTAGCGCTTAATTTAAAAACCACTCACAGTGGCTTTCAGATCAAGCTGGTCAATGGATTATAGGTATTGATGCAGAGAATATTCAGTAAGTCGAAAATCACGATTAATCGACCGGCACCATCTGAAAGATACTGCTGGTGCGTTTTTATTTGATGCTGCTTGTGATTTCGGGTTTTCGACTAAACGCATATTCTTCAAATTACAAGCAGAAGCCATTTACTGGTGAAAAAAGTAAAAATGTTCACTCGTTCTAGTTTTCTCACCAAACCGATGAACAAATTTTATTGTTCAATGTCTTATTTTATCTGTTGAAGAGTGCGTTCCGGATTGAATATAGGAGTTTTTATTTCAAGTTGTCATGAGGAAGCTATTATTTTAAATGTGTTAATAAATCTTCCTGTATTACAAACTTACTAAACAATTGGTTGAAGCAAATACAATTTTCACTGCATCCAAACTAACTATATTCAATCCAGAATGCATTCTTCGACAGATTAAGTAAGACATCAAACACCAAAATTGGTCCACCGGTTTGGTCTGAAAGCTACGACAAGTGATAAATTTTACTCTTGACCTCATACCATTGATATGTACTGAATGAGATTCCAATGTAATATTGTTTTTTTAATATTTTTTAAAAACATTTTAAAATATATTTTAAAAAAATATAAAAATATACATTTACAGATTTTTTCCTCATGACTTTGTTTTTGTGACTCGGTCCCCTTAATGAGGTTCAAGTGTATCGTTTTCTGAATGAAAGGTATCACTTGAAGATTTTTTTTATTATGACTTTTTTTAGGTGACTCAGTCCCCTTAATCTGAAAGCCACTGCGAGTGGTTTTTTGAAGCTGCTCGTGATTGGACTAGTAAATGGATTTTGCTTGTCGATTTAAGAAATGTGCATTGATTCTGAAACTAAAATACTAGAATAACACGTATTTAGTGAAGACCAATTTTTGGAGCAGTGCTCTTTGTATTACGCGCAGAGTATTAAACTCATGAATTTATGGTTTCAAAGCAACCGGTTGACCCAATCAGTTGGTCCATTCACAAAAACATCCTTTGTGTTTATTTCGCAGAGGGAAATTATCTTTAATTTTTCTTACTGTGGGATGGAGGGTCGTATTCATAATAAAAAAATATTTTTAACCGACCCTCCTCGTATGTCTAATTAAAAATAAAACTAACCTCTTTCAAGGGAAATAGTATCTATGGATTGTACTTTCTCATTGGCCATTTATTGCGCCTGTAAAGTAGATCTTCAATCAAGCTCGTATTTGTTACAAATTAAATGACGAATATTTGTAATAAATGTAGCAAAAATAACAAAGAAAACTGTCAACATTGAATCAGTGCCTACATCTTCGCAGAAAGTCAACAACCATAATTACAAAGATACAAGTGTGATATCGATCATAGTGAGAATAAAAATGAAAAGGATTCACATTATACAACAATGATGCGAAGCAGAGGCACCGCTTGGATATTCATCGACGATTTAACAGTTAAGCAGGGGAATAGGCCTTGCAATTCTAAAGACGCGTAGATATAATATTTAGAACAAACGGAAAAGTGATAACGTTGCATAACACTTTTTGAATCCTTTCGGCGCCTATATGTAAGCTGTTGTCTGTCGTTTCAAATATTAGACGAAGCATCTTCTAAAATTTCTACTGCAGCCTGTATGCATTTAATATACGGGCTTGTCTGTTCAAACATTTAGGAAAGTCTATTTACCTGTTTTTACGGATAATTGTAAATTAACTTATCAGTTTTTTCATCGCGTATAGATTTTCAAAAAGATAACAAATCCCCCAAAAAAAGTTTTCCAAA
The DNA here is from genome assembly GCA_949699805.1 of Tromatobia lineatoria. NCBI lineage: Eukaryota > Metazoa > Arthropoda > Insecta > Hymenoptera > Ichneumonidae > Tromatobia > Tromatobia lineatoria. Next base: position 16,330,950 of record OX453037.1, read on the forward strand.
AAAAAAAAAAAATTGCTACGCCAAGTCTTCAAAGTGTTATTATCCTATAAAAAAATCAATTGTAATCAAAAAATTTTTAGCTGAAAAATCTTAAAAAACAAAATTGCCTTTCAAAAATATTCAACCGAATCTTATTAGCCAAGTAAAAACCCTCGATAAATGTTTAACAGATGAAGATGTTTCTCTTCAAAAAACTTGGCGTCCCTGCGACTAGCTCCCGTACATAGTCCATTTGAGTAAGGACAGGAGGACAACGTGTCTGATATTATGACCATTTGTTTAATGATTATGAATCTTCCTAGAGAGGAACCAGAGGTTCAATTTCACAATCACAGAACAACTAAATGTGGTCAATGGGTGCAGAAATCGTGAGGAAAAGGAACTGAGCCAGTGTCGTAAGAATCGGAAAACGTGATTTTTCAAATATTATTACACTGAGAGGAAATTATGGAATTAGTAACCATAAAGTGACGACTATTCATTTGTAGTTGGTACAAACATAGTTGTTACCACTTAGTTACATGTCACAACTATTTTGATAGTCACCGTAACTATAAAAGAACTACAAATCAATAGTTGTCACTTTATAGCTAACTGTACTATAACGATTTCTCCCAGTGTCGACGGCATAAGAATTCCTAAGTACTAAGTTAAGAAATTATTGGCAACACATGCGGCATTGAAATTCAAACCGTTTGAAATCTCTTCATTGAACTAAAACGGGTACAACATGTTACAAACATGAGAATTTCATTTCTAGTTTTTTATGTTTAATCCAATTGGGTAATATCTGCCATTTTCGGAGGTTTTGCAGAATATCATGAACCTCTGCTTACTCAGTGGAGGGACCGCTTTGCTTTCAAAGATAGCCTATACAAACCACAACCAGGATTCCATTCAAGAGATACAAGTAACTGATCAATGCATATAAAATCACTTTGTATGTATTCATGGTACATTAACTCGAAAACCTATGTAACTTTTAACTTGTACGCTGCTAGTAGCATTGGAAAGCTGAAGAGCCGTATGGCGGCACGACAAATACGCCTTTAAACTCGCAAACAAATAAAGATACGAAATAGCTACCAGCGAAAATATATATTGTGATTATATTATAATCAAAAAATGATTTCTCCCGCACTTACTCCCATGGACTATGTACGGGAGCTAGTCGCAGGGACGCCAAGTTTTCTGTAGAGAAACATCTTTATCTGTTAAACATTTATCGAGGGTTTTTACTTGGCTAATAAGATTCGGTTGAATATTTTTGAAAGGCAATTTTGTTTTTTAAGATTTTTCAGCTGAAATTTTTTTGATTACAATTGATTTGTTTATGGGATAATAACACTTATAATACTT
>OX453037.1:16332508-16535653 GCA_949699805.1 Tromatobia lineatoria
TGACATCCAATTTGTGTACATTGCTCGTCATTCGCAGAAGTCTGAAGTTTCACCGCACAAACATAGTTGATACATCTTGTTGTTGAATCTGCAAATTTTATCACAATAAGGGTTCGTTTTGATACACAATAGTATACAGATGGCGCAAACAAACATCGAAATTTTGATCTTGTCTGCAGGTGCAGATGAGAATGGCAGCTAAGTTTCTTATGAAGTAGTTTCAGTTACTGAGAGCTGTCGATACCATCCTTAGGATGCCAAAGTTTTACTTTCTCCTTGCCTCAGTGCATCGTACTATCTTCGTTGATTCACCAGGCTAAGCCCGCGGCTGTCTTGTTCATTCTTATCGCATGACTTCCAATTCGTGTTCCTACCGTAGGTGACTTCGAATGGTTAAGTAATGAAATCCGGTCGACTCAGCCGGGCTTAAGGGACAGCCGTTATCTTGAATTAGAAATGCCAAACCAGTGGAATGTTGCAACGGGCAGGTTGTAGCAGTTGTGCAAGCAGCAGGAAACTGAAATGTTAAAATGCCCGCCACGGAAATTGACCCGGGTCAAAGACAGTACCGGATACTCACATGGCAAAGAGGCACACAGGAATGAGATAGCTGAAACGAGCAGCTATGCAATCCGTTCCGCCCTTTCCTAGTACCAGTCGATTTTTCTCTGGCACCCTACATCCTTTCGGATTCTTTTTCTCTCATTTACCAAGCTTTAGCTCCACTTCACTTTTTTCCTTCCAGTATCTCCGACGCTCTGACCACTCCCAGCTTCATTAATCTGAACGGCTCGGTGGAAAACTCACGAGTATACTTGGTGTGTACCATCGCGTCCGCGAAAGCCACCGCAGGGTGTTGCGATAATTCCTAATTGAATTCGCGAGTGTCCCCATCGCCGTGTTCAATGGAGGGGGATAAAAAAGTGAAGATCAGGCAGCAGACGGAGAAGCCCAATGATATTTTCGTAGAAAAATCTAGCGCGAGAAGAGTTTCGAGAATAGGTGGTGAAGGTGAGAAGATTGGGGAGAGAGAGAGAGAGAGGCAGAAGGCGAGGCTGTGCCAGTGACGGCGACAGTAATTGACGCCCGCGGCCATTCGATTACGAGGGAAAACGAGGCTGGAGCTGTGTGCTTGCTGCTACTGGTTTGCTATGGATGGTTTGCCGGTAGCCGCGAGAGAACGTCACCTGCTGGCTGCACCAGATAACGATTTGTGTACTCCCAGTCAACCCCAGCTTTCTGTATACATATACTTCCCTACCGGCGACCATCCAACCAAGAACGAGTTTCTCGACACTCGATATTTAAATTCACTCAATTTAAATCTATTTTTATAAGCGCTTCCTGCCCGACCAGCAGCTTCCTGTCCAAGATTTTGTTTCTGCTCTATAGCTTCTATGGCTCTTACTACAATCGTAACTAAAAACGAGCTGTTGTGTATGTTGAGCGCTAAAATCACAATAAGTACATACGACACGGAGTGATTTTTACTCCTCTCATAAAATTAAAGCACAACAAATAAATTAACGAAAATTCAGTTCCAACGAATGGTGAAATTCGTATCGTTGCAATGTATCGTTGAACGACACATACACGAGCGATGAAGATACGTAGGTATGAAAATCTGTTCACGAATCCAAGAATGTTTTTTTCTCCATCGTTCCTACGTCTTCTGCTCTAATAGTGACTTAGAACAAGATGTTGTGTATGTTAGACGCGAAAATTATAATCAGTGAATACAGCACGGAGTGGTTTCTACTCGCCTCGTGAAATTAAAGCGCACGTATGGATTAAATGGGAGTATTTCAACGAAAGGTGGAATTTGCTATTTAACAATACATAGGGCAATCTACCCCGTTTCAACCAGGATGTGACCTCATCCCCTCTGATTTAATTCATAATTTTTCTTAGGCTTAGTTGGACGCTTAACTACACAAAATAATTTTGAAAAAAAAAATTTTAATGCAATTTTTTAAAATATATTTCTAAAGTGACATAACGGATGCTATAATTTAACAATCTGAAAGAATTCTACACAATACTTTGTTCAATAACTAAATTGTGCTAGACAATTACAGCCAAAGTACAAAAGATTTTTCTTCTTGCAGTTTTTAAGCTTTTTTTATTTGAAAAAATTATTTAAAAATATAAAAAATAATCAATTTACTACAAGCGATTGATTCAATATTTATTTATATAAAACCGGATAATCAGATTTGTTTTCATATTTTTCCCGAATTATGCAATTTTTTTAAAAATTATTCTTTATATTGAATACCGGATATCGAATATTGGATATCGAATGCCATAATTTGAAAATCTGCAAAAATTCTGACAAATACTTTATTGAATATCAAATTTTAAACCGGTGCGGTGGTCTAGTGGTTAGAGTACTGGCTTCCAAACTAGAGTATCGGTAGGTCGCGAGTCCGATTCCCGGTGCTGTCGAAAATTTTCGTCACAAAATAAGAACATCGAGGCGATGAAGCTCCAGATATATACGTGAGACACACACAAATAACCGTGGGGGTCACATGTATACAGCTGTAGTCTGTGTTTACATTCTCGACGAAAATCGTGACGTAGCTCCGTGAGGCGAACTCGAGATCGACTATATCGACATAAGTTTTTTCCGCAATGTTTTTCTATGCCCTTAGTAGAAATGCTATGGCAAATGCGATATAGAGGGGGAAGTCGGATTCGGCCGCATGGGGGCCTGGTTACTGATCCAGACCAGGCCCTCAGGGGGGACTGGCTACTGATCCCGGCCGACCCTGTAATAGGCGTAATGCCTGCGGACGAGGGGAAATGCGAATAAAAATAATGAAAAAAGAATATCAATTTTTTTTAGCTCATCGCTAAGGTACGCAAGTTTTTCTATCTTAGTTTCTAAGCTTTTGTTATTTGAAAAATTCTAAAATAGAAAAATTCAATCTGCTATAAACGATATGTCAAAGATTTCTGTATAAGAACTTTTTCAGTAATGAAAAAAACCGTGATCTGTGAGAATACATAATTCTTAGTGAAATCCACAGAATGCGATTTTTAAATTATCGCATTCGATACTCCACTTTGAGAAATTTTTTTTTTTTAGTTTGCATAATTCGGATAAATCTAAAAACAATTTAAAAAATCTGTAAAATATGTTTTTACAAAAATAAACATTTAACCAATCGCCTGTAGTAGATTAATTATTTTTATATATTTTTAAAATAATTTTTTAATAAAAAAAGCTTAAGAACTGTTAGAAAAAAATCTTCCCCACTTTGGCTATAAGCTAGATAATTCTGTCATTAAACAAAGTATTTTTCAGAATTTTTTCAAGTTTTTAAATTATGTCATTCGATAAAAATATATTTAAAAAAAAATTACGATAAGAAAAATTAATCTTTTTTTGCGTAGTTCAGGGAAGCCTAGATAAAATTACGAGCTAAATCGGAGGGGTCGAGGTCCAAACCTCGTCGAAACGGGGTGGTGCCCCATGAGAGATAAAGATGTTAGAAATTAGATGCATATCGCGTGCAAACATCAATTGTGACGTTTCAAAATGTTTTCAAAATTCCGAGAATTTTCGAAATTCCCAGAATTTTCAAAATTCCGAGAATTTTCGAAATTCCCAGGATTTTCAAAATTCCCAGAATTTTCGAAATTCCCAGAATTTTCGAAATTCCCAGAATTTTCGAAATTCTCAGAATTTTAGAAATTCCCAGAATTTTGGAAATTCCCAAAAAATTTTAAATTTTTTAAATTATAAAAATTATCAAAATTTTTAAAATTTTTTTTAAATTATCAAAATTTTTTAAATTTTTTAAATTTTTTGAATTTTTTAAATTTTTTGAATTTTTTGAATTTTTTAAATTTTTTAAATTTGTAAAATTTCAAAATTCGTAAAATTTCAAAATTTTTAAAATTTCAAAACTTGTAAAATTTCGACCTCGGATCCGATCATCTCTCGATTCTTATATCCTTCGACACACACAAGGCAATAATCGAAACAAGCCCTATTGAAAAACCGAACTATAACGCGACCGACATAGAAAAGGTAAACCTAGAAATAAATCTCTTTCTCGACTCGCTCCCACAACAGGCGATTAATCAAGGACTTATCGAAGAATTCAACAATAAGTTCGCCGAGTCAATCAATAATAATACACAAAAATTAAAAAAACAATTCTTCCAACACGCTCTTCCTCCCTTCATAGTCATGCAGATAAAAATTAAACGACAGCTCTACCGCGAATATCAGAGGACCCAAAACCAAGAATTCAAAGCGAAGCTGAATTTGTTCAACAAAAACATTCAAACTATGATCCTCCAGTTTAAAACCCATACCTGGCTTAAGGCTTGCGAAGTGATTCACCAAGCAAAGGGAAAAAACTATTGGCGTATGGTACAAAAACTATCAAAATACAAACAAAATCAAAACTCCTCGTCGAACCTTACGGTAGATGGCAAAACCTTGATAACAAACACCGAAAAAACGCAAGCTTTCGCAGAATATTTTTCGAGAACATCCGCCATGACCATCGATCCAAACTTCTGTGCCGAGAATTTCAGAGAGGTTACCAACTGGTACGAAGAATACGTAAATAACCCTCAATCTGATGACCAGCCCATAGCGCTAATAACAACGAGAGAATACGTAAAAGTGCTGAAAAGCTGCAAAAACAGCTCACCAGGAGTCGACGGCATACCAATCTCAATCATCAAACAACTCAGCCAGCGAACACATCAATTCATCATGGGCTCCCTCAACTTCTGCCTAACAAACTCACACTTCCCGCAACTTTGGAAAAAAGGAATTATTATTACGTTCCCGAAACCTAATCAAGACCACAACAACGTTAGTAACTACAGACCTATTACGCTATTACCTACCATTGGGAAGCTGTTAGAAAGGATTGCAAAATCCAGAATTGAGCAGGCAATCGGAGACAATATTCCCAAATATCAATTTGGATTCAAGACAGGTGTATCCACAAATAACGCACTCGTAGTCCTAACCTCGAACGTCGAAGCAAATAAGCTATCGAACAAAAAATCCGCAGCACTCTTTCTCGACATTGCAAAGGCATTTGACAGTGTATGGCACAAAGGATTGTTATACAAGCTCCACCAACTTCACTGCCCAAACTATCTGATCAAACTCATAAAAAAGTTCCTACTTGAACGTTCACTTACAATTAAAATAGACACAGCAACCTCGCATCCATTCGTACCGGAACAGGGGGTCCCTCAGGGTTCCCCGCTGTCTCCTCTGCTATATAACATCTATTGCCACGATATGTATAACTATAACCGCATTAACAAAGAACAAATAGATTCCAACCAGTACATTCTGCAATTCGCCGACGATACCGTACTTATCACGCACGAAAACACGCTAAACCGAAGTATTGAAACTCTCCAGTCGTCGGTGGACAACACAATAACCTGGTTCAATAAATGGCGTCTAAAACCCAACCCCCAAAAATCACAGCTACTCATCTTTAATCATAAATTAAATCCTCGATCACCAAAAATACATATGTTCAACGTCGAAATAGGAGCCCTTCAACACGCAAAATACTTAGGAATCCATATAGATCAAAAACTAAATTTTAATTACTATTTACAACTCTGCGAAACCAAAATGTTAACGAGAGCAGCACACTTTCGAAGTATTACCTTCGAAAACAGAAATATCCACATCAAACAGCTAACAAAAATATACAAAACCATATGCAGACCAATCATCGAATATGGTCATCCGGTATACCTCAACTGCAAGGAAAATGCACTTAAAAAGATAAAAACGGCCGAAACAAGTGCAATCCGAAAACTAACGCGCATCCGCCACCCAAACAATCCGCTACACAATCCCCTAACAGCCTACTCTACGAGTTAATAGGTATTACTCCGATAGTAAGGAGGACTCAGCATCTATCCGCTCAATTTGCCTCTAAACAATTAGATAACATCAACGAGCTATGTAGCAAACCATTACAGAGAAACCGTAAACCAAAACATCCTACACTCACATTACACCAAATCCTAGAAAGACTAGCTTGAGACAATGATCACATTCAATAGACATATTTTATTACTCGTAACCATATAAACCGCAAAAAAACGTATATCTATCTTCGAGAAAAAAAAACAACAACGACACTATAGACACGGCTACTCATGGGCTGAAGGACTCCGGTCGATGGCCTGTTGCCATTATACGATTCTGCGACCAAGATATTAAATGTACAGTTTTGTTTTGTGAAATGTAATACAATATATATGTATAATGTCAATAAAACCATTTTACTACCACTACTCAAAATTTGTAAAATTTCAAAATTTGTAAAATTTCAAAATTTGTAAAATTTCAAAATTTGTAAAATTTCAAAATTTGTAAAATTTCAAAATTTGTAAAATTTCAAAATTTGTAAAATTTCAAAATTTGTAAAATTTCAAAATTTGTAAAATTTCAAAATTTGTAAAATTTCAAAATTTGTAAAATTTCAAAATTTGTAAAATTTCAAAATTTGTAAAATTTCAAAATTTGTAAAATTTCAAAATTTGTAAAATTTCAAAATTTGTAAAATTTCAAAATTTGTAAAATTTCAAAATTTGTAAAATTTCAAAATTTGTAAAATTTCAAAATTTGTAAAATTTCAAAATTTGTAAAATTTCAAAATTTGTAAAATTTCGAAATTTGTAAAATTTCGAAATTTGTAAAATTTCGAAATTTGTAAAATTTCAAAATTTGTAAAATTTCAAAATTTGTAAAATTTCAAAATTTGTAAAATTTCGAAATTTGTAATATTTCAAAATTTTAGATTTTTTTACTCAATTTTGAGAGAAATGAAGGGGGGTCTTGGACAAAATCGCTCAACATCTAAATTAACGACGACCCTAATATACATATGTATGTATGTATATAGATACTACATGGCAAACTTGAAACGACTCCATTGAAATTCCATGGCCAACTTGGAACGACACGCTCAAAATTCCATGGCCAACTCGGAACGGCTTGCTCACAATTCCATGGCAAACTTGAATCAACTCGGGTTCAATTTCATGGCAAACTCGGAACGACTGGCTTCAAATTCCATGGTCACCTTGAAACGACTCGCATAAAGGTTCATGGCCAACTTGGAACGACTCGCTTGAAATTTCATGGGCAACTTGGAATTTTTTAAAATTTTGAAATTTTTTAAAATTTTGAAATTTTTTAAAATTTTGAAATTTTTTAAAATTTTGAAATTTTTTAAAATTTTGAAATTTTTTAAAATTTTGAAATTTTTTAAAATTTTGAAATTTTTTAAAATTTTGAAATTTCTTAAAAATTTGAAATTTTTTAAAATTTTGAAATTTTTTAAAATTTTGAAATTTCTTAAAAATTTGAAATTTTTTAAAATTTTGAAATTTTTTAAAATTTTGAAATTTTCGAAATTTTGTAATTTTCGAAATTTTGAAATTTTAAGTGAAATTTAAGAATTGAAGTAAAATTTAAAAATTCCAAGTTGGCCATGGAATTTTAAGCAAGTCGTTCCAAGTTTGCTATGGAATTTTGAGCGAGTTGTTCCAAGTTGGCCATGGAATTTTACGGGAGTCGTTCCAAGTTTGCCATGTAGTATCTATATATGCAGGCAACCTTTTTGTTAATCTCAACGCGATTCAATACTTGTATCTTTTTCAACAACAAACGGCTAACTGATTCTGGGACGCATAAACTTAGGTTTGTTAAGGACGATAAGTTAATATGACAGTCAACTTTGCGTTTTTTTAAAGATTAATCTACGTAAAAATAGGTATGAGAGGGTTATTTGGGTCACTGATTATGATTTTGATATCAAAGTTACAAAATTCAAGATGGCGGATAAAATATAGTGGTTATTTTGGGTTAACTTTGCTTTTTTGAAGCAATCAAGCTAAAAATAAAAATAAGAGAGGTTTTTTGGGTTGCTGATTACGATTCTGATATCAAAGTTATAAAATTCAAAGTGGCAGATCCAATATGGTGGTTATTTTCGGATAACTTAGCCTTTTTTAAATTTATCAACCAAAAAGTAAGTATGAGAGGGTTTTTTGGTCGCTATTTACGATTCTGACGACAAAATTATAAAATTTATTCTATTTATAATGTTTTTCACGTCATCTTTCGCCACGTTCATATCATGTTAAGTTCAATACATTTTATGATATTCATTCGATTTATTGAACTGCTACCCCGCGTAGAAAAAAAAAAATCTTTTCGAGAATCTTTTCAAGAATCTTGGAAAGAATCTTGAAAAGAATCTTGAAAAGAATCCCGTATAGGATCCGGAGGAAGATTCTTTTCAAGATTCTTTTGAAAAATGTTTTTTCAGCTTGATTGAATTGATCAGTTATATTTGGTTGGTCAGATCCGGAAAACGGCGTGATCTGATTAGATTGTAGCGATAAAATTGGGAGAAAAAAATAAAAAAATAAAATAAAAAAATAAATAATGTCGATCGCGAGACTCGAACCCAGGCCGCTCACCGTATTAGGCCGTTATCTTAGCCACTCTGCCATATCATCTTTCTTGGATGATAGTAAAATCAAATAGTATATAAGTGTCACCTGCATCTTTAGGACTTAGTTTTTTTTCCGAAAATGACGGATCGATGCACGTTACCAATCCCTGATCGTCAAGGATGAATTTTGAATCGTACCAGATACTGTAAAACAGAGCAAAGTGGTAACGTTCATCGATCCGTTATTTTCGGAAAAAAAACTAAGTCCTAAAAAAAGCAGGTGACACTTATATACTATTTGGTTTTACATTTATCCAAGAAAGATGATATGGCAGAGTGGCTGAGATAACAGCCTAATACGGTGAGCGGCCTGGGTTCGAGTCCCGCGATCGACATTGCCCCCCCCCCCCCCCCCCCATTTTATCGCTACAATCTGATCAGATCACGCCGTTTTCTCACCGTTTTTTCTCAAATCAAGCTGAAAAAACATTTTTCAAAATAATCTTGAAAAGAACCTTGAATCCTGTAAAGAATCTTGAATCCTGTAAAGAATCTTGGAAAGAATCTTCCTCCGGATCCTATACGGGATTCTTTTCAAGATTCTTTCCAAGATTCTTGAAAAGATTCTCGAAAAGATTCTTTTTTTCTACGCGGGACGTGACTTACACATCCTACTTAGCAAATATCACTTCATGAGTAGTATAGCCCGTCAGTTAAGTCATTAAAAAAAATTTCGAACATCAGATTTGACGAATTTCCGAAGCCTTGTCAAAACAAATAAAATCGGTCGATAACTTACGTTCGTTCAATTGGTCAGGTTCCGTTGCTTAACGTCGTTTAGATCCTTTCGATTGCATTTATTTCGTTTATTATTAAATATTTAAAATTAAACATTTGAAATGAAAAGTTTTTGTTTTTTTAGACGCCAACTTGCTCATTTTATTGTTTTGTCCGATTAAAATAATTTGAGTGCCTCTTAATTTCCAAACCCGAAACCCAATACAAATGTCACTAATGCAAATCTTTAGAAACATCTACTGTGGCTGGTAATTTTAAAAAAATGTATCAACCAGCCATAATGGACGAATTCTTTAGAACTATTTTTAGTATCAGCAGGGTATGTTGCATAATAATAACTTGCAGTGCTCATAAAAAAATATGTAAAATATGAGTATACCAATATTAATTCCATATGATTACTCATATAATAAAATATGAGTAATACCAAAAAAATTAATTTGTATGAAATGCCACGAATAATTGTGGGAAAAACTGGTAGACTGGTTTTTCGTTCATTCATTCTTGAATTCTTCAACCCTTTGTATCGCAGCCCACATACAGGTCACTAACGGCGCAAACGGTTGAATGTATGGTCTCATTTTTTTTAATTCGATGTTTCGATGCGAAAAATTTATTTTTGCGATTGTACAAACGTTTGATCATATTTTCAAGAAAATGTGAATTTCGTTGTTGAATAATACCTTTCCATCAAATTATATGATGCATATTTATCGAAGGAAATAATGGATATATACAACCCAGCTCTTAAATGATACTCACAGTGCACGACAATTTTGTAAAAGAGAGTAAGCTGTTACAAACAAAAAGATAGATTTTCTGCAAGTCCTAACGAAATATAATAATAAAATCAATACACTGTCTGAAATTTTTTTTTTATCAGAATAGAGAACTTCAGGAAAAATTTTAAGTTTAAAAAAAAGTAAATTTGGTTAAAAGATTTGAATTTCAGTTTTTGAAAATCGTATGCTCTAGATAATTTGTAATATTTGGTAAAAATTTTGAATGTTAGAAGAAAGTCTAAATTTTGCTGAAAATGAAGGCAGCTGGTAGTGCAGAAGATTTATTTTTGTCTGTCAGTCTTTTGCTAAAACGGACAACAGTTCTTAATTGTTTCTTAAATAATTCAAGTGTTGAGTCTCGTTTCTTTATAAAAATTCCGATGTTTCATTTTAAAAGTCCTTTCTATTCGTGCTTGTTATAACGATTCAAAATATTTTTATAGAAACTGCAAGTTATTGTGGCAAAATAATATGTTCTAAGGGAATACTTAGAAATATTCAAATATTTTTTACTCAAATAAAGATTTACAAGACAGTTGTAAACTAGTACACACAGTGTACAACACTTCGAAAAAGCGAGTTAGCTATTATAAAGAAAAAGATTAATGTACAGAAGGTCATATCGAACTATCTTTTTGTATGCCAATCAACTAACTGCAATTCGTATTTGATATGCAGAGTTTACGGCGGTCTACAAAAGCGTGTGAGTTATTCAGAATGCTAACGATATTTTTAAAGAATAAAATAAAACAAATTTTTTTTTCTGTTGGAATTTTCAATTTATTGTATCACGTACACGAAATGTGTCGTACAAATCATGAGGCATTGGGTCAGCTATGCTCGGCGCGCTAGTTCGTAGCCGTCTGGTACGGGCATGCGCTACCGTTCATACATTCTCTCTCTCCGTTCTCTCTTGCTGGGCCGACTATTCGGTCTGCAGGCATAGAGTGAGAACCGTCGGTTTGACGCGCAGGCGCACTTGCACTGTCTAGTTTCACCGTGTCCTCCCTGTATATTAGGGTGGTCGTTAATTTAGATGTTGAGTGATTTTGTCCAAGACCCCCCTCATTTTTCTCGAAATTAAGTCAAAAAAATTTGGTTAAAATTTAAGAGCTCTATCTCAACGGGAAAACATGCCTGCAAGCACAAACATTTTCCCATTCAAATAACATGGGAGTTTTGGCACAATTACTTTGAATTTTTTTCCGAGCCTCACAAAAGCGGGAAAAATTCAAATACTACACGAATTGCACGTCAAGTAATTGTACTTTGTACACAAATTTTAATGACCATCTCATCATTATATTCAACACGCCTAAGCCACTTAACCCTTTGAAGCATACATTTTTCCTGACATAAGATCTACTTTAAATTTGGGGTCCGGGGGTTTTTTGGGTCGCTTATTACGAATCCAAGCTCAAAATCCGGAAATTCAATATGGCGGATCCAATATGGCAGACCAAAATGAACAAAGTAGCTTGATGAAGATGAAACTCGGTATGCAGGGGTTTTTTGGGTCGCTGACTACGAATCTGAGCTCAAAATCCGTAAATTCAATATGGCGGATCCAATATGGCGGACCCAAATGCACAAAGCTTGATGAAGCTGGAACTCGGTATGCAGGGGTTTTTTGGGTCGCTGACTACGAATCTGAGCTCAAAATCCAGAAATTCAAAATGGCGGATCCAATATGGCGGACCAAAATGCTCAAAGTAGCTTGATGAAGATGAAACTCAGTATTCGGGGGTTTATTGCATTGCTGAATACGAATCTGAGCTCAAAATCCAGAAATTCAAAATGGCAGATCCAATATGGCGGACCAAAAAGCTTAATGTAGCTTGATGGAGATGAAACTCCGTATTCGGGGGTTTATGGTATCGCTGAATACGAATCTGGGCTCAAAATTCAAAGTAGCGGATCCAATATGGCGGAGCAAAATGCACAAAGTAGCAAAGTAGCTTGATGAAGATGTAACTCGGTAGGCCCTGGTTTTTTGGGTCGCTGATTACGAATCCGAACTCAAAATTCAGAAATTCAAAATGGCGGATCCAATATGGCGGACCAAAATGCACAAAGTAGCTTGATGAAGATGAAACTCGGTATGCAGGGGCTTTTTGAGTCGTTGAAAACGAATCTCAGTTTAAAATTGAACAATAAAAATGGCAGTTCCAATATAGGATAATGGCTTGGTCACTGATACTAATCTGAGCTTATAATTTGAAAATAACGAATGCCAGATTCAATTCGGTGGACTGAAACATAAAATTGTCTTGATGTAGAGGAAACTCGGTGCTTCAGGGTTATTGAAGTCGCTAATTTTGAAGCCAGTCAAAATATATAAATTAAAAACGTTCTAGTATGGCGTCCCAACGTGCAAGAAGTTACTTGACTTGAACAAAAGTCATTACTTCGAGCGATTAGACGTCACACATTACAAAACTGAATTCGAGATACAGGCATTAGAAGTATTGAACCAAAATAAAGGTAGTATTATGATTTGAATGTAACTCAGTACTCTGGATTTTTTGTGATAGCTGATTAGGTTGCATGCAGTCCAGCTGAATAACCATTTACATCGCGTAGTGGCTATCGTATTATCAGATACTTACGGCTACGTAGTTTATTCTGTTTTCATGCTTGCGCAGTGTAAAACGCCAACGGGTCAAAAAATTGCACAGTTGAAAACATATTGAGCATCTCCGATGTTCTAGTAATTCCAGTAAAATCTCCGGTTTTCGTTTGTCATATTGCATCCGCCATTTCTTATTTCTGGATTTTTAGTTCAGATTCGTAATCAGCTACCCAAAAGACCCCCGCATACTGAGTTTCATCTTTATCAAGCTACTTTGAGCATTTTGGTCCGCCATATTGAATCCGCCATTTTGAATTTTTGGATTTTGAGCTTGAATTCGTAATCAGCGACCGAAAAAACATCTCTGAACTCATTTTTTGTTCATTGTTTACCTGGCGGATTAACTATAATTACATTTATTATCTAAAAAACGTGTTTTTTTGTACTATAGTAATTATTAACATCCACTTAGTGAAACATAAACCCTTAATAGTCATATTGTAGTAGCAATTGGTCTTCTAACATCCTAAATATACATTTACATTCGTCGTTATACGCTAAAAAAAATTTTTATTGAAGAAAAACAGAGTTGAAGTAGGTGACATACCCGTATGTCACTATGCTTCAAAGGGTTAAGTCATTAAAGCCGGCAAGAGCCTTTATTTACAACTGACTTCGAGCTCTTTTCATTCGGTTACTTCATAGAATACAATTGAATAGAATAGTCTTTATTTCATCCTGAAATAAATTCCCTAAGGACCATACGCGGTGCATGAGTTACAAAAGAAGCAGAACTTAAAACTAAGACAGAGAGAGTACAGAAGACGATGCATGACAAATTAAAGAATAAGTAGACGCGTGACGATGTGCAACATATTACGTTTAACATTTTCCATTCCGTTGGCCGGACGCTCGAGGGCAAGGAGGTGCTAGAGCAGTCGTCCTTTGAACGTTTCAAGTGAAGGAGCCTCTGTTATGGTTCTGGTCAGCCCATTTCAGAGGCGCGATGCAGTAGCCAGGAATGACTTCTGGTACCTTGAGGAGTGGATAGTGGGCGTGCGAAAAGAGTCCGTAAACCCCCCCACATCACGCGGATTAGCCCTAGCGCGAGAGACGAGCAACTCCGGGAGGTAGAAAGGGACGCCTGTCCTCACCATGCCATAAAAGAGGCACCCGATAAAAAAGAGCCGACGATTAGCGTTAGACAACCAGCCGAACGAGCGCCTACCCTCGGAGATGTGGTCGCTGCGTCTAAGCTGCAGGACAGAACGCACCGCAGCATTGAACGCACGTTGTAGCCTAGTATCCAGGACACCGGGAATATCGCTGAGCACAGCCCAGCAATATTCGAAGTGGGGCAGGACCAGGGTCCTTACCAGCCACATGCGAGTTGGCATGTCGAACAAGTGGGATGATCTATATAATTGTGAAAGACTGCCATAGACTCGGCGACGAATTGCAGAGACCTGTTCTCCCTACTTCAAGGTATTATTGATTACGATACCTAGGTAGCGCAATGACGTACCCAGTTCAACAGGATGGTCGTGCACACGTAATGGCGGTAGAGTGGCAAAGTCGACTTTTTCCAGGAGGTGAGCTGTGCCGAAAATCATGGCTTTTGTCTTCAAGCCGTTCAGTGAGAGCGAATTCAGATTCACCCAGCCGTGTATACTGGTTATGTCCTCGTTGACCATGGCTATCGAAGTGACAACGTGCTCGGGTGCACACTGATAGTAGATGACGAGGTCATCTGGTCAGAGCAGGTGCGTGGTATGACTGAAGAGCCCATTCGGATCTGTTTCCGTCAGGAAGACGCACTGTCTGCGTTCTTCCGCATAAATAATAGGCGAACCAACCCAGGTTCGACGACGACAGTCCGACTAAGGCAAGTTGTGTAAAAGGGTCTCATGACAGACCGTGTCGAAGGCCTTGCTGAAGTAAAAAAGACAGCTAAGGTTAGTAGCCGCTTGTCCATACCAAGCCATATGTCGTCGGTGAACCTGAGCAGGGCCGTCTGCGTGCTATGTTTCTTTCTGAATCCAGTCTGCAAAGGATTGAGTAGACCGTTTAAGCAGAGTTATCCCTGCAGCTGGTCGCATACAAGTCTCTCCGTAACCTTCGAGAAAACGCAGAGGATGGAGATGGGACAGACGTCGGGTGGGTTAGCGGGCGCAGGGACCTTGCCGATAGGGGTGGTAAGTGCGGAGCGCCATAAGGAGGGAAAGGTGGAATCTGTTAAGGAAGTATTAATTAGATTGGCCATGTGAGACAACAGGATGCTGAAGATAAGTTTAAGGTAGCTAGCTGGGAGTGAGTCAATGCCAGAGGAATTGGAAGAAGAGCGTGAGAGGGCAGCGGCGACATCGTCTGTCGAAACTTTAGAGAAGGAAAAGAGTTCGTAAGGCATATGAGGTAGTAGCATGGAGATGGATGAGTTCGTTGGTGAAGTGAGTACGGGAGGAGCAGAGAAAACTGAGCAGAAGGCTAGATTGAGCTCATCGGGAGAGAAAGTAATTGGTTGTCCCAGTGTGACGGCCCTACATTGCATATGAAAAGACGATTCGAATGAGAGAAAAACATAGGTGACATTAGCGCAGTGGTTAGCGCTCTTACTCAGTACCAGAATAATCCGGGTTCGAATCCCGGTGATCACTATATCTTTTCTCTCTTCGATACTTCATCAGTCCATCAGCAATGCCAATATCCACACTTCCCCAAACTCTCCGCTCAGTCATTAAATGGTGTCAGAAGTTACGGGCCCAAAACGTCCTCAATTTCGCCTTGTACCGATGGAGCACACACACAGAATCCCGCAAATACCGGCCTGGCACTGAAGAGCTACTCCGCGGGATTCAACACGGCCGAGGGAAGAGGTCCGACGTTGGATACAGGCGTCGCGAAGAATCTACGATGATAACTCCACTGCAATCGCGTAACAGGAAACCTACATAACTCCACACTGTCGACGAGGACGTCGAGCTCAGTGAAGGGGGGTGTGTGGCGGCCCTACATTGCATATAAGAAGTCGATTCGAATGAGAGAAAAGCAGAGGTGACAATAGCGCAGTGGTTAGCGCTCTCACTCAGTACCAGAATAATCCGGGTTCGAATCCCAGTGATCACCATATCTTTTCTCTCTTCGATACTTCGTCAGTCCATCAGCAATGCCAATATCCACACTTCCCCAAACTCTCCGCTCAGTCATTACACTAGTTTCTTGTTTTTAATTATACCCATACGGCGCACTTCATCCCGGGCCTGTCGCGAGTTCCGGCAGGAGGTCACACACGAGAGAAAATGCTCTCTCTTGGCGTTGGAGATCAGGAGCTTTGTTTCATTGCGGAGCTGTCGAAAACGGAGCAAGAGGAGGCTAGTAAGAGCGGCAGAACCTTTATGTTTATTCCTGCGGTACCCTCGATAGGCCTGATCACGAAGTCTCATTTTCGAACGAATGGTGGAGCTGATCCAGGGCGCAGGTGGCCTGCACAGTCTGACGGTTTTGAGAAGCGCAAGGCTATGAATCGCTTCGAGAACCGTTGTGTTAAAAAGGTTTAATTTGTCGTCGAGAGAAGCATCCCCATCGAGGAGCGACCAGTTCCGACTTAATAGTTTTGACGTCTGAGCTGTGGAGCTGATAGACCGAAGAGCACGATATTCAAAAACGCGAGGGGGAGAAATCGATAATTCAACGTCCAAAACAATTGAGATTCTGTCGTGAACAGAGAGGAAGGGTACTGATGATTGTGTGCTAGCGAGTACATTAGCGGTGTCACCGACCACACAGGTATCTAACCAAGTATCGGAAGAGCTAATGTGATGAGTAGCTTGGAACAGAATTAAAACTAGCCCGTAATCGGAAATAAAGTCAGTGAGATGAGTTGCATCGGCCGAGTCACTGAGGAGATCTACGTTAAGATCACCCAGAATTACAATATTTTCATAATCAGGTAGAAAGGAAACGATCTCGTCCTCGAAGAGATGTAGAACACCAAGTCGTGGCGGACGGTAAGCAACGGCGAACAGTATTTTGATTCCTGAAGCGCAGCGAGCCTCACAGATAAGGTATTCGAGTTTCGCGGAGTACAAATGAGGCGAGTTATAGCGATTGTCGTGACGTGCAAAGCTGAGGGAAAATAAAGAGGCCCCCCCCCCCCCCTTCCCGAGTCTATCATTTCTCATGATATTGAAGCTATCGAGCGCTACATAATTGTCGTTTGTAAGTGTCGTGAGTAAAGGTCGTTTAGCCAGGTTTCTGATACAGCGATAACATCATGCTCGTTATTGTAGAAAAAGTCGCGGAACTCGTCTATATGTACTGGCAGCGATAGCGTGTTCATATGGTAGATACGCAGATGAGAGCTGGGAAAAACAGTGACAGAAAGCATACGTGAGGTAAGTCATTCGGCATTGTTGTTGTTGTTGCTCGATGGATTGACAGTGCCAGGCATGTAGTCGAGGCGATACTGGTCGGCAACAGCTGTAAGGCTCGCAGTCGAGTCGGCAGGAGTGGGGTGCTGGCGGTTTTGGAGACGAGAGCTACTTCCCACGGCGGTCGAGGCGGGGGTACCGGTGTGCGGTGGCGTAAGAGCCCGTGCTAAGGCAGAAGCGATTGAGGACAGAGGCGAGGGTTGTCCATTACGTAGACGTGGACGCGCGCCCTTCCCCAAGGGAGCACACGTCGTGGTAGCGTGCGGAGGTGCCTCTGTGGCTCGCGGGGGAGCCGCTGAGGGATGGTCGATGATGATCAAAGGGACGCCATTACGTGTAACGAGCCGTAGCCCTTGCTCTCCACTAGATGCCCGTATGTTGAGCTTGTCACGCTTTTTCCGGTAAGCCAAATCTTGAGCAGGCGTCCCGTCGGAGCGGATGTATACCCCTGCGTATCGTTCATGCTGGCGGAGGAGTGCTAACGACCGAAAGATGACGGCTACTGCATCTGCTGACGGCAGGGTGACCTTGACTAGGCGAGGGAGCGTTCGCTGGCCCTCAGGTCTAGCGCGCACCCCGATGCGAGTAAAATGTAAGTCAGTTGCATTGATACTGGGTGCAACTAGGTGCAGTAGTGCCAGAACCGAGGCATGGTTAGCGGTAGCTGTTGCACTTTCAACAAGCCCGAAATTCATTATGTTTCGCCCTTTGTCGTGCTTGTCCAGTTACAGCGCGAAAGCTTCAAGTCGGTGGTGACGGCGGTAGCTTGCTCCGTGGCTGAAACCCTCGCGGATGCGGTTTCTGCGACAGCGTCTATGCGCGATGACAGTGCAGCGTAGTTTTTATCCACTTTTCCAGCGAGTTCGGCATTTTCCTGTTGGGGAGTGACTGTGGCAGCTTCGGAGGATGAGAGACGAGTCAGCACATTATCCACCTTGCTCGACAGGGAGGTGATGAGTCCACTCAAGGGGTTTTCAAGTTGTTGAAGGCCGGCTTGAAAATTGGACAGGTCGGGCGGTGAGGTAGTAGGTAGAGGTAAGGGCGGCAGTGGTACATCCAGGGGTTTCAGTGACAGCGCGTTAGTGATAGGTGCGGCGGCGGATTGCGCGTGCTGGGTGCGACGTGAGATGGAGGAGAGAGTCAGTGCACGGCTTGCAGCGGAATTTTTTTTTTGGTCGGAGGCTTTTCAAGTCCTGAATTACGCAACACACATTCGCCGTGGAAGAGCTTATTGCACGGGCCGATGCAGCGATAGCACGAAGCCGCAGCGCCCGGCGCACCACATTGTCCGTATTTCTCCATAACGAAAAGAAATAAAGACAGATAAGCGTGTATACTTGAAGGAATACGGCAGCAGCGGATTTCACACCACGTAAATATAGTCGCGCACAAGTGTAGCGCTCACACGGGCTATATAGGACTATATAGGAGGCTATCGAGGAGCAAGCGAGCAACCCTCGCAAGCAAGGTCACGCACCACAACAATATCACGGTAGACAGGCGATAATACCTGGCACTGAATACTCTCGCGCTCAATTATAGAGGATTAACGGTCACGAGAAGAAGAAGAACAGAAGATTGCGAGCGATGCACTAAGACTATAACGGTCGTGTTGCGGTTTTCGGGAGGCGCGCACCGAGACCGAAGGAACAAGCCGCGAATTAAGTCAATAAGTCAAAATGAGTATGACGTATGACAAGGTCGACACAGGACGAAGTATCATACGTGTTGACACGTCAAGCGACTGTACTGTACTTCATGTGCAAAATAATTCGAAACAGATTAACATTATGTCTTAAGGGTTTCTCTTTTTGATAGTGCCAACAAGAAATTCCGGAAAGAATTTTTCGATTACAAAAAAATGGTTTTTTTTAAAAGCCATATGATTTCTTAAACATTTTTTTAACACTAAGTGACTTTTCAGGACCTTTTAGCTTTTCTATAGAGGTCAAAACCATTTAGATCGTGTTTTTAATGTCTGAATGTGAAAAATAGACTAAGGAAATTTTTTTTGTCCTTGCGTATAAATCAAGATGGCGCCTACACTAAAAATTACGTTTAGGAGAATGTAACTCAATAACATTGAACTTTAAATCAAATATCCAAGGAATAAAAATTCTCAGAATTTATTCGAGGAATGATCTTGAATTTTTTCAGAATTTTTCGAGAAATTAGAAAATTTTCCAAATATTGGCAGATTACAAAAAAATTTAAAAAAACTTCAAAGAATTTTGAAAAAATTCAGTAATATCAAGTGGCTAATTCTAAGCACTTTTTGTTTATAGATATTATTTCTAAAATTCATAAACATTGACAAAGGAATTACTGAACTCTGGGAGCCATCTTGAATTATACACAAGAAAAAAAAATTTCTTTAGTCTATTTTTCAAGTTCAGACATAAAGAACACGATCTAAATGGTTTGAACCTCCACAGCAAAGCTGAAAGTTCCTGAAAAGTCACTTAGCGCGAAAAAAAAGTTTAAGAAATCATATTACTCTTTTAAAAAAACCATTTTTTCGTAATCAAAAAATTTTTTCCGAAATTTCTTATTGGCACTATGAAAAAGAGCAACCCTTAAGACATAATGTTAAACTGTTTCGAATTATTTTGCACATTAACTAACCGAATAAATAGAGCTCGAAGTCAGTTGTAAAAAAAGGCTCTTGCCGGCTTTAATGACTTTAGTGGCTTAAGTGTATTGAATATAATGATGAGATGGTCATTAAAATTTGTGTACAAAGTACAACTACTTGTCATACAATTTGTGCGGTATTTGAATTTCTCCCGCTTTTGTGAGGTTCAGAAAAAAAAATTTAAAGTAATTGTGCCAAAACTCTCATGTTTAGTATTGTAATGTCTCGAGCACTTATGTCTATGCTTTTGTCATGGGTCTCCATTGCAAGGACCCCATGGCTCCCGAATACTCCCTGAGTATTCAAGGAGTTAATCCCATGTTATTTAAATGGGAAATGTTTGTGCTTACAGGCACGTTTTCCCGTTGAGATCGAGCTCTAAAATTTTTACTTGTTTTTTTTTTAATTTATTTCGAACAAAATGAAGGGGCGTCTCGGACAAAATCGCTCAACATCGAAATTAACGACCACCCTAATATATATATTTTTTACAACCCATCCAGAGATCTTTGAAAAGAGAAAATATAGTCAGAAAGCACAGCATATTTTGCATGCGTTGCACATATGATATGCAGTGTGTAGGAGCCGAGATTAAAAAATGTTCCGTACTCCGATGGAGAGAGATTTTCTACATTCGTATAAGCGGACGCGATTTTCTTATTCGACATGAACGAATGAATAGACTCGTCGAAATGGCCCGCCAACAGAGAGAACACGAGACGAATGGACAAGCGAACGAGGGAACGGGCGAATGACGAGAAAACGGAAAAAAGTGCGATAAGCTTTCGGCAATGGTGCTTGTGCAGTGGCAGGAGGACTGAGGAGATGTAGAAACTGGCCGGACCACGCCGTGCCACGCTCGTTACTTTAAACTTGCATCAGCTTTCCCCGGATATAGCTTTCCCAGGACGTAGCTACGAGCAATTCGCTTTCGCGGTGTTCACTATGTACAGGAAGAATACGCACCAGATTTAGAGGTACTGGAAACAAGGAACGACGCTGAGCGAAAACTTAACGTTACACGTGACTACCTGCTTCTCTTTACTCGCAATTTCGCTAACAGTAACTGGAAGATGAAACTTTGCATGTCATATGCCCAGTGGTTATTACAACCTTGCGGTACGTGACGGATATATTTAGTTTATCAGCGTTACTCCTCATTCCGTTATCGCAACAGGATAAATAGGAATTAATCGGATGAAGTTTGAAATTTTCAAAATATGTGATAAGCTCATAGATGATGTGGGGATTAGAGGAGTCTGCGAGAACTTCTGGCGGTTTCCAATGATCTAATAGCAACAACTTCCGCTTCAAGTTTGCATGGGATATATGCTTCTATTTTCTGTCAAAACAATAGGAAGGACTCATTATGATTAATGTGGATGTTGTGGGTTGGACGTCAGATAAAGCTGGAATAGTACTGACGAGTGAGTATATTCCAATTGGTATGAACTACATCAAGCGTAACAACATAAAATCGGTGGTCGATAATTGTGGGCATGTAATGGGTAATATTGTTTCAGAGCTTAAACTAATTACACTGAGAATAATGATTCCGAGGAAGTGAGTGTATTGCACTATCTTTCATCTCTTTTCTCTTTCTGTTTTTCGTTTTCTTCGTACAAAGAAACGATATATTCAACGGAAAACAGTCTGCCAACTTCAGCGCGATTGCAGTAATCACTGCAATGATTATGCGTTCAGTCATAAAAAGCGAAAAACCGGATAGTCGGGTACCCATGTGCGGTATATAATTTTGAATTCGAATGATCTTATCGCGTAATTTTATATGGAGAACGCTCTCAAGTAATCGCGTTACAAAGTATTTCCAGTAGGAGAAATGGCGTAACAATTTCTCTGAAACAAGAATGAATTGACACTAAAAGTATTGTACAAGAAGAAAAGAAAGGGATAATATTAGATATCAAAATTGAATAATATAACTTAAACTGATTGGTGCAACGTACATTGAATGAAATAGTCTGCTTCTCCCGGAGAGATATATCGATGATTTCTTTCATCATAAATGAATGAGACAATTAACTAATATGAAGTGATATAAAGATGTTTAAATAATCAAATTACATATTTGCACCTTTGCATGAATGAAATTTGGTATAATTCTATGAACATATAATTTTTATTCAGTCTGTCTTCACTTGGAATGTATATATAATTATATATTGTGACGAGGCGCTGGTACGCGCTCGCATCAACGCGCTGGGCCTAAGGTGCTCGAGCACCCGAGCCCCCCAAAACACTTGCGTAGCAACCGAATCGCTCCCCGCCGTCAAAGCTCATACAGTCCCGAGAACATTTGACTGCCGTGTTTATCGCTTACAGGATTCTCGGAATTAGAGCGAGGCGCGGGGAGAAGCAAACAGCGACGTTAGATCGATGGAAGGAGGGCACGAAACAAAGCGACGATCGACGAACTCGATCGATGACAGGCCGTGACCCCCACCCCGGACGTCCGAAGCCCTTGCGACCCGGCTAAGCGTGCGAGAATTAAGAGAAGAGGGAGTCGACTTTGAGTCTTGATTGAGTCCTGATTGGTATTGAGTTGGAGGAAGAAGAGAGTAGAGCGCTCGAGCAGTCCTCGCGCCACTCTCATAAAAATACAACCGCGTGTGTCGAACCGTAGCTACGAGAGTCTCGCAGATTAATAAGCGATAGACCCGTGCACGAGCATACCGCCGTGGTTTTATTAGATAGGGAAAGTCAAGTTTAGTTAGAACACTGTATTGTTGGATAATTAAAGAACCAGACTCGAGGAGCCCGTGAGCCGTCGTCGTGAAGCAGAGTAGCCGGCAACGAAAAGGTAGGCGCACGTGGTGCACCATAAAAATTGTATTGTCCGCGTGCGGCAGATCAGCCTCTCGTCGCGAACGGCCTCTCCGTTACTCGTTCAAATATTGTTGTTGATTAATATCGTGCGTGCGGAACCGCGGTTATTGTCGGACTCGAGTCATCCATGTGTAATCATAATTTTGTAGAGTTGTTTCTTAAATTCGCTTTAAATAAATAATTGTCGTTTTTCTTCATTGTTTTGGAAAATTAGAAAAGAAGTGTCCGAGTTAACTAATTTTTGCATGCGCCCCGAACTGCACCCCATTTCAGCTAGCAAGGTAAAAAGAAAAGTAAGTGAAAAGTGCATCAACCTCCCTGGCTTTCGGGAGACAATAGAGAGCCTGGCGCCCAGCAACCACATTAGTGGTAAGAAGCAGCAAGAATAAGTGAATCTTTGGGCGTCGTTATATTTGGTCGGCGCTCCTCGTCAAGTCACCGAAATACTTGTACGAGGGGCCCGTCACAATATATATATTTTTCAATTGTTGTGATGCCGTTTATAGTAATTAACTAGGCTAAACACGCGCGCTAGTGTGCGCGCCTGAAATTCTTTTTCTTAACACGTGCATCCAAAATCCGAGTTGGCCCACCGTTTGCAGACAGACAAAATAGCTGAATGCCACACCGGTGTGCAAAGCATTTTGCACACCGCGCGAAGCGGTTTGCACACTGTTTGAGGTTGCTATGGTACCTCCGAGGACTAACCGCTTTTTGCATGTCTGTAAACGGCGGACAAACCTGGATTTTGGATTGCACTCGTAAAGAAAAATATGGTTCGATACAAGAGGTCAAACTCGCTTCTTGCGCACTGTTCGTCTAAAGGCGGAGTGAAGCCTTTGGCTTCGCGCTGCCTTCGGACTCGCAGTGCGCAAAACGCTCGTTTGGCCTCTTGTATCGAAATATAATATTGCGCTACTGCGCTTTTATAACCCTTCCAAAAATCACGGGCTCTGCAACGCCCGTCCTCTTATGTCAAATTTGGTACTAAACTGAAATTGTTCATCGCGGACTTTTCTAGCAAGCAATCACAGAACGAATAAAACGGTGACTATCCCTTCCGTTACTCATGAACTTTTTAAAGAGAAATATTCGTATTAATTGATTTGCCTGTATATTGACCATTGTGACGTTTTTTGTTTTCCTTCGTTATTGCATATCCATAGAAGCATTCATTTAGCTCAATAAAACATTGTCTATGAAAGAACATTTAAGATATATTAAACCGTACTAATCTGATGGTGTTATACGAAAAGGTTTAAAAATAAATTTCAAAAACGAACAAAATAAAATTTCATTACACGTATTTACTTGAATAAGTATTTTGAAATAATGAGTAAAATAAGAATAATTAAAAGACATTTATACAAACTAAGCTCTACCGTGCTTTCATTCCTTTAGTAGAATGTGATTTCTAAGTTACGTTTTGCTTCTGAATGAATACATTGATAAACGAAACGAGAACTGATACATCTGCTTCAAGACAATTTTCATTGATTCAATAACACTACATTCCATCACGATTGAGTTCATTCAAAGGAGAGGTATCATCAACATTCAAGTATGTCATTTCATAGCCGAAGATTGCCGTCAATGGAAACTTTTCAAGGAAACTTTTTTTCGCTGTATTAAATTAATAAGGGCATGTGAAAAATGGCGATATAATAATGTACCTATAGCTGTTCATTCTCTTTTCCCTTTTTCCAATTGTTCTCTGTAAGAAGGCTTATGAGTCAACAAAATTCATCAGTGTCTTTTTTTTCTCCTGCGATTTTTTGTAAATCCACCTGCGTGTCTGAAACATTTAATAGTGTAGTCAAAATTATCCGACGAAGGTTACAAAAGTAAATCTTCGGGTCTCACTATTTTCGCAAGAACTACGGAATTATTTGTCGTTACTTCATAAGCAGCGATAGTCGTAGCTCTATTCATGGACAATGAAGCTAACAGCATACCTGTTAGTGATGATCATATGTGATTGCGCGTGTCTTGGGAAAAATGCGGTGGAAGTGCTTCTAACGAGGACACCAGTTCAGAAGGACCAATAAATTCGCCGGAAGGAGAGGCAATGAACAATGCCTGACAACGACAGCTGCCGAAGATGAAACGAAGGAAGAAAAAACCAGGGGCATCGAAGAATTTGGTAAAGTTCGCTAGCTCAGCTGCTAATGATTCATCGTTATCGTTGCGAGAAATCTGCAACGTTGCAGAAAAGTACTACATTCGAGGGTTCACAAGAGCTTTTTCTACACTCCTCCCCTTAAAGTCGCCTAGTTTATTTAGGAAAGTACGTCTCTCATGTAGTAACAGCTCTTGGAAATCCGGTAACGTGAAAATAAGACAAGGCAATGTCATGTTGTATCACGTGATCCAGGGAGTAAGTTGACGGTAGGATTGTACACATTCTAGTCGCAACTGGGGATTCCTCCCAGTTATACTCGGCAGCGGCTAAGCCCATTAGTTGGAAACTGCATTACTGCCGGCGGTCACCTAATACGGATTTGGTTAAAGTTTGTGGGCCTCGTCGCATGGTACTTGTCTGTGTTTCACGTTTCCTCGTAGACAAGCTCCTCGTCCCAGTCCTGAATCTATATTCCAGTATCTACGAACTACGCTTTGTTCCTGGTGAGGATCAACCACGTGTTCATTTTAAAGCCTCGCAGAGAGTTTGGATTCCAATCCAAAGTTTATGGAGACACTGGTCACGTTAGGACAAATAGATGGGAATGTCTCGTTACCGTTTTGGGGGACAATGGGGACAATTGAACCTTCTTTTTTCTCACTTTCTCATCACATACGAAAGATTAAAGAAAACGAGAAATTATTCCGATCCACAAAAAAACATGGGTGTTCGGATTTTTTGACCCAGTAACTTATATGATGAGAAAGTTACGGGTTGCTAGTACGCCAGTAGCAAATCTTCTTCGATTATTCTATTGTAAATTAGCATATACTGGAACCTCCCGTATTTAATGAACGCAAATGGTCAGGAAAATCCGATTTCTCATAGTGAAACTTAACGAATATGATTGGCCCTCCACATATTTTCCTTGTCTCCGTATTACGTGGGATAGGAGAGATTCCGAATAACTTTATGGGGCTAGCCTGGAAACTTGAAATGTAACTTTTGTTCATACATTCAGAAAAATATGTGATTGAGCTTCTTTCGAGATATTGCGTAATTAAAGTCTATTGATGCGATTCTTAAAACGACTGAGCTGTTTATTATTGATTTAGAAGTACTTCAAGCCTTGATATGATCAACGTGCGAACCAATGAGATGTTAATTCTCTCCTCACTTCAGTGGCAACAATTGTGTTACAAAACAAAGACATTCCAAAGAAGGCCAATATCTTATGATACGACTTTAATATTGCGAAGGAAATTACAGATATTCATGATTTCTTCCTCTCCCTCTGTCCAGGTATTGTCTTTTATTAAAAATTCCAAGTGCTTTATTTTGATCCAGTACAATTACTGAAACCGCGGAATGAATTCCGGTATGTTACGAGCATCCTCCATACTTTCAATGACATTCCAGTCCTCAGAAATAGTACGGAATATCTATATCCTGATATCTACTGTCTCTTCATTCCACCTTCGTTCCTGCTTCTCCTGGAGCATGCTCCACGCGTACATTTTAGCCTCCGACGTTCAGTTTAGATTCCAATTCAAAGTTTAAGGAGCGCCAGTGAGATATAGGTGATACATAGGCAGTCCGGATAGGCTTTGTCGGTTGGCGAATGGTGGGGCACTATTATTTTCCCGATATTCTCTTGCGACTGCTGCCGCAGCCCGAACTCGAGCAGCCATGTACTCGAATACATTTACAAGTTATATAGAAAGTTATAGATCGTATAGTGCACAGTATGGCTAGCACTTTGCCGACTCGTCATTATAGGTATACATGTATAGCTCTATATATATATATATATATATATAACGCCTCTATGTATGAGTGCAAAATTTTCGAGACGGTCTTCAAGGCTTCGCAAGGTTTTAATATCCGTGGAATATTTTAGTTTGCTGAGAGTATACGATCACCGAGAAGAAAAAGCAGCAGCACCAATATAGGATCTCCTGCGTACCTGTTTTCTCATCCTACTTGCTTCGTTCGACCGTTCGAAAACTTCGATATTGAGTCGATGTGAAACACGTCTTATGGTGTCTCTCTCTTGCCCCCTTGAAGCCCGCATCTGCTTCCATTTCTATCGCGCCCACACGTGTAATCACATAGCCTTAAACCCTTGGTGAATATGTCCCAAGAATCGTTCCTCCCCGGTAACACCGGTTCGTACACTATCTCGCGGCTGAAGCACCGTAGACTGCTAACCGGAAACTCTAGTACACGAGCATTAGATGTTCGCGAGCATTATATGTATGTACATAGTGTGTGTGCATGGGTATAGGTGGTTAGGGACGCGGGTTTTGAGTACCAAGGAAGTTGACTTAGCCCACCAACGTGAAAGACCCTATCGATGCCTTACATTGCCATATAATACTATACGGTGTGTGAAGACTGACAACAGTAGTTTTCTTACGAGTTGGGAATTTGATATCTCTTTGTTGGATAAAAACTGGCTCAACTTATCTTATTGATACACTGTAATTATTTTATAAGTCTGTTTACATCGGTTTGTTTGATGTACGTATTTATTACAGGGAATTGTTTCTCTATTAGGTCACTATTACCCCAAGCGGTGGTCAACTAATACCCTAAATACACTCTCTCAGACCCTAATCGTCTTAAGGGGTCTCTGAACTAGATCGGATGAATAGATTATACAGCGGCACTTTGTTCGAAAAGTAAAAACTTCATAAACGACACGCGTGGTTGTGCGGTCGGTGTGCGGTTTTGACGGTCTACGGATGATAAAATATGTATGTTATATAAGATTGCAACAGTTTGTATATTCATCATATATTTCAGTAACAAAATAGAGTACAAATCTAGGACGAATATGTGGAAATACATAGTAAATACAGAGAGGACACGGTGAAACTAGACAGTCCAATGCGGCTGCGTAAGAATTTAGGAAGCCTGATTAGCTACTGCCTACGGCCGCCAGTGCGTCTCATCCGAGCGGCGATTGTGTCCCCACGCGCCATCAGAATGGGCCAGTAAGGGTAGTAGTAGGGGCAAGGGACGCTACCTGAGCTGTTAGGGCAGACGCCAGAAACCAAGATTCATTTAGAACAAAACATTCCCCCTCTCCGTTCTCTCTTGCTGGCCCGACTACTCGGTCTGTACGCATAGAGTGAGAACCGTCGGTTTGACGCGCAAGCGCATTTGCGCTGTCTAGTTTCACCGTGTTCTCCCTGTATGCTTAAGAGATATGTATGTAGTGAAAACACCGAAATGTTATATAGACTACATTTATTTTGCACTGATCTTTATTTTCATGTAGATTCCCCACGTTGAGCAGAGTTACGGATTGTTTGCAGCCGTAACTTCGATTGGTAACCGCTTAGCCGTGCACCGGATGGCGCATCAGTCAGTAAGAGGTCCGTTTTCCTAAGACCTCGGTGTCTGTGGTTACGGAAGTTACTTTTGTATATGGGGCATTACATACCGTTTTGACCTGAGTCGGACCCTCGACCTCTCGTATTTGGTTGAAATTTTTTTATGTGATTGGACCAACCCCAAAAAGTACTGAAAAATTTCTTCAGCTTTTTTTATTCCAATTTTTTTTTGCAATTTTTCAAAGCTAACATATTTTAGCCCACATGTAGAAATCTGAAAAAATTCGTAAAAATTCTGCATGAAATAACAAAAGTTTTGAGCCTAAAACCAAAGTGAGCCGAGTTTCGCTTTTATTTATTTTTTCTATAAAAAACCATTCAAAAATTGAGAAACGAAAGAGGAAAAGTTATAAAATTTTTCTAAAATATTGCTTTCTCCTGCAAGTGCTTTTGTTTTCGTGAAAAAAAAATGCAATTCATAGAAAATATGTTCAGAATGTTATGTTAAAAAAGGCATATCTGGGAAAAATTTCCGGTGCATGTATATGTGCGAATGTGGGCGTGTGTGTCTATGGGTGTGTATTTCGTGAAAGGCAGTGAACACGAAAACGATCGTAAATTTTCCGCAATTTAGCTGAAATTTGGGACACATGTTGAATGATCACTACAGCAGATAGCTATCGAGATCGGCCTCGATAGATTAACAAGAAAATAAGCTATCAAGATTTGAACTTTTTCTTTCTAAAATCGAAAAAGTTTAATAACAAAAATCTTGATAGCTAATTTTTCTGTTATGGATAGGATTGCTTCGGCGATTGGTGGCTCTCCTTTCCTTCGCCGAAGCAATTCTATTGATTCCTAACTAACGGCTAAAGCTACACCAAATTAATATTTTCCTGTTAATTAACTAAGGCCGATTTCAATAGCAATCTACTTTAGTGATCATTCGACATGTGTCCCGAATTTTAGCTAGATTGCTGAAACCGTTTTTGTGTTCACGGCCATTCACGAAATGCATATTTTAGGGAAAGCAATATTTTAGAAAAATTTGATAACTTTTCCTCTTCCGTTTCAAAATGTTTGAATATTTTATTCTAAAAAAAAAAAAAATAGAAGCGAAACCCGGCCCACTTTGGTTTTAAGCTTAAAATAGTATATTACACTATTAGGGCAGAAAGTTTGCACTGCACGCCATCATGGCGCGCAGTTCAGGGCTTTCAAACTTCTGCCCGTGTAGTGTATACTATTTTTTTTTATAGCCGGTCGAAAGTACGAAAAATATTGTATATATTAAATCGAAAGAAGTTGATGTCGGTTTCCGGACATTTGCGGCGCGAGCGAAGCGAGTGCTGTTGGTGGGGGGGGGGGGGGGGCAGGCATCAAATAAAAGAAAGCAAATGTAAACAGTTAAATAAACTTATTTTATATCAACGTGATAAACTGTTAAATTAAACAAACATAACTGTTTTTTTCGTTTGAAAATAAATAAACAAGCATATTATCTGCAAGTTAATAAATCAACAAGATTTAAATTAATTTGGTAATTCCAATGAATATTACTGCGTACATTTTTTAATCTAATTTTTACCATGGTGACATGTATAATAGATAATATAATCGATTTATTTTATGCCCGTCCCTTCGAAGTTATATCTTAGTAACATAAAGCGTACACAACTAGCGTAAACAAAACACGTAATGAAAGCAACTTCACGTATCAGTGCGAATGAAAAAGTTTGTGCTCCCGGTGTAACAAAAGACGTATGCGTAGCTCTACCAATGCACGAATCTTCAGCTCTTTGCCTCGAAAAAGGTGCAAAAGATGCGTACTTTCGACCGAGGTATAAAGAAAATTTTTGTTATTTCATGCAGAATTTTTTCAGATTTTTTAAATTGAGCTCAAATATGTTAGCTTTGAAGAATCGCAAAAGAAAAAAATGAAATAACAAAAATCCGAAAAAAATTTCCAATACTTTTTGGAGGTCCAATCATATAAAAAAATTTCGACCAAATCTCAGAGGTCAAGGGTCCGACCCAGGTCGAAACGGTATGTAATGTCCCATACATATGGGAAATTAAACTGATATCAGGCCGTCCCGTGTGGAAATCTGTTTGGGATAAACTGGTTTGAACCTAGCGTCTAGCTAGTTTCTCTTATTAAGGTTTTCTGTAAAGGGACTAGATATAATCTAGCTAGAATACACTTATAGATAGCACGGCTATCTAGATTCTATCTAGTTTTCATGGCGCCGGTTATTTGACGAGAAACTAGACATAATCTATCTAGCATACACGTATAAATGACACGGCTGTCTTGGATTTATCTAGCTTTCATGGCGCAAGTTATCTGACGAGAAACTAGACATAATCTGTTTACCATATACGTATATGGTCATCTAGAGTTGAACCAGTTTTGCTTGAATAAAATCAGAGTTGTCAATCCCCATTAATTCATGGGATATAGTTTGCAGTACAATTTGTTTTTTAATTGTGATATAATAATAATGTGTAGTGATTATAAAATAGAGTGTAAACGTTTGAATAGCTGAGAAAAATAATAATTTTCGCTTTAATATTGGAAGAAATAGTGAAAAAACATTAAAGAAAAATTGAATGCATTAAGAAAATAATGCATTAATTATTTCTTCTATTTTTCCACTATATCTTCCAATATTAAAACGTAAGTTAGTCTTTTTTTTACCTATTCAGATGTCAAAAAGGACTTTAAGAATACCGTGAACAAATTTCCCTTTAAAATTAAAAAAAATGAGGGCAAATTTTTATGCACATTTCCGAGGAGGCGGTACTCGCGGTCGTTCCTCACCTGTTACTCGGTCATGTAAAAACTGAAAAAAAAAAAAACATTTTTCTAGCGCCCAGAGTGGCCAGACCTGTTAATACAAATTCATTTTAAATGCCGAATGGGAAAATTTATGTTTTATATCAAGTTCCTCGGTGTTCTTCATGGCGAGATTGCGCATTCACTCATAAATGTGAACGAAGCGAAAATGACTATTTTATTTTATTGACATTATTACCTATTTTTGTTTTGAATGTTTTTATTCATAAAGACTCCCTAATGGCAAGAATTCCTTTTCTTAAAAAAAAAAAGCGATTGTTCGTAGTATATTTTCCCTGTTATGTGTCATTAATCGAAATAAACGTCATTAGTCACACTAAAAGAACGTATATTAATTCTGTTTTTATTAATCCTGAGATATTCCTTAGACAGTTTTATTCTATAGAGTTGGGCTATTTCCGTGCTGGCTAATCAGTAGCCAAGTTTACTAGATGTATTAGTAGATTCTTATCCAGGTTCTAGATAGTTTTCTTATATAAGAGCTGGACAGCGAGAAATTACATATAGCGATCGGATCTATCTAGCTTTCTCACCTAGATCTTGTACAGCAAATATGAAAACTTGTCGTTTTCTAGCTATTGGCGAGTTTGAATTTCCACACGGGGTCTATTCGCTGTGCGAGGAAAGAAAAGATTAGCACCATAGCCAAGAAATGGGTTAACACAGCCAACCGATCATTCGATTTCCCGTACAACTCAAATGGTAGTGGCAACGATTTGAATAGTACTGCCAACGATTTTAGTAGTTGTCAAAATGATTCAAAGTATTATTTTACTCTCTAGTTTTAGGTTAGGTCCTGGTTTTTCTACATCTTAACGATTTAAAAACTACTATGAGTGCATCTGGACCGCAAAAACTTGCCAGCGATTTTGTAAATTTGGTAGATCACATCTTTCTGGAACATCTGTGATGAAATTCAGGGAAGAAATTAGCAGTAATCTTGGTTAAGTTTGGAAAGTTATTTGCTTTTACTTTATTTTTTACTTTCTAGTACGTATTTGCGTGACCAGACCAGCTTATATTAAATATAGTAACAATTCACTATTCCATATCGATTCGTAAATTTATAGATCTAGCTGGATCTAAAATTCTTTTTTCTCAGTTAACAGAAATAAAAGTTAATGTAAAAACAATCAGGAATTCGTTGCACTGAACAAAAAGTTTTGGTGCCATTATTCATTCATTCAGATTATTACCTATTGTAGTACGATAACCATAGAGGAATTCTTATTACCGCATGTTGATATCTGCATAGTAAATCATAGACTTTATTCTAAATGCACACAGGTAATTTTTTCATTTGTGCGTTATTCTTCGTGTATACTTTAACTTATCCACAACTTCATGGCAAAACTATGCGCATAGTGAATGAAAAAAGGGTCGTTTGCTTTTTGCATTTTTTTGTTCCGATTGAGTGACACTAGAAGCGAATTCCAGTGACGTACCGTCATTTTTAAAATTGCGAAAAAACAGGAAAATAATACACGATTATTCCACTCTTTGTGGAGCCTCGGGCTGTAAGTGTAATTTTATGACATTCTCGGTTGGCAATGTACCCGCCGAAAAATGAGTTTGCTATCGTATTCACGTGTCTCTCGTCTCACTCTTCTCTGGGATTCTGTAAAGAGCGCATTGTTTGTAATTTCCGTTCGGACCTACGCTCTATGGCCATTGTTATAACTGGAAACAAGCGACGTGGTTTGGACTCCGAGGTTGGCTGAGTGCATTTTACGGATCGATACATTTGGTCCATAATACTCGGTCCAAGCTCCACATTCAACGACGACTTTCACTGTGGTTTAACGGGAATACTGCGTTAGGGAAATGAAAAAAAAATTGGCGGACGCTGTCACGCTTTGCCCATTCTTTGATAACAATATTAACGGCACCATTCTCCGTTTATACCTTTTTTGTCTCAACCCCTCTTCACCTTTCCGCGCGGTAATTTTATACATCGTTTGAATTCTATGCAGAACGCGCGCACCAGTGCTTCGAAATGCAAAATGAGGATCCGTGGAGCGTGAGAGAACATTGGTGTGAGAGAGAAGGCTTTCGCATAAAGTAATTACTACTGCCATTAACGCTCCGCTCAAGGCGAAATTACCGGCTTCCACAGAGTTGTCTTTTAATTCGCCGAACGCATTTACTCTTTAGGCATAAGATCAATTTGGGTTGGAAAAGTTCTCTAGAGTTTTCTGCAATGAGCAAATCCTTTGGCTGACTCGAAATTTTTAAAAATTGTTATACATTTGGATCTGTAAATTCTTTGAATAATGATTTAGGTGTTGAAAATGATAAAATGTGTGGAGATTATTTTTTGCCAGGATTCATTATAGTTTTTTTTGTCATTATATTCTTTATAATATTTTATATTCACTTACAAGTTCCGAGACTAACACATTTTTTCATTCGTTGGTAGATATTTTTTCGTTATCTAAATCTATTTTTGAAACTTTTTCAAAAGTTCATTCCTCAAAAAGATGATAAGTTTTAATTTAGAATTATATAATCATCGGACAAATAATGAAATCGATATTTCTAATGGTAAATCAATTTTTTTGCTCGTTGACGCACATAATTGTGCAAGAATATACACATTTGGTAAAAATCTATACATTATTTTTCGCTTTTCATAAAACTACCTTTTGGAGAAAGCCATAAACAATCAACATACTTCTTCTGTAAAGTAACATTTTCTTCCTCGGCACTAGGGCTTTACTCGGAGTAATATTTTCGTCCTCGCCACTAGGGCGTCTTGCCGCGGAACCAGCTGTTTGTAAAGCCAGAATCGCTACATCGTCCGCGCTGTCAATACTACAAATATATTTCGTAGCATGGTGGCATCTACGCTGCTATACTCGGTACACATATGGGGGCTAAGATACACGACTACTTTGGAAAAAGGCGAACTAGACTTCCTGAAGCGACTCCCCCACCTACCCAAAAACACGCAGAGCTGTGCCATCCGTCTCGAACTGGGCGTCATTAGTATAGTCAAGGACATTATCCTGGCCACACTACGCTGGGTCATAAATATACTTAAAATGGATGAGAATCGACTGCAAAAAATATGCTTTAATCGACTATTGTCACTATCTATGGCGGAACGGTGATAGAATAGGTGATCTCACCAAATATAACAGGTCAGACGCTTGTCAGTTACGCCTCCCTAGAGACATCACGGACAACTTCGAGAAATTTTACCCTCCCAGATGTAGGATCGATTTCATCCGTGCGACAGCACAAGTGAGATTAGCACCTGAGTAAACAAAGCGATTTATAATTGGTAGTCACTTATATCTGATTGACCCAGAGCAAATATGTTTTTTCTGTAAGCTTAATTCAAAGGAAAGCTACATGCACATCCTATTTGACTGCCCAACTCACGATGCCTTAAGACGCCACTATTCAGCACCTATTCTTAATCCTATAATAAGCGAAGAGGAAAAAATTGTACACCTACTAGGCCAAAACGATACCGAAACAATGAAACTATTTTTCTACTATATGATAAACTGTTTTAGAATTAGAGTCTTTCTCCTATACGACTAAGACATATCAGTTTGATTATAAGCATTCCATGTTATAATACACGGTCTCCCTGCATTATGAATCACTGTATTCAAATGTATGCATAATAAACAATATATATATATACTGCGTCTGTAAAAAAAATTAATAAGAAAGTCATGTGCAGAACTCTGCTTTGCACTGATGTCTTGAATAGAATATAGATAATACGGAATTTTATGGGAATTTTACGCGTTTAAAAATGATAAATAAGAAATGACACCCCTATAAAATCCAAAAGCTTCTACCAATCTTCACGAAGTACTTTTGCGTTTACATGGAGGGCTCACCTGATTAAATTGTGGGAAAGTTGATACAGCAACATTAATTTTTTGAACATTCCAAAACTCCATACGATCCAAACCGCTCCACAGATTTTGTTCAAATCCGAAACTAGAGGTTGCATGCGTATGTTGAATTTTAATGCAAAGTTGCAGAACGGTAGCAAACAATTCGTTCAAGCGGAGGTTTTACAGATATTTTTCCCAAGAATCTCATAAAACAGGAGTGGGTCAAGCGATTTTCATAAAATCTATGTCAAGTAAAGATTGAACGGTATTTTGCATCGCATAAACTTTTGAACTTTTCCGTTTGATTAGTTCGTGAGATATTGCTGGTCAATTTCGGCCCCTTTATTACACACATGAACCCACACAACTTTTCTTGGCCACTTTTGTCGACGTTTTACGGCAGTTGAAGAACATTGACATAAAAATGTCGAAAAAACTAAATTTCATGGAAATTAAGCTTCTTCTGCGAAGAAGCAAAAAAGTCTATGAATTTAGTAGAAAAAAAAGTGAAGGGAATTCAATTGATACGATTGATATACTTTCAGACTAAATATCGCAGGATATGGTTCTGGAACGTTGCCACAGCAAATGTCAGTTGTCTGTCGAATGTTTTAATAAACGAGTGAGAAATTCAAGGCTTCTGTCAGAATACGCTGTACGTACACATATCACCAATGTGTACCTACCTGCGTGCATACTATGTTATACAACCGTTTATGTACACAGCGGAAACATGTAAAATGCCCCTGCACGAGAGCCACAGTCACAAGAGCAGAACTGATCGCGGCCCAGCACCTTCAACAATTCGATCAATGGTACAGAACTTCGTTGCCCTTTGACGATATTCCGCTCAAACGCCTTTGTTTTCTCCCCTAGGATTCAGCATATCCAGATATTTTATACCATAATATCCGGAATTGATTTCTACCTATCAATGTTAAATGAAACCTTAATAATCCGAAGAATTTCATTCAGCACCCAACCAAATTTTTTCATTTGATTTTTATTCACTATTATTTATCAAGATATTCTCCGAAAAAGAATTCTAAATCTTTGAAATTTAAGTAAATCAAATATTGGCGTTGTGAACCCACACAAATATTATTTACATTCGGTTTCTGGTAGGAGAATTTCTGTTTTCGTTAAAACATTTTTTTCGAGATCTTATCATCA
The DNA here is from genome assembly GCA_949699805.1 of Tromatobia lineatoria. NCBI lineage: Eukaryota > Metazoa > Arthropoda > Insecta > Hymenoptera > Ichneumonidae > Tromatobia > Tromatobia lineatoria. The sequence continues at coordinate 16,368,403 of OX453037.1, forward strand.
GGATGTTTAGAGAGGTTTCAAAAACATGACTGTGAATAAAAATCTGAATGGTGTCTGAAAGACGTTTCACACCGCAATATCAGGAATGAATTTCCTTCTGTTCAGAACAATGACAAATAAAATTGAAGTAAGCAAGAAATTTAAATTCAGAATTCACTTAATTTTTTCCATTTTTCTTATGTCACAAGGAAGCCACAATTTATCAACATACTTGTTGAGTAGCTCCTGTATATGACGAAGCTATGTGTATGGCTGATATTTCTCATTGAGATTTCTACAAAAGACTGCATGCTACATGAAAAATCAACGAAACTGTGATTGTAAAATCGCAGTGGGCACATTCACTCGATGCGATAAAGGATATATTAGCATAATCCTGAATCCTCACGAATTCTCCTAACAATCGTCTTGGTCGTGGAGGCCTGTCGTAAACCGTCTGACGGCATACGCACCGTAACCACTTGTACCGCGCATAACACAGGCTCCCGGCAGCTGAGCCGGCTGGCTGACCACGTACGCCATCTCCGGGCGTATCCGCTAGCGGTAAGCGTTCAGCGGCTTCAGTAGAACGTACAGGGTAAGGTCAGCCATCTCTGCAGCGTCTCGTGGCTGACCGAACGCGAGCCTCTATCACTGGTTAACGCACTAGAGGCCGCAATGTGTGTCCGAAGGTGCACTAGTGCCCCGCGTGTGTTATTTAATGTAGCGTGATACTTAGCACGCAAATACTTAGAGAAGAAAGTAAAATGTACATGGTTGAATCAGGTTAAGTTCACACGGAGAAAACGATCGCATTGGCTTAACAAATCTTCTGTTGAAATAGCGATAGTATTGTATTATTTGGTAGCCTAGCAAAACAATTTGTTCGACTGGCAAAAAAATTTGTTAGGCTAGCATATAACGCAATGTTGTCACTATTTCAGCACACGATTTGCGAGCGTAGCGAAATCGTTTTCTACGTGTATATTAAAGAGGCTCACAATTGCTTATCTTGCTCGCACCTTCAGTTTCACATATGGAGACAAAATATTGGTCGGGTCAATTCCGTTGTTCAGTTATTCTGCCGAAGTTTTTTCACATAAGTTATGACAACTCATGTATTCATAAACCCAACCACTTCGGATGATAACCGCAATTATTCACGGTCAGTTCTCGTTATATTGTATACACTATAATCCCACACTGAGAAAAAAATTGTAGGTGTTGTGAACATACATGAGAAATTAAGTAAATCGCATACGTTTGGCTCAATGACAATTTCACTGTCTTGATGAAATAGAAGTGGACTCAACGGAATGAGGTTACCTCAACCTCTCGGCGAGGTTATATGCGACGAAAATAATGATGAATTTGAGTCGAGTGCTTTCAATGTGGTTGAGCCAATCTCTATTAGGTTGATTTGACTGATTCGGGGTTGACTCAAGCTCATTTTAGCCAATTGACTCAAATTCACCTACACCGCATACGGTGTAAAAGTGACCAATCAGTGTTAAAACAGAAATACATTTAACGAAACCGCTCGTGTTAATTAAAATTATACCGTAAAAAGTGTTACTATTAACACTATAATGGGTAACACCGAGGAAAAGTCTACACCAGCACCGTGGATTTTTAACAGTGTAGGCAATCGCAAGGAGGGAAATACTTTATGAGTGGACATTATTCTTTTGCCATGTTCATCCATGTTAATATCCTTTCTCATTTCGACACTTTTTCTATAGGTAAAGTTGTGCTGCTGGACCGCATTGGATTGAAAAAATTGATCTATCTTCACCGTAGGATTCTATCATGTTGTGCAGTATACAAATTGCCATTGCAAATTATCTCGCAGAGGTTACAACAAATTTCGTAAAAGAAAGTTAGTACGTAGGAAAAAAATAGTGTAAAGGTAAGTTCCTCTGCGAAAGACTTTGCGATAGGAGTTCTTATATGAGGACCAAGCAGAGTCTTCCTACAAAGAAAATTAGAGCCTGCGAAGCCTGCTTGTCTTAGTCACTGAACTAGAACTCTACGTCAAGCAAAAAATAAAAGATATATTTGTACAGTTGGCTGCAATGAGAAAATATCCACTCAAAAAAATACTTCTCTTAGTAAACTTGGGCCTACAGTACTATTTCTTAAATAAAGTTTGATAAAGTGAAAAAAAACGACACTGATCATGTTTTTTCAAGTATAACCTCCAAGAAGATGTTTTTAAAGCCTTAATTATGCCGTTAGTGGGGCGATTCGCGATGATTCATAATATCGAACAGCATCATTAGTGGAAAATCTCGTCCTGTACAATAAGCAATAATGCAACTTCCATTATGGAAGTAAACTGATATTTGAGTCCTTGCCCACTCGAATAGTTGTACCAACCAATCAATTAGGTAAGATGGCTATCATATATGGTTACCGCAACTGACAAGGCTTATACCAATAAAACTTGGTACGTGCAACCAATACCATTTGGTTGTCATGAAAAAGTCAAGTTACAGGAGAATTAGATAAATTGGTTGTTTGTGTCAACCGATACTTTAGGTCTAGGAAGTAATTATTTTTCTCCGTGCAGTAGAGCGAATCTTTCAGCAGTTCCACCCTCCAGCAGACAATGAAATTCATCACTGGAGTGTCTCATGGCTGACCAGACGCTGGCCTCTACCACTAGTTAACTTATTATAGGCCTTAAATGTGTGTCCAAAGGTGAACTAGCGTTTCTGGTGCGAAATCATATGCGACGTTCACACGTGAATGCTTAGAGGAGGAAATAAAACGTATTGTCAGATCCGGCTAAGTTTATGTTGAACAGACAGGCTATTTCTTGGCGTTCTTTTCCTCGCTTACAGCGGATTCGTATACCTGATCTTTCAACACTTTAACCCTCCACCAGAAGCTGAAATTCATCACCGGAGTGGTTGACCGGGCGCCAGCCTCTACTACTAACGCACTAAAGGTCGCACATGTGTGTCCAAGTGTATCCTGTAGTTTCTCTCACAAAATCAAATGCGGCATTTATACGTATGTACTTTGAGGACGAAGCACAATGTATATTGTCCCATCCGGGCAAGTTTATTGAATAGACAGGCACTTTCTCAGCATGCTTTTCCTTGCACACACCTTCGTACACCGAATCTCTTGGCACTTCTACCCTCGAGTCAGAGGTCGACCGGGCTCCGGAGGGCTTACCCACTTGCCGAAGTTAAGTGAGGCGAAGCTAGGGACTCGAGAGACTGAGAGTGAAGCTCGTTGCGATGAGAAGAAAGACGGGAGCATAGTAGTCTCGATCCACGGAACTGAAAGCGTAACACGTTTTCGGCATTTCTCCGGGTGAGCTAACACACCGTTACTCAGCCACCACCAGAACTTCTAAGCTCACTCTCATCTCTCTCTATCTCTCACTCTCCTTGTCACTCTCACGACAACCACATGCAGGATCCGATGAGCAAAGCCTCGCCAATCCTTGCTGGATTACAGGCCCGGATTCACACCCGAAAGCCTGCATATTAGGATGGGTAAAAAGAAAATAGAATACATTTCTCCAGGGGTCATGAAATCATAATGCGTATTAGCTAACAAATCCATCAAGCCACGTTCAATAATTATGTCTTTTTCTTTGCAATCTTTGAGAAACCATTACTTTATTTTACCTAGTGAATATAATTGTGATAGAACTAAAACCCATTCAGGTGAAAATATACTCTCGGGAGATTATTTTTTGCAGCTGCTCTGCACGGAGGAAAAAGATGAGTTAGGAGCACTCATAGTTAGCTAGTTAATCTCATCTTTTCCGAAAACGTTGTTGTTGCCCCTCACTATTAGCTTTTCCATGTCATTTTTTTTTCTTCTATCTGATTGGAAATCTGAGTTCAGAGTTCGAAAATTCTCTTTCGCTCTCACAGTAAACTTACATGAAATATCCGATAAGCAAATCCGATAAGCCTTGCCAATCCTCGCCGGATTACAAGCCTCGATTTATATCCAGAAGCATTACATGCATATTCGAATATGTACACAGAAAACAGAATACATTTCTAAAGACATCGTGACATCATAATTCGTACGAGCTACAGATTCAGTCCATCCACGAACAATAATTACGTCTCTCATTGAAAAGAAATGAATAGCACCCTATTCTCTTTCACAATTCCCAACAAAGCAGCCCTTCTCCATTGCGTGAATGTAATTGTCATAGAACGAAAAAAAAACTTTCTTCGACGATTGTTTTTGATGCTGCTGGTTCCGAATCTCAGCGCAAAATTCAAAATCTCTCTTCCACCCTAACAACAATCGCATAGAAAACTCAATAGCAATAGCAAGAAATTACATCGGAATACATTTCTAGGGCTTTATTGAAGATAGGATACATTTATGAAGCCACAGTTGGAAACAGTGTACAGTGTACAATACATTTCTTGAGGTATCACTGTGAACTGAATCCATTTCTAAAGACATCGGTGCATCGTAATTTGTACGAACTACAGATTCTATCGATCTCCGAGTAATAATTCTAACTTTGATTGGAAAGTAACCGAAAGTGCCTAAGGCGAAAAATTGACTCTATACGATAGACTATAATTTTAGGACAATTCGCGTGAAAGGGCTGCTAGTGTGTCGAGGCTCGAAGAGCTTTGATCTAAACCCCCCCCCCCCCTTCTTTCTACATTTCGTCCCTACCCCGCTGGCTCTTTCATCTCCGGTCTATTAAAGTTAACAGTGTCGTTTATAGGGAGCTCGTCGAAAAGTTTTATTGGAATTCCAGCAATGATAGTAGTGGAAACGTCGTTGTGGTGGATAGGTGCTTAAAAAAGACCGAGCCTTATCACGCGATCGCTATAAATTTGGCAATTACAGCCGATATTGAGACTTGTGAAACAATGCTGTCGCGGCAGTTTTTTTTATAGACGCAATTTGGAGGCAGTTAATGAATTATTCAATATTTGATATTATGAATAGGAAATATTGATGCGATATAATTTTGAGTGCTGTAAATATATTTATAAGATTCAGAAAACCAAAAAAAAGAATCACAGAAGGGAAAACGAGCAAGCGCATTTCCATCCATGCTATGGAAATAAACTACGAAGTATGTTTTTCGTTACTCAAAAGAAAGAAAAATTCATAAATGTATTCTTTCAATAGAATTCTGTTTTGAGGGAGTAACTGATATAATACACGAATTTATTCAATGCACGATATTAGAGGAGCCTCGATATTTTTTAAATTCTTTGGTAAACCGAAAAGTGTACACATGTGAGTAAACAAAGTTTGGAAAATATATATAATCTTATAAATAAATGCATCGATATATTATAATGTTATAAGAAAATGGCATTTCAGCACCTGTTCAGTTCATTCAAAATAGTTCAATTTTATCGCAACAGCATTACGATGAATAATTTCGTCCTCTTGCTTTCTTAAGTAGTTCTGAGCTTTTGCTAACATCAATTTCAATGTAATTTATAGACAAAATTGATGCCTGAAAAAAATTAAAAATGAATGAAGTATGTTAAAGTGGTAGTTTCGATTTGCTGATGATTTGCTTGTTGTAAATCACTGCAACAATTTAATCAAAACTTTATACTTTTTTCTTCTGGTACCTCGTTATTATTTGTGTTTTTTGTCCCGGGTTGCCCTTCATACATTTGGGGGTGTCGTTTCTTAATGCCTCCAGGTACAATAAAAACGTAAATTCGCTTTGCCGCTTAAGAGTAATATAACCATGAGCACTCGATGAAACTACTGAAACGGTGAATATGCTAGTCCTCAAAAATCATAGACAGGAAAATATTTATATGTCAATGGTATAGTTTTCGGATTTTATACAGTAAGAACATTAATCATAACTATTATCGCGTTCAAGGGCTTAATATTAACAATTATTTTTCTCTGACAATTTTTTTTTGAAGCCCCGGGTTCGTCAACCAATCGGAATACCTCCATAGTAAAATTAAAAGGCTCATGTGTATATTAAAGACTCCGGTTACCGCGTACACCTATCGATCGTCTAACCCAAACTAATACTTCGCTCCAGAAATGATTAATTTATTGCAATAAAAATCACATGTCTTCTCTCTGCAGTCTCAATATATTTTTCGATAAATTATTTGAATTTCAATTTAATTCACAAATAGAAATGTCCAGATAACCAATTTACATTGTTACATTACCGCATATTAATATATTTGCTATCTCAAATTTCCATTTGTTTTATATTTATTCACAATTATCTTTTTATATCAATAACTAACCATGTTTGTTGTAAAGTAGAAAGAACCATTTGATCAATGTACACCATTACAATACCACCCATTAATAAATTTATAGTCTAAAATTTACACTATATTTATTTGTATTACATTTTTCATCTGAATAATTGACCCAGTATGTTGTAAGTGGTCTAATGTGAAAAGAACTATTTGATTAGTACAATACTACAACCGATCACAGTACCGCGCATTTATACATTAAGAAACTTTAAACTACATTATATTATTACATCAATAACTCACCATGTTTGTTGTAAGTGGTGTAATGTGGATGATGAGCGTGTTGCCCACCACCGATTTCGTTATCCTCCTCACCCACGTGCATCTTCATGCGAATCTCGCTTCCAACGACCGGAAACTCCGTCCTTTCGTACGCTTTTACGGAGCTCGGGGTAAAACAAAAACGCACACTCGGTCTCCCTCTCTCGTGAGGGAAAGACTCGAGCTCACTGGTCCGGCCGGTCCGACGCTAACACACGAGACTGACGAGCAAATATATTAATTCCAACAGGATTCCTTAGTTTCGTCGTATATTTTCTTCTCTTTCGTCCGTTACAAATTCACAAGAAGAACAGATCCCACCGAGACACTAGCAAAGGCTCTTATGTCGAAAATATACCGAGCCGTTGATCTATCGATTAGTTGTTTATTTTCACGGTCTCTTCTTCTTCAAATCTCAATTAAATCTCCTTTGTTTTCTTATCCTTTTCTGCACTGTTTTTATTCGAACTGAAATTACTATTTACTTTGGAGTTTTATTTTATTCTATCGTTTTTATTGTTTTTTTTCTGTCACTTCCTTTAGCGAAACAGTTAAGTGTAATTTTTTAATTTCTCGGAATGGCAAGCGATGTCTTTTTATGGTTAATTTGATCCCGTATAGTTCCACTCGGCAAATCCGGAGAGAAAACGTACTGTATGACGACGGGTCGCCGTACTTGGCGCTGTGTACACACGCGAGGTTCGGCAGGTCGGCTGCGTGCAACCAGTTGCGTCGGGTGTACGGTTGAGACTGAAGCATCGGTGAGGTCGGCGTCGCTTCGACGAAGGAACGGCGCCACTATCGGCGCTGCGTCTGCTGCTGATGCTGGTGCAAAGTCTTTTCAGTCATAAGCTGTCTATTCTGCAGCTAGAGAACTTACAGTGGAAAGCTCAATGCTACCTGTATGCACTGAGCTTCGGGAATGTAACGTGAAAAATGAAAATAACTTTTCGAAATTGGTGATCTAACTTAGGGAAAATTAATTTTGGGGTAAGCCGTAAAGAAGCTGTTGGGTCCGGCAACGAAATTTTTTTTACCGAATAACATAAAATAAGATGAGCATTTTTCAAATCATATATATATATATATATATAAATTCTGCCAAGGCCACGGTAGCGTAAGTGGTAACGCACTAGGCTAGAATTCTGGGGTTCCCGGTTCGATCCCGGGTCGTGGCGGAATTTTTCTCACAATTTGTTCGAGATAAAAATTCGTCGATTGTGGCTGATTACAAAAGTTGCCCTAAATATTCGTTATTCATAACATCATCTGAGAAAATCAGTCCGACTCAAATATAGCGAGGTTTTCGAGAGAAAGAAAGAATTTCTAAAAAACGATTTGGCCTTTAAAATGGCCAGCAACACTAAATCCCATTTGCAAAAAAAATCTCAAAAATTTGTATTTTGTATACAGAACTTAAAAGAATTCACTCGCCTGAAAAGTAAGCGGTATCTTTGATAAGGAAAAAAATATTATTGATTATTTTTCGGGCCTGGATTTCAACCAATCACAGAGTGGTATTCTCAGTAATCAAGTTCATTTGTTAAAAGCTTCATCGGAAATTCCACTCGGAAATTGCACAGTCACTCTTCATTTATTTTCAACCAATGCAAGATTCTCATAGATATCCTGTTTCCTCCAATACTGCTCTGTGCTTAGTCGAAATCCAAGCTCGAAGAAAAATCCGACAAATATCACTTGACCTCCAAAATTAATCGTAAAATTTGCGCTCGTGCTACGCGCTGTTGCTCAGCAACGAAACAATCGGGGAATATTCCGATAATTTTGGAGGTTTTGGGATATTACTACTGATAATATTTCCAGAAAATTTGACTCCATTTGAGCTAAAATGTCCCGTATAAATCTAAATAATTTTTTTTGTTGTAGGCCATACAATTCGATACATTTCCGTTTGTTTTCGAAGAAAATAAATGTTGATGACTGAATTTCGGTGGAATCGCCCATATATGCAGGGGTGAATTTAATCTTTTCGCCACCCTAGGCCTCAGTAAAATTGGCGCCCCTTTCGTCGGAAAAACGAATAATGACAGGTATTTTTTGTCACATGTAAAAAAAATTTCAAAATAAAAAAAGAGTACAAACGCTGAAAAGCAGAAAAAAAGTAAAGACGCTGAAAAGAAGAAAAAAACACCAAACATACCAACGATTTATCAAATGATTAATTAGTAGTAGTAAAAGTGTTTTATTGATAATACAATATAGACATTCGGTTTTTTTACTTACAATGCTATTTTTAACATCGCTGTATTATCAATGGGCCATCGTCCGAGGTGCTTCAGCCCTGATTAATTATTTATATTACAAACTTCGAATCACATTAACATTTGTGAAAAAAAAAAGTATTTTCATCAAGTCATACCCGTGATAATTTTTGGACTATATCGCCACACGCCGTGCCTTCTGGGTCGCGAAGGTGTTGATCAAGTCATCGTAATCGAGAGATCGTAGTAATTGGGACTTGACGCTGGGAATAGCGAGAGCGTCGAGCCTATCTTCCGTCATTCTCGAGCGCAGACAAATTTTTACTTGCCGTAACCACGAAAAAGCTCCGTTCTCCAGAGCAGTTAGTCACGAAGAGTGCAGACACTTATGCGTAATGCGACATCGATGTTGGAATACACGGTTTGAAGGTCCTCTTATCGAAGCGATTTCAATAACGATACTGCAATCATCCGTCCTTCCGTGTTCGATAAACGGCGTGCTCAGAAATGAATGCATTCATCGGCAATGCTTCTTCGATGTCTGAACTATAGAGAGTTTGTAAATTCTCAGCCTTAAATTTAATGTCAGCTAGGCTAATGGCTCGTAGACACGTGAGAAATGCAAACTGTTGATAAGAGCTTTGATGGGCCCCGTTTGCTATTTAACTTTGCTTTCGCACCCGACTGCGAAGTCAACTCAATTACTTTGAATTATATATGATATGTTAACTTTTGTTATAAATTGATGCTGAACCCGTAATATTTTTATCGATAATATTCTGCCCTTAAGTAGCTTGACTAGAACATACCGATGTCATTATTCGAGACAAGGAACGTATAAAAATATTGCTTCGTGGTCATTCGTCCCTTAGACCCAGGCCTACCGTGCCTAGGAGTAAATCCGCCCCTGCATCGTTAATATTAACAACGGTAGAAGGGAAACATCGTGTGTTTTTTGTTAGATGTCGCGCAATGGGTTTTAGTATTTCCCATTAAATTAACACGTAAGCAGTCGTTGTCTCGATTTTCCAGGGGATTGCCAATTTTCGTCCAAAATGGACGGGTAACAATAGTGACATCAAATAGCTTCTTCAATTATTTTTAATTGGGTGTATCATAGAGCATTTACTGCCACATACTCTCAATGATATGTAACTTTGACTACAATAAATGGGTATAATTTGCATTTCTTTGCGAATAACTCGGGCACAGTGAATCTTACGACCTTAATTATTACTATCAAACTTGAAGAGAATACGTTCCCCTCCGGAACTACATAAGAATCATTCTGGTAAGATCAAACTTGATGGAATTATGATTCATTAAAGTTTAACTGCAAAGTATAACTCGTCGCGAAACGATTATTTTTCGCCATAGAATACGTTTTTTGTTACTTCAATTAAAAAAATTGGTTGCATATACCTGTAATATTCTATTGATTAATCAGGTATTTTAACTTTAATCAGGTTTAAAAAATTGAAAATGATGCGTGTCACGCAAGTTTATATAGGAACCTCATCCATTTAAAAAATACCTGTTCAGCCAATTGACTATCGCAGGTATATGCAACAAATTTGTTTAATTGAAATAACTCAAAACAAAACTATGGCGAAAAATAATCATTTCGCGATAAGTTATACTTCAAAGTCAAACTTTAATCAATCATAATTCCATCAAAGTTCATCTTACCAGAATGGTTCTTGTGTAGTTTCGGAGGTGAACGTATTCTCTTCAAGTTTGATAATAATATGTATGGTCGTAAGATCCACTGTGCCCGAGTTATTCGCAAAAAAATGCAAATTATACACATTTTTTGTAGTTAAAGTTGAATATCTTTCAGAGTATGTGGCAGTAAATGCTAAATAATACACCGAATTAAGAAGAATTGAAGAAGTTATTTGATGTCACTATTTTTTATACCCGTCTATTTTGTACGAAAATTGGCGATCCCCTGAAAACTCGAGACAACCACTGCTTACGTGTTAATCAAATGGGAAATACTAAAACCCATTGCGCGACATCTAAAAAAAATCGCACGATGTTTTCTTTCTACCGTTGACAATAAAATGATATAAACGACGGTTTTATGGTGTGCGAAGTGGAGAAATAACATCTTGAGCCACTCTAATATACTCCATATGCAATCGATATATAATGTATATATTAACGCTTCATTGTTGGTCTTGAATGTTAATTGGATATTGTGGATTGTTTATAACGAGACATCAACCAGTAAGTAAATCAAGTACACCAGATTTTAGAAGATTGCCCTTGATTTCAAGAACTGTCGACATTTCAATATTTATTTGCAGTTTTAAGAATTCTAGAGAATGATAAAGATTTCATAACATTTCTTAAGATTTCACACGATTTCTTGTGATTGCAAAGTATGGCAATGGATTCCCTGAAATTTCATGAGGTTTCAAAGGATTCCGGGAGATTTCGGAAATTAAAAGCATTTATAGAGATTTGGATCGTTTTTTGAACATTTATTTCTTCCAAATGATCTCGGGATTTCTTGCATTGCCTAAGGCAATGATATACTATTTCTTATAATTTCTTGGTTTAACATAAGATTTCAAATTACTAAATATTTGGCGCAACACCAAGAATTTTAAGTATTTTTAGCGATGTCAAAAGATTTCTCAAAATATGTCCAGACTTTTTCTAATTCCCAGAGATTTCAACAGAATCCATGAGATTGTATAGGATTTCATCAGATTTCAAAAATCCTGCAAGATTTCTAGGATTTCATCAGATTTCATGATATTTCAGGGCTTTTTCAAAATTTCTCGGATTTCTCACATTTTGTCCGTTGGTATGTAGTGTTCATATATGCATGAACCATGTTCAATTAGAAGAACATAAAATTGGAAAAAAAATCAAAATTGCGATTTCCTTACCGATACAATCGCTCAGGGCATTGCGAACTATGTCCCGTGGAAAAGTGTATATCGGTCGAATTATCCACGCTGGTTCTCTCTAGATTTGAGATACCTATCCACACAAAAGAAAATTATGCATGCACTCTCTAAGTCTTCAGGACTTGTTGAAGATAAAACCATGCCCGATGAGTGCCACAGGCTTTACATGCGTCGCACACAGGAAAATATACATAAGAACATTAAAGCTTTTTAGAATTACCCAACTCGGGGCGTGTAAATAAGGCTTTACTCAACGCTATGTAGTGACATAGTGTGACAAGTGTGAAAATAGAGCTGCTTCTACACCGCTTGATATTGCAAGTTTGTTTGCCATGCATTTTGAATCGGTTTATGTCAATGACGGTGGACAAACAACACGGCTACAGCGAATACCGACTGTTTAGGTAACAGAAGTCGAAATTACTCTCCGTGAAGTATATGAAGTCCTAGAGCGGCTAGATGCGTGCGGCGGACCGGGCCCCGGCGAAATACCACCTGTTGTCTTAAAAAATTGTAAATACTATCTCGCTTTCCCGCTTCATTTAATCTTCTCGTGCTCGTTATCACTAGGACTGTTTCCGGAATCGTGGAAAATTAGTTCGGTCACTCCAATATTCAAATCGGGAAGCAAAGATTGCGTTAAAAACTATCGAACGATTTCGGCGCTGAACTCCGTTCCAAAAATGTTCGAGACTATTATCACCAGCAAACTTTGAACGGTGTTTAGGAACGTCATAGTAACGGAATAGCATGGTTTTTGCGAAGGCCGGTCGACTGTCACAAACCTAGCTATATATACTAACTTTATTGTAGCAGCATTTAACGAGAACAGACAGGTGGATTCAATCTACACAGACTTTTCCAAAACTTTTGACCGGGTGAACCATCGAATCCTAATAGCTAAACTTGCCTCTCTTGGAGTATCAGGTGCACTGCTTAATTGGATTCACAGCTATCTCACTGGGCGCCAACAAATGGTAAAGATTAAGTCTGTTTTTCTCGTCTTTGTCAGGTGCTCTACTTTTTAGTATTTTCATAAATGATATAGTCGGCCTGGTCTTGCACTCAAATGTCCTACTGTTCGCGGACGACCTGAAACTGTTTAGAATAATTGACTCGGCCGATGATGGGTTGCTGTTGCAAGCGGATTTGGACCGAATTGCCACCTGGTGCAACCAAAATGAAATGTTACTAAATGCGAGAAAAATGTCATATCGTACACTTTGCCCGAAAAACCGAGATTGATAGATTAGCCTACTCAATTAACGACACTACATTGCATTCCGCAACGTCGGTACGTGATCTTGGAGTCACACTCACAAACACATTATCGTATAATGAACATATCCGCTCGGCAATCGATACAGCACTTAGAATGCTTGGATATATTCGTAGAGTTGCCTATAATTTCGACAACCCGCTTGCACTCCTAACGCTCTACAATTCGCTCGTACGAACTCATCTCGAATACGCATCAGTATTCTGGTCACCGTACAGTTTAACTTACTGTGCTCCTATCGAAAAGGTTCAACACAGATTTCTACGCTTTGCAATGTATCGTATGAGAAGACCAATGGATATAAGAGATCATAATTATGTTCCGGCGTTGAGCCTTCTTGGTATTCACACTTTGGAGCATAGTAGGGAAATTGCTAATATTATTTTTTTGAACAAAATTGTAAACGAACTCTGGAAATCGCCCGAATTGAGTTAACTGGTAACTCTGCGTGAGGCTGCACGGCCGACAAGAAATAGGGATATTTTCTGTGTTTCGTTCTATCGTGCTCAATATGGTGCGGGTAGCTGGCTCCCTCGTCTATCTGCCTTAGGAAATTACTATGCACACCTACTACCGCTGTACGGGGGAACGATATCGAGTTTCCGAACAAGAATACACAGATTAGGTCCGAATAAGGAACTAAACTGATTCGAGTCTTCCCGCTATTCTCGCGTTCGACGTCTTATAATAGTGTGAATCTGAGTAACCTGTTCTCTACAATATGATGTACATAACTATGTCTGCCTCTAAATCCCTGCAATGTAAATACACATGACTTGCCAACGTCACTGTAGTTAGGCAATGCCCGTTTATAATAAATTTAAAATAAAAAAAAATTCGTATTTCAAGCAAAAATTCAGTTGCTGATATTACTGATTAGTTGCAGCAAGAAATGGCCTATCAAATTAACTTTTGCTGTTCCGCTAACATTATTTTTCTCCGTGTACCGATATATCAATGGTCCACTAAGCATTGAATAATTGAAATCTTATTGAGTTTCTTAATCAGCACTACTAAGTGCTGATTGAGAAACTAGAAGCAGGCGAGTCTCTCATTTTTGTGATTGTGGAATTGAACAAATGTGCTTTTTTGTAATCGACAAATTTTTCTAAGAAGGATACCAATTGTTTACTATGTGTAAGCTTATTTAGGCTAACGAAATGTAGGCATTTTCTGTGGCAACGATCATTACCGTACAGAAACAGGTATATAAGTCGATCAAAAGTTATATAAGACTTGGCAAAGTGTTTATTAGGTATGAAGTCGTCGTATTTCACTCGACTGTACGAGAAAATGAGATAACTCAAGCAAGATATCCGTGCAGTCTCCGCCTTCGATGATGACCAACTCGCAAATGTTTAGATCCCCGGCATATATTCTTGGGCGAGTGACACTTATGAAAGCATCACGGTCATAGTGACTGTGATGAACGCATAGGATCACCAACTACTCTTTGATATTTCAATAACGAGTCCACGCGCCGTCGGTCTTTGGCATCGTAGGGGGGAATTTCAGTCCGGAAGAAAATAAAGATGAGTTACGGATTTGATATCAACTCGACGTAATATTTGCTGCTTCGAAATTGAGAATGAATTACAGCTACATGATTTCCGTTATATTCCTTGCTTTGACATGAATTTATGGTGAACCTGTCATAGAATAATAACATCACACAAATAGAAAACTATTGGAAGGAGGGCATTTAAATTGCTCTCATTGAATGATTAAATATTTGTTTTGTTTAAATTGCGTAATACATTAAAACGACAAGGAAAGCATTTAATGTTCAGAAAATTTTATTTTGAAACATATGTACTTCATGGAATTAAGCTATAATATTTAGAATGAAGGCTTCCAATTTGGAGTGCGAATTCATTATACGATAGAAACAGTTGAAACAGACGCCCCACTTATCCCACGTATTGTCAGCTACACATCCTAATTAACGTGAACAATTAACACAAGAAATAATACTAAGCAAATAAGTAACTAATTCTGACCCTAAATCTGAGGAAACAACGACAAAGCAAGCTATGTCTATAAATTCAAGGCTCTGTAATAAATCAAATATTGAAGATAGAAATTCGACTCAGTAAGATTTTTTGTTCGAAATTTAATGATTCATAAGATGTAGTCATCGAGAGAGAATGGAAAACAATCACTTTCCTGTGTTATTTGAATGGGAAAACTTCAAGCGCGATGATGGACCTCTGAGGATTAAATTTGATGTTAGTGGTGCTGTGGCCGTAGGTTGTGATAGTTTTTTTGGTTATTCGGCTATTGGCGGCCCATTTAGTGAAAGAAAATTTTTTTTATTTTTTTTTCTTCTCTTTTAAACGCTTCGACCCTGGTCTGGGTCCTCTTCAGTAATTTATTGACTATAAAATTATTTACAAAGTATAGAATTATTATATATATAAATGAATAATCATGTATTTTTAATATTATTGTTATGTTTGTCGTTATTTCTATTTTTGATTCTATTAGATTTAGCCTAGTTTTGTCTTATTGTTTAGAGAGTACTTACATAATGTTGTATGTGTCAGTTGTTTATTGTCTGTATTAGTTATCGGTGTATTTTTTCTTTTTTTGTTGTTGGGTTCTCTGGCTTATGTGTTTGGTGTTATTAGAATGTCATTCTGACGGTGTCTTATTTAAATATATTTCTGTTGTTAATAAAAGAAACTATTAGTATGTTATTTATGTCTTTTGTTGTGTATTGTTCTTTTTACTTACTTATTCGTGTTGTTTTTGAAAATTTTGAACCGCTGACATTATTATGCTTGTTCAGCCAGAGAACCCAGAAAGCAGACTGTATGACTTGTGTGTTATGGGGAGTAAACAGAGTTCTATATTTCTAGTTCGTATGTGTGTGTGTGTGTGTGTGTGTGTGTGTGTGTATGTGTGTTTGTGTGTGCGTGCGTGTGTGTGAATTTGTCCTTGAGTTTTGTACTGTGTGTTTATTCGTCATGTTGTTAACGAATTATCTATTGTCAATTTGTTAAGTTGTTAAAATATTATTATATTGTAGAAATTATCTATTGTCAATTTGTTAAGTTGTTAAAATATTATTATGTTGTAAATAGTTATAATATTGTTTTATTATTAAATTATCAATGTTGTCATATTTTTCAATTGTTAAAATGTTGCAATTAAATTTAGTCAGTTATTGTAGTTCTATTTATTAAAATGTCTTAGATGATGGAGTTATTAGTTGCTTAGTTTAGTTATGTCTTGTCTGAAATTAATTGACTTTGTGTCTTTCTTTATATGAATTATCTCCATTAATAATCTTTTTTGGTAATTAGGTTCAATTTTTAAAGCACTAGCACAACACTCATCACTAACACATCACACATTCGATTTCGACAACACAAAAATTTTAAAAATTGAACCTAATTACCAAAAAAGATTATTAATGGAGATGATTCATATAAAGAAAGACACAAAGTCAATTAATTTCAGACAAGACATAACTAAACTAAGCAACATCTATAACTCCATCATCTAAGACATTTTAATAAATAGAACTACAATAACTGACTAAATTTAATTGCAACATTTTAACAATTTAAAAATATGACAACATTGATAATTTAATAATAAAACATTATTATAACTATTCACAACATAATAATATTTTAACAACTTAACAAATTGACAATAGATAATTTCTACAATATAATAATATTTTAACAACTTAACAACTTGACAATAGATAATTTCTACAATATAATAATATTTTAACAACTTAACAAATTGACAATAGATAATTCGTTAACAACATGACGAATAAACACACAGTACAAAACTCAAGGACAAATTCACACACACGCACGCACGCACAAACACACACACACACACACACACACACACACACACACACACACACACACACACACACACACACACAAACAAACACACACACACACACACACACACACACACACACACACACACACACACACACACACACACACACACACACACACACACACACACACACACACACACACACACACACACCACACACACGAACTAGAAATATAGAACTCTGTTTACTCCCCATAACACACAAGTCATACAGTCTGCTTTCTGGGTTCTCTGGCTGAACAAGCATAATAATGTCAGCGGTTCAAAATTTTCAAAAACAACACGAATAAGTAAGTAAAAAGAACAATACACAACAAAATACATAAATAACATACTAATAGTTTCTTTTATTAACAACACAAATATATTTAAATAAGACACCGTCAGAATGACATTCTAATAACACCAAACACATAAGCCAGAGAACCCAACAACAAAAAAGAAAAAATACACCGATAACTAATACAGACAATAAACAACTGACACATACAACATTATGTAAGTACTCTCTAAACAATAAGACAAAACTAGGCTAAATCTAATAGAATTAAAAATAGAAATAACGACAAACATAACAATAATATTGAAAATACATGATTATTAATTTATATATATAATAATTCTATACTTTGTAAATAATTTTATAGTCAATAAATTACTGAAGAGGACCCAGACCAGGGTCGAAACGTTTAAAAGAGAAGAAAAAAAATAATAAAAAATTTCTTTCACTAAATGAGCCGCCAATAGCCGAATAACCAAAAAAACTATCTAAGGATTAAAATTATGACCTCCGCTTTTGACAGGATCATTAATAATATGTATTCTACGATATTTTGGGCGGAGAGCAAGAAAAAAAAATATCGCTTATTTTTGGCACACCCTAATATATATAGTGGTCGTTAATTTCGATGTTGACCGATTCTGTCCGAGACGCCCTTCCATTTTGTCCGAAATGAATTTTCTTAAATTAAGTTAGAATTTAAAAGCTCTATCTTAACGGGAAAACGTGCCTGTAAGCACGAACATTTTGCCATTTAGATAACATCGGAGTTTTGGCACGATTACTTTGGATTTTTTTTCCAAGCCTCACAAAAGCGGGAAAAATCCAGATACCTCACTAATTGTACGCCAAGTAGTTGTACTTTGTACACACATTTTAATGACCATCTCATCTTTATATTCAACACACTTAAGGGCATGTGAAACACGCCAGAACGACGCGACGCGGCCCTGCTCCCGCGGTAAGGCAGGTTACCGAGTCGGTAACACTGCCGCTTGCCGCTAGGTGTCGCCCAACGCAACTTCTAAATTAAAGATATGACGTCCATTGGCGTCGCCACAAGAGGGCACATCTGAAATCACGCAAGATCACGTAGGCTCGGCGATTCAATTTCACGAATGTTGCTCTGCGATCTCGAGAACTTTAAGTTCTCGTAGCAGCATTCGTAGATTAGAATTGTCGCGCAAGAACTCATAGGATCGGCGATTTGTTAAACGCGCAAGAGCATGCAAGCTCGACGATTTTTTATTGCGCAAGGTCCAGGCTCGGCGATTCCGAAACCACGCAAGAGCCTCAGGCTCGGCAATTTTGAAACCGCACAAGAGCCTCAGGCTCAGCAATTCGATTTCAATTTACGTACGAATGCTGCTTCGAGAGTTCTCGAAGCAGAATTCGTACATTGAACGTATAACCCACAACAGCTCTTGGGCTCCGCGACTTATAAATCGCGCAAGAGCCGTGAGCTCGACGATTTTTCAATCACACAAGAGCCATGGGCTCGGCGATTCGAGAACTTCCAGTTCTCGAATCAGCATTTGTAGATTGAAAATATGTCGCGCAAGAGCTGCGGACTCGGCGATTGTTTTATCGCACAAGAGTCGCAGGCTCGGCGACTTATTAATCGCACAAGAGCGACAAGCTCGGCGATTTCAAAATCGTGCAAGAGCCGCGGGCTCGGCGATTTTTTAATCGCACTAGAGCCACGGGCTCGGCGACAAAAATCGCACAAGAGCCGCATGCTCGGCGATTTTTTAATCGCACTAGAGCCACGGGCTCGGCGACAAAAATCGCACAAGAGCCGCATGCTCGGCGATTTTTTAATCGCACTAGAGCCACGGGCTCAGCGATTTGATTTGTCTACAAATGCTGCTTCGAGAACTTCAAGTTCTCGAGAACTTGTAGATATAAAATATATCGCTCAAGAACCGCGGTTTCAGCGATTTGAATAAAAAAATTAATAAAAAAATACGACCGCTGATGTTGCTGCTGTTGTTGCCTCTGCTGCTGCTGTCCTCACCGCCATCTTTGCTGCCGCTGCTCTTGGCTCTGCTGCTGCTTCTGCTGCTGCTGGTGCCGCCGCTGTTACCGCTTCTGCTGCTGCTGTCGTCGCCACCGCTGCTACTCCTCATCGGCAGGTCACCTGTTGAAAACAAAAAAAATTATATACAATTTTCAAAATATGTCGCGCAAGAGCTCTTCGTCTCGGCGACTTTACAAATCACGCAAGAGCCGCGGGCTCGGCGATTTTTTAATCGCACTAGAGCCACGGGCTCGGCGATTTGATTTGTCTACACGGAGAAAAATAAGAAGTTGGGCCAACTCAGCTTCAATGAGTTGACCAGAAATAAGTTGCTACAACGATTTACTCGGTGTCTACAACAATCTCGAATAGGTGACGTGACAACGAAAAGTGAGTTGGTGCAACTCTCTAGTGAGTAGTGATGATAATCAAAGTGTGGCGAACAACTATGTTCGTGAAGTTTAGCTTCTTTACTAATAATTATGTCGATGTCTAAACATCGACATTTTTTAGCAATGAATGCTATCGATTGACATTTTTTGCAAAAAATGATACCGATAGCCATTTCTTGCAAAAAAAAAATGCTGTCGATAGACATTTTTTGCAAAGATATGCTATCGATGGACATTGTTTTGCAAAAAAATGCTGTCGATAGACTTTTTTTGCAAAAAAATGCTATCGATAGACATATTTTGCAAAGACATGCTATCGATGGACTTTTTTTGCAAAGAAATGCTGTCGATAGACATTTTTTGGAAAGACATGCTATTGATATACATTTTTTGCAAAGACATGCTGTCCATGGACTGTTTTTGCAAAGAAATGCTGGCGATAGACATTTGATGCAAAGACATGCTATCGATAGACACTTTTTGCAAAGACATGTTATCGATGGACATTCTTTGCAAAGAATTGCTATCGATGGACATTCTTTGCAAAGAAATGCTATCGATAGACATTTTTTGCAATGAAATGCTATCGATAGACATTTTTTGCAAAGACATGCTATCGATAGATATTTTTTGCAAAGACATGCTATCGATGGAGATTTTTTTACAAAGAAATGCTATCGATAGACATGATTCCACAGTCACATTAGAATGTCCTCTGTGACAGATGGATAAAATATGTCGCGCAAGAGCCGCGGACTCGGCGATATTTGTATCGTCCAAGAGTTGCAGGCTCGACGGTTTCAAAATCGCGCCAGAGCGCGCAGGCTCGGCGATTTCTAAATCGTTCAGGAGCCGCGGGCTCGGTGATTTTTTAATCGCACTGGAGCCACGGGCTCGGCGACAAAAATCGCACAAGAGCCGCGGGCTGGGCGATTTTTTAATCGCACAAGAGCTGCGAGCTCGGCGATTTAATTTGTCTACAAATGCTGCTTCGAGAACTTCAAGTTCTCGAGAACTCGAAGTTCTCGAAGCAGCATTTGTAGATATAAAATATGTCGTTCAAGAGCCGCGGGCTCGGCGATTTACGTAAATAAATAAATGAATAGCTACGACTGCTGCTGCTGATGTTGTTGCTGTTGTTGCTGCTGTTTCCTCTGCTGCTGCTGCTGCTGCTGCTGCTGCTGCTGCTGCTGCTGTCCTCGCCGCCACCGCTTCTGCCGCTGCTCTTGTCTCTGCTCCTGCTGGTGCCGCCGCCGCCACCGGTTCTGCTGCTGCTGTCGTCGCCATCGCTGCTGCTTCTCGTCGGCTGTTGAAAAAAAAAAATTATTTACAAGACTCAACGTATGTCGCGCAAGAGCTCTTCGTCTCGGCGACTTACAAATCGCGCAAGAGCCGCGTGCTCGGCGATTCGATAAAAAAAATATATATATATATATTTGTATAAATGAATACATACGGATTACCGCTGCTAGTGCTGCTGCTTTTCCTGTTGTCCTCGTTTTGTCCCAGTTGTTGTTGATATAAACATATTTCACTTTTCTACAATTTCCTCTTCGAATTTTCGATTTTCCGGGAAAACACCCGTGACTTTTGGAATCACCGGGAAATTTTTCCGAGTGATTACACTCTATATAATATAATATATAATATCTATATAATAATAAAATATAATATCTATGTAACACAAAAAATATATAAAATCGACTCGAAGTCGCAGCGTGGTGGAGACAGCAATATAAAAGGTTGCCGCGCCTATGGACGCTCTGCGCGGGCTCGTGACAAAATTGGAATGCGCCATCAGCGCCATCTAGCAAGACAGGAGAGACGCAAAAAACTCGTGAAGTTATCGACAATTCTTTCGGATATGGTTTTTTCTTATAAAATGTGACTAAATCGAAATCGAAATGCACGTTTCATGCGTGATTTTGAATTATCTCGGGAATGAATTAGTCACTTTTTTCATTTTTGGTCCAAAAATGAGAAAAAAATCGAATTTTTGATTACAGGAATCTGCCGGTAATCGATCTGTAATTTTTTTTTTCGAAAATCAAAATTCGGCCTAATTCATTCCCGAGATGCACATTTTTGGCGTCTGTATTCCAAATTTCGCTTCAATCCGCCCATAATTCGCGAAAAAAAGCATATCCGAAATTTCGAGGTGCGCGTCCGTGTGTTTCACATGGCCTTAAAGGCGGCAAGAGCCTTTTTTTACAACTGACTTCGAGCTCTTTTCATTCGGTTACTTAACGTGCAAAATAATTCGAAATAGCTTAGCATTATGTCTTGAGGGTTGCTCTTTTTGATAGTGTCAATAAGAAATGTCGAAATAGATTTTTGGACTACAAAAAAATGGTTTTTTTTAGAGTAATATGATTTCTTGGACATTTTTCTTACGCGAAGTGACTTTTCAGGACCTCTTAGCTTTGCTCTAGAGGTTAAAACCATTGAGATCGTGTTCTTAATGTCAGCACTTGAAAAATAGACTAAAGACATTTTTTTGTCCTTGCGTGTAATACAAGATGGCGCCTAAACTGCAAATTCCGTTTAGGAATGTGTAACTCGAACACCTTAAACTTTAAATCAAATGTGCACAGAATAAAAAATTTCGGAAATCATTTAAGGTATGATCCTGAATTTTTTCAGAATTTTCCGAGAAATTTGGAAAATTTCGAAATATTGACCGAATACAAAAAAATTATAAATGCTTTCAAGCATTCTAAAAAAATTCAGTAATATTAAGTGGCTAAGTCTAAGCATTTTTCGTTTATAGAGATTATTTCTAAAATTCATAAACTTTGACGAAGGAATTACTGAATTCTGAGCGCCATCTTGAAATATACGCAAGGAAATTTTTTTTTCTCTAGTCAATTTTTTAAGTTCAGACATTAAGAACACGATCTAAATGGTTTTAACCTCTATAGAAAAGCTAAAAGGTCCTGAAAAGTGACTTAGCGTGAAAATAAATGTTCAAGAAGTTATATTACTTTTCAAAAAAACCATTGGTTTGTGATCAAAAATTTCTTATTGGCACTGTTGGGATCGGCTAGGTAGCGCCGCCTGGTGACACGAGCGGAAAGTCCGAGGCCCCTCCCTAGAGGACACGCGAGTAAGGCCTGGGAACAAAGGGTCAGTCTCGGCTAGACCACGGCCAAAGATACACGTGTTCCTTGTATTGCAGAAATAAAGAACAACCAAAGAAACACTCGTTTTATTAATATCGAAACCCAACAGTGGCGCAGTCGGAAGTTACCTACCTACAACTGTGTGTGTCGCGAATAATCCACGGTCGTGATCATGGAGGAGGTAAGAGAGATCATGCTACAACAACAGCAGACAATAGACACGCTCATCCAAGCCCTCCAGCAGGCACACAGGCCTGGGGATGGAACGACTGACCAATCGGTGTATCTGACGAAGGATGACACACAACGGTATGATCAGCTTCGCAAACGCATAACGCAATATGTCGTCAACGATACGGATGGGGCCATAAATCCCTTCAAAGATTGGCACGAAGGCTATCGCGCCATCTTGGGCACCGACGACGCTTCTCTTCCCGATGCAATGCAGACCCGATTATTGTTCCAGTCTTTGGAACCCAAAGCTCAAAAACAAATTCGAGAACGACTTTCGCCAGACGATCCTTTGACGAAACCGGTTGGACAGCTAGTGACATCTCTCAGCGAACTTTTCAAGGACCCTCGGTCGGTAATACGAAGACGCATCGAATACCTATGTTATCGGTACAACGACTCGATGACTCAAACGGAACATGCTTGTCGAATAAACGATAATTGTACGCGATTTCAGTTCGATAATTGCTCCATGGACGAATTTCGTGTAATTGTTTACGTGCTAAGTTTTTGTTTCTCCGACAAACACGCGCACATCAAACGATTGTTACTCAAAACTCTGGACGCCGAGCCGGAAATTAAATTGTTTTCACTCATGGACAAAGTAGTGGCGAGTGAGCGCGTGGACACCGAAGTTAAAGCATTGGAAAATCCATCGGCAGCCGCAACCTTTAACATTAATGCAGTTAAGAAGAATTTTGGACAACAAAAGAAAGCCGACATGACTGGTAGCGTCGAGGCGACAGGTATGTCTTCGAAATGCCGTGGGTGTAGAGCTGAACATCGACGTTCAGACTGTCCTTTCCTGGAGACTGTGTGCCATAAATGTGCGAAGAAGGGGCATATCGCGAGAGTTTGCCAATCCGGTAGCAAGGAAACATTGAATAATAATCGAATCACCGTGCAAACAATAACCGCGCCGTATCAAAAACGCCGTGTATTTCTTGACGCAACACTACGTGATAAATCCGTTTTTATGCAACTAGACTGTGGATCAGATGTCACGGTTATTGGAAAGAACGTGTGGAATGCAATAGATAAACCAGTGCTAGTTTCTTCACCTACTATCAATCATGCCGGTGGTTCAAACATGCAAATCCTCGGTCGATTTCGAAGTGAAATTGCAGCGTTCGAGAAAAGTGGCACGATTGACATTTATGTTGCAGAGACACCAAGTCTCAATCTCTTCGGCTTAGACGCAGTCGATGCTCTGGATTTATGGGAAAAACCTCTGGCGGGCTACCGAAATCGACCTATGACAAAAGAAAAAGAAAACACGATGCCCACGATACAGGGAGCGCCTCCGTCGACTACCTTTACGATATCAAGAAAGACAGATTCATCACGTCCACAATCTGTTGTAGTGCAAAACGAAGATAAATTCAGCCAGGAGATTCATCAGCGTTTCCCGGCTCTATTTGCCGAGGGATTAGGCAAATGTCGGAATTTCGAGATCTCACTTCGACTTAAGGAAGGCGTAACTAGCGTACACATGCCTTGCCGATCAGTACCATTCGCTATGGTGAAGGCCGTCAGCGATGAGATAAGTCGACTTCAAGATTTGGATGTTCTGCACCCTGTGGAACTTTCTGACTGGACAACACCGATTGTAACTGTCAAGAAACCGTCAGGAATGGTCCGAATATGCGCTGACTATTCGACGGGGTTGAATCGTGCGTTAGAAGATGACAAATACCCACTACCTAATACCGAAAGTGTTTTTGCCATGTTTAGTGGAAATAAATACTTCAGTCGATTGGATCTCAGTGACGCATATTTCCAGTTACCAATAGCCGAAGACAGTCAATTGATAACCACTATCATAACGCCCAAGGGATTGCTGAAATTTAAAAGGTTACCGTTCGGCATAAAGACTGCCCCGCCGATTTTTCAGAGATGCATGGACTAAACGCTGGCTGGCCTGGAGGGAACATTCGCATACCTCGACGACGTACTCGTTATGGGATCGACACGAGAAGAACATGATGAGCGTCTTTATCAGGCACTTCAGCGCTTGGAAGATCGTGGCTTCAAACTCAACATCAAGAAATGTTTATTCGCCGCTGTGGAATTGACGTTTCTTGGACTACTGGTTAATGCCGATGGGATCCAAGCGGATCCCGAAAGGACTCGAGCGATCGCAGAGATGCCAGCCCCGAAAAATGAAAACGAAGCTCGCAGTTTGTTGGGGATGGTCAATCATTATGGGAAGTTTGTTCCACACCTTCACGAACTGAAAGGCCCAATAGAAGAACTTACACGAAAGGGTCAAACCTGGCATTGGTCCGAACGGCAAGATGCAGCTTTTTCACGAATCAAGGACGTAATGGTAAGCCCATTGCTGTTGGAACATTACGATCCTAGCAAAACATTGATCATCGCAGCAGACGCAAGTGCGACAGGGATAGGCGGGGTGCTGCTACAACGCGACGCGGACGGCAGAGAGAGAGCTGTTTATCACATGTCTCAGAGTTTGACCCAAGCACAACGCAACTATTCTCAACTGGAAAAAGAGGCGTTAGCTCTCGTAGTAGCTGTAGAAAGACTGCATAAATTTGTATGGGGTCGTGAATTCGTCTTACAAACGGACCACAAACCGCTTCTGGCCCTTCTCCGGACTGACAACTCAGGTGGATTAAAATCAACAAGTCCAGCCAGGCTGAAACGTTGGGCATTGCGGCTACTTGGTTATAATTTCACAATCGAATACATAAAGACTACTGAGTTTGGACAAGCTGACGCATTGTCTCGACTGATTAATCAATTCCGGAGGGACAACACCGATGAATTACAGGTTGCCACAGCATGGAGGATTGAAGACCAAATGCAGCAGTTACGAGATAGCATTGTTGACCGTTTTGGTCCTGGAACTCGGGAGCAATTGAAAAAGGCTACGGCGGAAGATGAAACTATGCAGATCATAGTGGAGAAGATTCGTTCAGGATGGAAAAAGGACGATATCAAAGATGATAAGCTAGCACCATTTGTGAAGAGGCAAGAAGAGTTATCCATCGTTGATGGGACGATACTGATGAACGAGAGTGTTGTTATTCCTAAATCTATGCGGCAAGAGGTACTCCAAGTCTTGCACCGCGGACATCCCGGCATACGACGCATGAAAGAATTAGCGCGTCAGTTCGTGTACTGGCCCAAATTGTCAGACGAGGTAGAAAGATATGTCCATGCATGCGACCCTTGTGCTTTCACTCAAAAGTTGCCAGTGAAGGAGCCTCTGCAACCTTGGCCTCCTGCATCTCAACCACTCGAACGTGTCCACATCGACTACGCTGGTCCCATTAACAATCAATACCTGCTCATCTTCGTAGACGCATTCTCAAAGTTCATGAAAGTTGAGATTACGAGCACCATCTCGGCCGAGAAAACAGTAGAAATGTGTCGCCAATTTGTCTCGCGATACGGGGCCCCAGAGATGCTCGTCAGTGATAATGGCACACAATTTACGAGCAGTTTGTTTAAAGAATTTTGTCAGGAGGTGGGTACCACTCATCTGTTCAGTCCCGTGAGTCACCCCCAATCCAACGGTCAAGCAGAGCGAATGGTTGATACTGTGAAGAGAGCTATCAAAAGGGAACCGAACGACTGGAAGAGATATTTACAAGAATTCCTCTTCAGCTACCGGTATACTCCGTGCTCTGCGGCACCAGAAGGCAAGCCACCAGGAGACATCTTCTTCGGAAGGGCAATGAGATCACCTTTATCTGCACTGTTGCCACCCCGGATACAGTCTCCATCGAAAGAAGCAATGTCGAAAGCGAGTGACATGAAGCAACAATTTGATCTCCATCACGGTGCGCGACGACGCGATCTCATAATCGGGGATAACGTCATAATACAATTGCGGGAGGGACAACGCGAACGAGGACGTTTAGAGAGTGTAGCAGCTGCAAATAAGTTCAAAGTCCGTCTGGCGGGCGACCGTGTTGTCGAACGACATAGAAATCACATTTGGAAAGGAGGTACTGGTCCGGATGCTGATAATGGTCTTAGAGATTGGAGCCCAATCAGAAATAAGGACTCTACAGCTACACTGACAAGTCCAAGGACCAGAGAAACGTCGTCGTACAACTCTGCTATGTCAAGCCCAGCAACTTCAACGGACATAGGTTCAGGACTTGCAGAACCCATACATCAAGAGCTAAATAACCAGCCCCAAGGTTATCCTCAACCGGAAGTTTTGGACGTACTTCCTGACCGACTTGAAGACACCGAACGCCCAAAAGTATTGATGCCTCCGGCATCCCCACGTCGTTCTACGCGGCAGCACGCTCCACCTAGACGTCTGACTCTGGACCCTAATCAGATAAAATATGATCTACGTCTAACAAACATGGACAACGAATTCTCGAGGACACGGAATCATCTTTGGGAGGATGATGTTGGGATCGGCCAGGTAGCGCCGCCTGGTGACACGAGCGGAAAGTCCGAGGCCCCTCCCTAGAGGACACGCGAGTAAGGCCTGGGAACAAAGGGTCAGTCTCGGCTAGTCCACGGCCAAAGATACACGTGTTCCTTGTATTGCAGAAATAAAGAACAACCAAAGAAACACTCGTTTTATTAATATCGAAACCCAACAGGCACTATAAAAAGAGCAACCCTCAAGACATGATGTTAACCTGTTTCGAATTATTTTGCACATTAAGTAACCGAATGAAAAGTGCTTGAAGTCAGTTGTAAAAAAGGCTCTTGCCGGCTTTAATCACTTTAGCGGCTTAAGTGTGTTAAATATAATAATGAGATGGTCATTAAAATTTGTGTTCAAAGTACAACTACTTGACATATAATTCGGGCAACATTTACATCTATCCCGTTTTTGTGAGGCTCGGAAAAAAAAATTCAAAGTAATTGTGCCAAAACTCTTATGTTATTAAAATGGGAAAATGTATGTTCTTACAGGCACGTTTTCCCGTTGCGATAGAAAATTTTCTCTCAAATTTTCCCCAGATTTGTTTGAATTTATTTCGAACAAAGTGAAGGGGCGTCTTGGACAAAATCGCTCAACATAGGAATTAACGACCACCCTAAAATGTATATATATTCATATATATACTAGAGGGGCTTCGCCCCCTGCGCGCGTCGCGCGCCAACCCCGCCCCTCTGCTCGTCCATCGTCCACCCTCGCGCGCTTCGCGTGATCCCCCTCTTTCTCGTAAAAAAGGGGGCCCTTGAGGGACTTACAATAATTCAGGCTTGGAGGCCCTTTGACGTAGAATGCCCTCTATATACTACACAGCGGCGGCGGTGATATCTTTTTATAATATAGAGATATATATATATATATATATTTGAGGGATTCTTCATCAATTCAGCCACTTTTTTTTCGAACCTCTCTGACAAGTCCTATAATTGGCCACATTTTAGTACTACCTAAAAGTACTCTCTCCCATTTTTTTTCAAATTTTCAAATCCAATATTACGGAAGATGAGGTATTTCTTCGAAGTCAATATATCTTGAAAAATTAAAGTTATAGAAAAAAATGGTCGTTACATAATAGTTGTAATTTCATGTGAACTTTTCAATGGAATTTTTCAAATAATTTAGCGACCCTATATTGTCACTTTTTTGCTAATAAATATAAAGATAGTTTTTGTAACCAAAAAAGGCTACTTTATTTTTACTGAAACAATTTAAGAATCTCTGTGCCTATGTATTGATAACATAAAAAAATTGCCAGACTGAGACCGATCAAAGTTCCGAAGTAAAAAAAAAAAATTTTTAAGTAAAAAAAATTTTGTCTAGAAAAAAAGAAAAATAAATGTCAATAACGTCTTTATTTGAAATTTGTAGTTTTTGCGATGGTAAATCAATAAAATAGTTCGTCCCTGATAGACTTTTTAAAAATGTTATCTGGACATCATTTTTTTAAATCCTTAGAACAAATTATTTTTTTACTTCAGAAATTTGATCGGTCCTAGTCCGGCAATTTTTTAATGTTATCGATACATAGGCGCAGAGATACTGTAATTTTTCAGTAAAAAAAGTGACCTTTTTCGGTTAAAAAAATAATCTTTGTATTTTTTATCAAAAAATTATTATTATTGTGGCGCAAAATTGTTTGAAAAATTTGATTGAAAAGTTCACATGCAACTACAACTTTTATGTTGGAAGAATTTTCTTCTATGACTCTAATTTTTCAAGATATGTTGACTTTAAAGAACTACCCCCTTTTCCGTAATATTAGATTTAAAAATCTGAAAAAATTGCGAGAGAGTACTTTCAAGTGGTACTAAAATGTGTCCAATTATAGGACTTATCAGAGAGGTTAAAAAAAAAGTGGCTGAATTGATGAAGAATGCCTCATATAATACGGGTTAATCCTCCCAAATATCGAATGAAAATCAGGTCTTTTAATTTTCGGTGCTCTTTTTTTTATGATACGATTCACTATACTCAAAATTTTAACATCTTACCGAACTTGATCAGGAAAATCAAAAGTACTTTTTTTTACGGAAATTTTTCGAATGTACCGCAAAAATGTATGTTCACACTCAATAACATTTTCAAGGTCGAATAGTTGAATAACGATTTCAAAAAAACTCTTTCGATGCTTATTCGATGTTTTGTTTGCGAAATTTTTTTGTAGTTCAGAAAAGTTGCTTAAGAATACCGAATTATTGACTTGTGCTATATTTAACTCATGTAATATTTAACTTGTTGACCATTTTCGACATACAATAGTATTTTGGATTTTCCTGATCAGGTTTGGTGAGTCGTTAAAACTTAAGGATTAAATTTTCATCAAAAAACTAAAACAGGTCATGCCCTTTGGAAATGACAAGCAAAAAAATATCAAATTTGAGCTTTTTCTTTATTCCATCACGGTGAATGGAATCATGAAAAAAAAGCACCAAACATTTGGAGGCCGGATGTTTGTCCGATATTTGGAGGAATAACACATAAACTGAACAAGGATGTACTGGTTATTATGTGAAGCTGCAAACTGTTGTGTAATAATAATAAATATATACCAATATTACTGCGAGAGCAATTATCACATATCACATCAACATTTCACAAACATTTTCAAAATTTACACCTGACATAAGCAAACGATAATTGTCCCTTGCTGCATAAGGCATAGCCTCTCCGGCAGAGCAATTAATAATTATTATCGTTGGTAGCAGAGGACGGACGAGACCGAGCCGAGTCTGGTGTACACAGTCGGATGCAAATGTCGTTGCATCGAGATAAAGGGATGAAGTGGGGTGGAGGGAGAAGGGGTCCTATCTGTCGTCGCACGGTGTCCGCCTGCATCTCCACCAAACTGGGACGGCAAAAGTTAAATCTGTAGTCTAGATGTATGTTTCACTCTGTACTGTGTACATATGTTGCTTGGGACAGTGGAGACACAAAGTAATGTACGTGCTCCATATATACACGGTGGCAGTACGTTATATGATGTAACTGTGGTCGTTCGACGGTTCCACGAACGGTAACAGTTAATTTCAATTAACGCAGAGAGCAGAGCAGGAACATCCTCGGATGATGTATAGTAGCCAAGTCCTAGCTTTCTAACTACCCCTGCCTTCCCCTTCCTGTTCTCGGTATGGGTTCTTTGTGACGAGAGAATTTTACGTTGATAGCCACGAGTACATGCCCCCAGTGAAGTCCAAAGTAGTGTTATATCGTGTAGAAAAAAATGAAGAAAATGAAAATCCAAGGGTATGATAGGAACTCAAGAGATTTTTTTATTTTCGAAAAATGATTTTTTTCGTTCTACATAGCGTTTATGTTTGACAATGATTCGAATAAAAAATAAACGTCTAGTCATGCGATAGGAATTCTCACAGGCAATGTTTGTGTAGAAAAACGAAGTCGAAAAAAATGACAATCTAAACATGGAGTGAGAATACAAGCGACGTTTTTTTTTTCGGAAAGCAAAATTTTTTTTACACTCTACCATTGCGGTTATACGATGGAAAATGTTACGGGATCTGCCGGACTATACCGTTATTCGATCAAACAGCTAATTCAGAGCCATTGTGCTAAAATTAAACGACGTCATGATTATGTAAATAATTATAACTTCAGTGTTTATCAATATTTACACATTTTTTTGAATCTCGATAGAAGTATGTTTTAGTTGTATGTACAATTTTGCCGTCGTCATCCAAATACTCGTATGCGAAAAAAAAAATGGAATATCGACTTTTTTTTATTATATAATTTTATTGGATGAATAACTCTATTTGCTTCCGGATTGTCAAAATTAATGACGCACGTTATTACGCGAACGTCATTAATTTTGACGATCGTTCCTGCAAGCAAATAAATCACGGTTTCCGAGTACGGACTACTACAATTAACAAAAATATATTACGTATGTTTAGTTTTTTCACGAATAAAATATCTCGAAAAAAATATGACAACCGTCGTTAGACCGAGTAAAAAAATCAAGGAAAAATGCACTGGGACGGTTTGCGTTTCAGGGCGCCGATTTTATTCATAATGCTATAATTATAGCATTCTAGGTGCCCTTGTTATTGGAGAAGGCTTCTTAATAATAATGAAGTTTGTCCTTTGTATTTATAATCGAACATTCAATCGACACTTTTGTGATGAGAGAATTGAAATTACGAGATCGGAATTTTACACATTAATCAGTCTTGATAAATTTAAATTTTTTTATTAAGTGAAAGACATTTTGAATGTTGAAGTTATCATTATTTGATCAAATGATTAGTAAATAATTTGCTCCTCCGATCGATTCCGAAGTTGGGCAGAATATAATTTGTCAAAATGTCTATCGTATGATGTAACTAATCTTTCAATATTTTGATCTGTTTTCAATAAAGAGTAATTCGTTATTATTCTCCATTCAAAAACCAATTTTTTTCTGCAGCGTGCCATTCCTATGACTTTGAAAAATGTTTATATCGACGTAAAGAAGACAGCAAGTACATTGTGGGACGATGCTTTGTAGCCAAAGTCCTCCCTGACTACTCCCGCCTTTCCCCTCCAATTCCTGCTTACGGTATTTGTTTGTCCATTAAAGTATGATATTTTATACCACAGTGTGCGTGAAGTGGCTACTTCACGCACACTTCGCTTCGCTCGCGTGCGTGGAATAGGCACTTCTTGCACTAGTGGGATAAAAATGTATACGATACTCGTGCGAGAAACTTTTTCTGATCTCGTGTGATCACAGTACTCGCCTTCGGCTCGTGCTGCAAACTCACACTCGTCGCAAAAAAGTTTCATCGCACTAGTATCGTAATGTACTATTATTACTTCTTTCTGTGATAGAAACGCGCAGCTGTGCAGATTTTACGCACGCTGTGGATAAATCCCCATTTTCACAACTTCCCTAATAGATCAGCCGACCCAAAAAAAACCGTAATACCAACCCGGTCAAGATGAGCCACAAGACTAAATTCTTATCAATCTGTCCGAAAAATCAACCGAGCTTCCAAAAGCTTGTGGCTTGCAAATAGTTTAGGCCGCCAGTTGTTGGGACACAAATCCAACCGGAATTCCAACCGTTACCAGAAGCATAGCTTGGTTGGTTTCAATGTTGTGCAATGTTGCGCCAACCAGAAAACCAATTGGCATTCAACCAGGCTTACAAGTGGTTCAAGCCACACTTAGAATTCACGGTTTTGAAATTCGTCGTGTTGTGATTTCTTTCAGCATTCACGGCTGAAATCACGTTCATGCTGGGATTTTTTCTGTACCCTAATGCATGTTTGTGTGCAAGGGTACCAACATAGAGTATAAACGACAGTAAAAACGAACTATGCTGGTACATGGGCGAACGGCGTCTTACAACTTATACATGGAAGGGCGAACAATCACTCGCAAGTAATTTTTCACTTCCATGTACAAGTATATGCTATCGTAGGACGCGGCATGCCCACGTAACGGCGTGGAGCTCTTTACTGCGGTTCTTACCTTACGTTTCTACCCTAGCGTACAAGATACGCTACGGAAAAATGATGACTAATAGAAATGTGACTGTGACTCACCGAAAGTAGTGAACGCGCAGTCGGTGTATTGCTTCGGCATTCCCCAGGGTTATGCAGCATTTTTTGCGGCCATTACTTGGATGGGTGACCGCTTAGCCGCACACTGATTTGCGCATCAACTGCTGAGCGGGAGGCAGTTTTTCTGTGTTTCTAATGTATCCTGAGAAAGGCTTTCTTATGTTAAATTAAATCTTGACGCTGTAATTAATGGATTGACAGAGATTTTAATGTTTAATTAATTAATGAAAGCCACACCTGGCGCGGCCTGGGTCTACGGCTGCCAGGGCTCTGAATTCGACAATTAAATTGATTATGGGCGCCAATTAGTTTTATAGTAAAACTAATAAACTAGTAATAATACATTTGTCTAATTTTACTCGACTAGCTCGACAATAATTATTTAATTTAGAGACATCACAAGGGGGTTCGATTGGGGGACCCAATAAGAATAAATTTGCAAGTTCAAAGTGGACACTGAGGTAGACAGATAATATATAAGAATCCTGAATTTTACTCACACGAATAATAATTATAGTTTATTCCTTGACAATTTCCACCAATATTCCTCAATTGGTCAATAGGTTTTCCATACAGCTTCCTTCACGTTTTGACAAAGGGTTGACAATATATATTAATAATGGTTCGCTTCACAATAATAAGTAGATCAATATAGTAATGAGACTCCTCGAGGACCGACTGTCTCCTTTCGCTATCGGAAGACAAGTGATTCCGTGACGCGATCTTGCCGGCCGTTACGCGTCGATACATTTTGGGCCGTGCGACGCCGCATAGCGCTGTCTTTGTCGCGCATGGGTGGACTATAGGGTTACGCTCGAAGTTTCCTTGTCAAGAATTCGTAATATTAGACAAGGATATACGACGTCGTCGATGTGAGTGCGTCGAGGATTAATCTTTAATTTTAATTTGGACTTATCGGATATTTTCTAGGTGCTCGAGGAGTAAACTCGAGTTCCCGACGTCGGGGAAATATTTTCCGGTAACAATCCTCATACGGCAGAAAATTAGTAAAAATTAAGCTACTTCTGTCGGCCAGGTTTTCCGCAGTTTCCCTCGGCCCTCTCGTGCAAATGCAATAGAGTAGTGCATTAGGATGAGTGGCTGCGGACAACACTCGATATAGAAACGAGAAAATGAGAGAGGGCTCCGTGAAAGCCTGAATAAGGCATCTGGGAGAAAATATCACCCCAAATCCGGTTGGACCTGGGTTTGCACAACTCAATGATCCACTGGGCGGCGCTTCTTACGGCAGTTGGAATTCTAGATGGATCTGGATTTGCACAACCAAGGGACCAACTAGTTGCTGTTTCTTGCGCCGATTGGTATAACGGTTGGCGGGACCCTGCGCAACTCTGAGACCAACCGGTTTCTGCTTCTTGCGCCGGTTGGTATTACGGTTGGCGGCACCCTGCACAACCCTGAGACTAACCGGGAAATGCTTATTGCGACGGTTAATATTCCGGTTCGACTTGTGTCCTAACAACCCGCGGACCAACCTATTCACAAGCTGCGAGCTTTTGAAACCTCGGTTGGTTTTTTTATCTGTTTGACAAGAGTATCGGTTGGTTTTGTAGCTCATTCCGACTGGGTTGGAAATGCGGTTTTGTCCGAGTTTTTACGGTTGTTTTCACAGTTGTCTGATCAGTTAGAGTTGTAAAATGAAATTCCGTACGATCCTCGTGTGATAAACTTTTTTTTTACACACATGACGTTTACTTCCGGCTCGTGCTGCAAACTCACAGTCTTAAGAAAAAGTTCCGTCACTAGTATCGTGAAATACTATTATTAAGCACATAATTAGTACATAAAGAGTACGTTATCCCGATATATAGTAAAGTCATTTTTGAGCCTTAGCCCCACTAATTTTATGCAAATATGTGTTCGTTGTGACGAAAGGATTTCCGCGTTTATAAAGATAAGTACATATGCGTAGTAAAATATAAAGTGGAGTAACAACGCGTGGAAAAATAACGTTGTAGAAATGAAAATCCAGGCATGCGAAGAGAATTTAATGGTCGAGAGTTGCCTCACACTCGTCACTCGTATCGGCCTCGTCTACTTTCGTTCCATCCCATTCGACCAGGGTTCCACTCACCCCTAGTAGTAAAGGCACATATTTTTCAACGTTACGACTTTTTAGCGGCAATTCACTGATTTTTTTATCTCTCTTGACTCTCCGAGCGATATCACCGGAAAATTGTTTCTCTGTGTATTAGGAGACACGTCGACGTCATCGTCGTCGACGTCGTCGTTGTCGTTGGGGCGAATATCGCATCCGGGATGAAAACCAATGCTCAAAATATTGCACTTCGATATATAAATATACCGATCGCCCTTATACGCACGCATGTATATGTATAGATATAAGTGTGTAAACGGTACAACAAATGTAGGTATACAGCGCGAGAGGCAACGGCGTGCACTTCCTCTCCCATGAGAGCTTGCTCTGATATTTTATCGTATTTCAAATATACGGGAAAATGTGAAAACCAATCCTCCTGTTGGTTCTGCTTCTGCTTCAGGTACTACGGAACTCACGGGCTTGTAAGAAAACAAGATATATTTATGTTCAGCTATACCATTTTTTTATGCCCACCCCATGCATGATGTGTATCGGACGAAATGTTTAGGTATGTAAAGTGCACTGTGATATATGATTATCGCTTTTCATTCTATGGAAACAAAGTCATTTAAGCATGACGTTGAAGTTTTCTGCATCTGCAAATTTCAACTTTGACGAGCCATAACTATGTAATGCAGAGAACAAAAAAAAATTCCCTTGGAAGGTTTTTGCGGACCACGATTTTCTACAAGCACAATTTTTTATATATTTTTCCTGCGCTCATTTGAAAATTTCGGTTGGCCAGTTGTACCGATTTGATTGGTGCAATAATTTTTTTCCAAGGCAGATAAATTCGTCTTGCGAATATCTTCAGACATTTTTTTCATTTTATTTTTTTAAAATTTATTTCAACAATTGGCAATTGAATTTATTATTTTTGCGTTTGGCCAGTTTTTTTGTTGTTGAATTTTCAGACATTGCTAATCAGTTTTGTGATTATTCGGTGGTTACTCAGTTGCACCGTTTCTGTAAGGGTGATACGTTTTCATCCAAGGCAGATGCTTGCGTTCTGCGATTATCTCGAGGCACTTTTCTTAGATTTTTTTTGCATTTATATTCAAACATTGGCCACCGTTACCTGCATTTTTTCGCCGTTGGCCGGTTGTACCATTTCACGTATTGGTGCAATTATTTTCTTTCCAAAGCAGATTTATTCGTTTTGCAAATATATCCAGGCA
This sequence comes from Tromatobia lineatoria, assembly GCA_949699805.1. NCBI lineage: Eukaryota > Metazoa > Arthropoda > Insecta > Hymenoptera > Ichneumonidae > Tromatobia > Tromatobia lineatoria. The sequence continues at coordinate 16,404,554 of OX453037.1, forward strand.
CTTTTTTCAGTTTTATTGGAATGTGAATAAAGTGGAAAAGCAACACGCGGTTGATTTATTCATTCATATGGTTGTCTATGTATCCATGCATATCTTTTGTTTATTAGTAAATGTATTGATGCACGGACCATTTTGTACAAGGCTCTTAATCAAAAATATATTTATTGAGAACGTTTGTTGAAATATTGTAATATTCATTCAATTGTCATACTAATAGGTTATGGGCCCAGAAATGCCTTGAAGAAATAACTGAGTAATAGAAAGATGAGATACGTTCGATAAAAAAATGAGGAAGATAAGTGCGTCTAATTCTCTACGGATCAAGACTCTCAACAAGGAAAATTATGATACTGGGAAAATGCGTATAAAAACGCTGCTAATAGAAAATTAAGGCGGGAGGCTACGTGAGTGGAGAAATACAGGAACCAAAAGGTCAAGATGGTGCAGATGCAGCCGCGAACTGGACGAAAAATGATAATAAGGCGAAGTCGGATTTAATATTATCTATGAATCACTCCGCAATAAAGCAAATACAAGGTTGAACGATATCTCGTGAAGTGTGGTTAAAGTTATAGGGAATATACCAATCTAAAGGGCCAGCTCGAAAAGCAACTTAGAATTACAAAGATGGAAGACGGCGAAGATGTGCGTGAGCATGGCAGAAAAATGTTTGATGTTATAGACGAATTGAGTTAGATGGACGTAGAAATCGATCCAGATTTGCTGTCTGGGATGCTCGGCGCTCAGCCTGCGGGTAATGGGGGTCAAGCCCGCCGGGGCTTACGTACTCACTGTGCGTTACCCCGCGGGCTCTCAAACGCCCGCAGACTGTCATGGGCTTCAGCAGGCGCATCATAGCCGGTTGTTGCCAAGTCTTGAGTCCACCTTCCCGTGGTGCCGCTGTTTCGACTAAGAGACTCAACGCGTCCGGTCGCTGAGGGCTGCTTCTCGTGCTTCGTGCTCTCCCGGGGTTGGGGGGGTCGGGGTTCCCACTAGGGTGCCGATTCCGACACGAGGTGCCGAAAAATGTCAGAGGATTCAAATTCAGTTTGAATCCAAACGGAGTTCTTCCGACCACGGATGCACCCTCCGTCATAGGGGGTGCAGATGACGAATCGACAGAAAACCGGCACTCATGTGTGGGGACCCTTTGGCGCCCTTGGCTCTCGGGACCGCGTGTTGCGCGTGTGCGTGGCTCCCATAAGGCGGCTGGATCTGTCCCTACTACTTTGCTGCAGGGGACCTGGTGCATGGAACGCCTTTACATGCACCAATTCCCACCAACTCCCGGCGGTCTCCAGTGTCGACCTCTCCGGTCTCCTCGGGGACGGGAGAGAGCGACGCCAATGACCGCGAAACCTCATCCGGGCCCTGCACTGTCGAGGTGCTTGCACCTCGGTGGTGACGGAACCGGGGGGTCAACTAATCTTTTTCTCTTTATTTCAGCGCCGAGTATGGGGTATTAGGTCATGTTTCGTGCTCCATACTCGGACGAACCCTAGACTAAGCTGGCTGACACGGTGATGGTCTCGAGGCAGGTGGGGTTAAAGTCCTGTCGTTAGTGTCAGCGGTTAGGGCGGTTGGTGACCCCTGTAGCCGTATTAATTTACCCGGGTGGGGCAAGCGGCTCTGCCCCACTCTGTGTCTTTTATTTCCGACTTTACTCGTGGGATCAAAAATGAAGTGTTTTTCAAACCGGGGATTGGGGGGTCTGAGGAGGACTGCTCGCCTCATGGTGGAACGGACACCAGGCGCAGCGTCCGTGGTAGCAGAGAACGCTGCCACCGTCGCGAGGTCACGCGCCCGTCCGGCTGCGGGGGCGCCTCGGGATCCTCTACCCCGTGTTGAAGGCGCTCCCCCACGAGAGGTGGCTGCGCGCCTGCATCCTTGCACGCTGGCGGGTAGTGCAAACCGTCGACACGGCGGTGGTCAGCTCCGGCTTGCTGGCCTTCGTGCAGTCCAGATTAGCTTAGTTAGGTGTGACAATTTGTGTGAGAGGCTGAGGAAATTAGCTAGCACCGCAAAAGTAGGATTAGCTCGTCAGGTACAAGCGGCAGCTCCGGTGCTGTGAGAAGTCCAAGTCGTGTTGGACAGATGCGATCGAGTCACGGGCGCGAACGCGATCGAACTTACCGCGACACCGAGAAATCCCCCACACACCCCCAACGCTAATTCGAACGTGAACGCGAATCAGGCCCCGCGCGCGACGGCCAATGCCACGGAATTCAGGGTACTACAGTTGAATATGCGTCGCTCAACTGTAGTTACAGGGGAGGTACGAGAACTAGTTGAAGAGAAAAAGTTAGACATCCTGCTCTTGCAAGAACCTTATGTTCGCAAACAGGATCAAAGCCACACTTTTTATGGCCTAGGGACTGGAATGAGGGTTGCGGCCGTGATATCGGCGTGCCCCTGGGCGGCGGTCGCACTCTGCAACCCAAACTTCCAGATGGTTTTCGTCTCGCAGCTTAGTACGACTCACTGTGTATGTGCAGAAGTACAGGCTCCCGGCTGTTCGATCTATGTCATTTCCTACTATTTTCAGTGGAGTGACGACATCGAGCAGCACCTCAGGCACCTCGAAACGGTTCTTCGCAGCCTGATGGGGAAGAGAATTTTAATTGGGCTAGATGCCAACGCTCGATCCTCCCGCTGGGGACCAGGACCCACAAATCCTCGTGGCGAGAAACTGGAGGAGGTAATCCGCGCTTTCGGCTTACACGTTGCGAACGACGTGAGCCAGCCTCCGACTTATTGGACGACAAGGGGATCGTCATACATCGACGTGACCCTAGGGTCGGCTTCCATGGCTCGGTTCATCCGGGATTGGAGAGTCGAGGAGAACTGGACCACCAGCGATCACAACGCGATAGTTATCACCTTGAGGGTGCCAAAAGCCACAGGAAATGAACATAGTCTCGGACCCACTCGGTTTAATATCAAAAAAGCCGACTGGGACCGATTCAATGCGATCTTGAAAGATCAGGCACGATCTCGGCTGGAGGGCCTCGAGTTGGAAACTAAGGAAGATGTAGATAGGTTAGCAGAGTCACTCACGGGTGTCATCACTGAGGCGTGTGAAGGCTCTATGCCTAGGAGAAAGCGATTTAGGAAGTCCAATCCGTGGTGGACACCGAAACTTACCACCCTAAAACGAACCGCGTACCGAAAACGGCGTGCGTATAAGAATGAGCCGTGCGACAGCCTCGATCGCCCTCGTCTCAAGCTGGAATACCAACATTCTTTGAGGGTTTACAGCGGAGATGTGAAAGAGGCAAAGCGCGCAAGCTGGAGAAGCTTCGTCACATCGAACGGGAACTCGGAACCTTGGGGCCTCGTTTACAAGCTCCAAGCGGATAAACTCCGAGTTGAGAAAGTGCTCAGCACGATCCGGTGTGAAGATGGCTTCACAATGGATATGAGAAAAACCGCCAGCTGTCTTCTACAAACGCACATTCCAGACGACATCGTTGAGGATGATACCCCGGAGCAATGGGATGTGAGAAACGGTGCACGATGTGTACTCGATACTCCCGATGCTCCTAAATTCACTAGAGGGGATTTGGCCTTCCGTACTCTTAAAAATGGCAAAGCACCGGGACCCGATTTCATAAAAGTCGAGGTTCTGAAGCAAGCATTTGCAATTATTCCCGAGCAAATGGTACGACTGTTCAACGGGTGCCTTCAGTGGGGTGTTTTTCCTTCTGCCTGGAAGGAGGGTTCCCTCAGAATCCTCCTGAAGGGTGAAGCCACAGACGAGAAGGACCCGAAATCCTACAGGCCCATATGTCTTCTCTCCGTGATAGGTAAAATCTTCGAAAAAATCCTCAAGGCGCGACTGTCATGTAGTGCAACGGCTCCTGGACAGATCTCCGACCGACAGTTCGGATTCACTGCCGGAAAGTCGGCGGAGGATGCGATCGTGGAGATGCGCCGCATGGTAAGCCTCTGCGAGGACGCTTACGCTGTGGCGCTGCTCTTCGACATTTCGGGTGCCTTTGACAACGTGTGGTGGCCTTTAGTGCTAGATGGACTTAGAAGGAGAAAATGCCCAAAGAACATCTTTGAGGTAATGAAGGATTATTTTAATGACAGGAAGGTTAAGATAGTGTTAGGGAATGAGGAAGTTTCCAAGCAAGCGACGAGAGGCTGTCCCCAGGGTTCTGTCCTTGGACCAGTCTGCTGGAACGTCATGTTCGACGAGTTACTTAGGATTCTTGAGGACATAGCCCCGGAAAATTTTATAGCATACGCAGACGATCTCCTGGTTCTTATAACCGGAGACTCGCGAAGGAAATTAGAGTCGAAAGGGCAGGATATCGTAGACGCGATTTTAGATTGGTCCACATCCGCGAAACTTCAGCTGTCGGAACGTAAGACTGAAGCGATAGTACTAAAGAGCAAGGGAAAAGCTAGGAGGGGAGAAGGCAACCGACCCGACCACAGGGCAAGACCCGCGAGAATGCCAGATCTGGCTAGGAGACCACCTAGGATTAAAATAGGGAACGCAGTGATCGCGTTTAAAAGTAAAGTAAAGTATTTGGGGGTTTATTTTTACGAGAAGTTGAAAGTTAATAGTCACTGCGAGTACCTGCGAACAAAGCTCAATACTTTGTTCGAAAAGCTTAGAAGATTAGCGGGAGCTAAATGGGGGCTGCGCTTCCGGTCCCTATCTACCGTGTACAATGGTGTGTTCCTCCCAACGATAACATACGCGTCCGCGGGATGGTCAGACCTGTGCACGGAGGAGGACAGGAAAGTACTCAGTGCTACGCAGCGCCAGGCGCTGCTCGCGACGACGTTTGCGTGGAGAACGGCGTCGGGGGAATCGCTCTGTGTCATTGCAGGTGCGGTACCCGTCCAACTCCTTTTAGAAGAACGCCGCGCACGATACGAAATTAGGATAGGCTGCGACGCGATTATTAACGGAAAAACGATAAACGGAAACGAACAGGGAGCGGCAGGGAGAATAAAAGATGAAGTTGTGAGCATATGGAATAGGCGATGGCAATCATCGGAAGTAGGGTACAACGCGTTTTGCTTTTTTAGGACCATTCGGGACAGGCTAGTGGCCGAGTGGTTCCGGCCGACGAGAAGCGTCACTCAAGTGATCACCGGCCATGGAGTCTTCCGTGCTTTTCTTGCATCGAGAAAGATCATCGATGACGGTGAAAACTGTGAGACGTGTGGCGTCCCGGAGACAGTCGAACACTTCCTTCTCGAATGTCAATCTTTCGAACCCCAAAGAGTCGCTCTGAGGGAAGTAATTGGTGATAGGGCTTGGCCAAGGAGGGCATCCGCCATGGTCGCAACAAAGGAAGCCTTCGCAGTATTCTCGGAATACTGCAAGGACGCCATATGGATTAGGGAACAGGAGAGAATCCTGAGGAACGTAGGCGCGCGAATTGACGAGGTAGACGAGGATGTGTGAGTGCTGAGCGGAGAGTGAATCGAGTGGGAAGCGAATGAACGTGAAGCGAACCGCGAATGAATGGGGGCGTGGGTTATGAGTGGCCGCGATACGACAAGCGATTACGCGATAAAAAGACTTAGCTATTAGCAATTAGAATTCGCTGTAGTATAGAGTCGGAGAAGTAGCGAAAAGCGAAAACTCCACGTTTCTCACCAAACTGGGCCTCGGAATCCGGTGGGTGGGTGGAACTCGTAAACCTCTCGAGACGACCGTCCACCTGGTGAGTAGAATAGGGATTACACTTTATAGACACAAACAATTTGGAAACAACACTCAACTACACATAACACGCCATCACAGACTACAAACTCTAAACACACACGAACAACATAACAACATCCAACACCACAACGCAAAACGAAAACGTAACTTCACAAATCAACAGAATCTGGGCTTGTGTCCGGGCGGGACACAAAGAGCGGGCCTTCCCGTGGTTCCCCGTGAGTACGTTCCGGAGCCAGCGTGGAGAGTGGAAGCACTCGTGCAGAAACCTTCACGGTGACTCCTGGCCGTAGCCAAACTGCTCTTTCCACAATACGCCAGTGGAGGTCAAAGGATTTTTCCATCGCCCGTTGACTTGGGTGGACGCATCGGTAGGTGGTAGATAGTTGAACGAAGCGTATGCCCGAAGAGCGAGGTAGCAGGGCCAAGCGATTGGACCCGAGACATTAAATGTCTGTGATGCTCGTATACAGTTTATCATCGGCATTTAAAAACTCCAGATGCGCAATGGAGTCTCGCGATGATTAGCCTTCACCAGAAGTGGTTCGGTTAAAAATTATCGAGGACAGTGATGCTCGAAAAATGAAACACGTGGTGTAATGCAAAATGCAATGATCGCAAAGAAGAACTATAATTTAAACAAAAGCAAGAAGACTTATCGCGGATCGGGAAATAAAGGAGAATTTAAATATCGCTGTCATAGATGCTGGATACAGGGACACAAAACCAGCGCCGTGGCTCAGTACGTAGTGTGCTAGCCTGGTGACTGGGAGGCTTGGGTTCGATTCCCGCTTTGGGCAAAATGTTTTTCGGTAGCAGCAGCGCGCAGCGTGTAAGACGCGCCACGCTGTTTGCTGTAAACATTGGAGCTTGGCGCGGATTTGACCTAGCCGGCTACACTCGACGTAGGTTTTCTGTGGTTTCCCTACGTCTTATATGCGAATGCGAGTGTTCCTATCTCAATCTTAAGTCGGTCACAGCCGCATCGCACATAACTACGAGTAGCACCATCTCGCATCAATCTTCGTTCAGTTCTGGTAAAAATCTCGCGCGTGATGGCCGGTACTTGTAGGTGCAACGAAGCTAAAAATGGAATACGGCCCGTATATATGGAACAAAAACAAGAACAAAAACAAAAACCGTAGGTTGAGCAGTACACAAGCAACCCGGTCACCCCTGCGGGGCGCCGGACTGTTTGTTAGCCCCCCAAACTCCCTAAAAATGGCCCCTCGGGCCATTTTTAAGGCACTCGCTCTGACCGTCGAGCATCGCGCTCCGTACAGTTAGGCCGTGGCGTTCACGCTCCATATAGCTCCGGACGCCGCGCTTCACATTCTGTATAGTTTGACTGTCGTGTTTCGGTCTCCGTATGGTTTGGACGTCGCATTTCGCGTTCCGTTAACGGGAATTGCGCTTCGCGTTCTATATGGTTTGAACGACGCGTTTCACACCGCGTATGATTTACATGTCGCGCTTTGGGTTACCATTGTTGTGCTCCGACCCCACGATTATTCCAGTATTGTGTATTGCTTAATAATCGTGGAATGCGTGCGGCAGCAAGCGAGCTGCAACCGAGTCTTCGAGCAAGCGAGCGTCGCCAAATTAACAAATGCTGAGTCAGCATATTGCAATCGATGAATACTTGTATCACACGATAAACATACATGTGATACTCAATGCATCTTCTTTGGCGAATTTAGGACGTTAAATAACCAATAATAAATATTGATTTATTCAATGCTTAAATGACTGTTCCCTTACGGTATTATATGAAGTCCAGAGAACAGATGGTCGAGAGTCTCGTCAGACTCCTGGAACTAGACGATATGGTTCGGGTAATGATTCGGGCAATGAACCTTACCAACCGCATACGTATTATCAATCGTATACTGTACTTGGAGTGTTATTATTAAACGTGTAATAAACTGTTTATTGGTCGAATAAATACTTCTTTTTAATAATAATTCGTATGTTTACTTTGGTTCCAACCCTTTACTGGCTACATCCCTAAAAACAACTACCAGATCGTAGAACGTCGCCGTAGCTCGGAGTAACTGACCGGGTTTTGGCGGTATAACACCATGTTAACCAACATCGTTTTTTCAATAATTATCAATGGAGTTTTCATGAAGAGTAAGTATTCGAGTAAGTATTGAGAGTATAAGTATTATCATTTTCACACCACTTTGAAGTAGATAATATAGCGCGTTTTTGTTTTACCATTTGATATATGATAAATCGAAAGTTGTGTCCTGAGTAGGCCTGATAAACTTATATCACTGGCGCAAATTGCTGCCTCTGGCGCTGAGCAGCCCTTAGTAGTGAATAGGCGCGAACTTGCTGCCATTGACGCGTTTGCGTTTCCTCTTGACATTTAAGATCAAGAGTATTAAATATTTATAATAATTTATGCATATTCTGATTTTTTAATGTGTAACTTGCATATTTTTACTTTTAATTCTTATTGTTTCACATTATTAAAATATTTTATAGTTTTCGATACTATGTATTTTTTCGGAAATACAAATTGTAAAATATTATATTATTAAATTTTCTGCGCGGTTATTAGTGGAGTGGATTCTTTCATGAGAAAGGAACTTTTTTTTTTAATTTTCGTGCTTCATCGTCGTTGTCTGCAAGATCGGTCGCAGTCAGTAAGGCACGTAAATGCAGTTTTTTTCGGGATGCTACTGTGTCACTTTTTGACAGGTGACAATTTAGAAATGATAATAGACGAAAAATAACAAATACGAGTGCCAGTGTGAACTAAAACCGAAATAATTGGTTAAAAATAGGTCTTGAACAAAATTTTGTAAATTGGATAAATCTCAGTGATAAATATGCTGTACGAATGTTGTGTTTAGGTTATGTTAACTTATTCTTAAAGTTTGTATAGTATTTATGAATTGTATTTTGCGCCTCTTCCTCGAGATCAACTTGTAGTACCTTTACTCCACACCGATTTCGCCACAAGCTTCAAAGATATGAACTAAAAATTTGAGTATCGCACACGTAGCCTACGTGCCGCTCGCGTGTCCCGTAACTAGGGACTGTATATCTAACGTTATTCTTATTCTTTGTGCTGACATGCCACGAGCGGTTTATTTAGTCAAGAAGATTTATAAGATATTAAATGGATCAAGACGAAAGCAGAAACGATAAGAAGAACGAGGAAGATTTGAGGAAAAGGTTAGAACGTCTTGAGCGAAAATGAGAGAAAAAGAAATCAAAGTAAAAACGTCGTCATAGACACCGCAGTACGAGTTTTTCAAGTTCTCACTCATCAAAAATTGGTGGCCGCTCAAAACGAAAACATCACAGATTACATTATGAAGCTTATTCAAGATCCCCGGAAAGTATAAAACGTGATGGACAGAATCTCAGATCACGAAGACATTCCGTTCACAGTAAGTTTATTCGTCAAACTTTCAGTATTGTTCCAGGTTTTTGGTGAACAAGAAAGAAAACATTGGTCATATGCTTGCTGTAGCGAACAAGGGCACTCTGCTTGTTGTACTTGTTGGAGGAGTTGTAACTCAGCCTTTCCATATAGTTCCGCTGTAGCGGAAAAAAGCACTCTGCAGGTTTTACCGGTCAAAGGAGTTGTAACTCAGCCTTTTTATAATGGTTGTAACCATTTGGGTCAGCAGTAACTATGACGTTCGTCTGATAGCGAAATAAATTTTGAAAAATTATCGCTCTGACTCATACCCACCAGTGGTGTTAACCTTGCTGGATCAACAAGCTGTAAGAATCCATAATTTCGTGAAGAATTACTCGCAGTAAACCCATACGATTAAAATTATTTTATTTAGGTATATCTTCATCAAGATTACCATTCCCTGAACATCCGTCGTTAGATGACGCTCCGAAAGAGATTCCGACGGATCCGGTGGTTTCAGGAAATGCACAGAGCACTTCAATTGTCACTTACAACTTAATATCCGGAACAGAACCGGAAGTTATAATGATCGATGAAACAGCAGGACTTCCAGAAGATGTTTTGAAAGCTTTGGGCAAGCGTATTGCTCCTGACAGGGTGTTTGGAGCACCAATCTCCAAAGCCTATGGCTATTGGGGGGGGGGGGGGGGGGGGGGGGGGAATTGCTGAAAAAAATATCCTTCAATGAAATATCCCGTGTATTCATCGATCTTCCTAAACTTAATCCGGAATTAAAGGCAGCAGCTACAGAAGCAATGATAAAAAGAGATGCTCGCATGGTTCTTAAGCAAGAAAAAATTGCTGCGTGCATGGCTGCTCAGAGTAAAGCGCTCATATTTGCCCTGCAAGGAAATGGGGACGCTGAAAACCTTATGATGATTGAATTTTTAAGCGACACAAGCAGACTCTTAGCGGATCTGCAGCGTGAGGAATCTTCTATTAGGAAAAGTCTTGTTGTGGCTCCAGTTAATGTCACCCTCAAGTGCACCCTTCAGGCCCCCACATTTGACGGATGGTTGTGCGGAAAAGATTGAGAGGAACGTTTAAAATCTGCAAAATCATTGGAGCGCCCTATACAGGACTCAAAACCACCTGCCAAAACGGCAAATACAAAGTCAAAAAACTTCAAGGCCCCAGCACGTCCTCAGCAACAGAAGCACCAGGCTTCAGCATCAAAGGGGCAGAAATCATCGTACCAGAAAAATACATCGAAGCCGCATTCTTCCCAAAAGTCGAATTCGACTCAAGCGGACAAGCCATATTATCGGAAAGATCGATATCAGTCAAACCGCCGCCACTAGAACCTGTAGGTACCTTGGCTGGTAGACTGAAAATTTTCGAGTATAACTGGAAAAACCTTAACGTCAGACCCGAAAATTCTGTCGTGGATAAAGGGGTATAGAGATCCCTTTCGAAAACACGCCTTATCAGGATAGAACACCTCTAGAGACCAATTGGTCTGAGGATGATAGGTCCCAAATTTCCTCTCTTATTGATCAGTTATTGGAAAAAGGGGCGGTAATACGTTGTGAACAATCGAAAAATCAAGTTTTTTCGAGCATTTTCCTTAGGCCAAAACCAAACGGTTCTTTCAGACTTATTGTGAATCTCAAGGAACTTAATAGTTTCATCGAACCTGAACGATTCAAAATGGAAGATCGTAAAACAGCCAAACGCATAATGAGCTCAGATTCTTTCATGGCATCCCTTGATTTGAAAGATGCTTATTATTTAGTCTCACTTGATAAATCACATAGAACATATGTCAGATTTCAATTCTGTCAAGAATATTTCGAGTTTACTTGCTTACCTTTTGGCCTCAGTGCAGCACCTTACGTTTTCACTAAATTAATGAAACCAGTTATTACATTCTTAAGGCAGCAGTGATGCCGATCGGTGCTTTATCTTGATGACTTTCTATTATTTGGGGATTCGTATATTGAATGTGTTAAAAACGTTTTCAAGACTTGCGAATCATTAGAGGGATCGGGATTTATAATTAATGAAAAGAAGAGTCAAATGATCTCTATTCAGGAAATTAAATATCTCGGTTTAATTTTTGACTCAAAACGTTGGATAGTTGAATTACCAGACGATCAAAGTGAGGCTGTACGCAAAAGAATTTCACAACTGTGCAAACAAAAGAGATGCACGATACGCGATTTTGCTCAATTCCTAGGATCAATCGTATCATGTTGTTTTGCTGTTAATTACGGCTGGGGTTATACCAAAGCTTTCGAAAGACAAAAATTATTGGCTCTTAAAGAAAACAAAGGAAATTACGATGGCTTCATGAGTATTCCTGAGAGTTTAGAAGCAGATTTCACATGGTGGAAATCTCACATTTTATCAGTGGTTAACCCTATAAGAAACTCGAAATTTTTCTTAGAATTTTTTTCGGACGCATCACTCTCCGGTTGGGGAGCTGTTTGCGACGGGAAAAAGGCTCACGGATATTGGACTGAAGCAGAACGAATTTCTCATATAAATTACTTGGAAATGCTGGCAGCTTTCTTCGGTTTAAAATGCTTTGCAAAAGATTTCTTTGACAGATACTATTACGAATAGACAATACTACTGCCATTTCATGTATAAACAGACAAGAAGGTATACAGTATGAGCACTTAACCCTTTGAAGCATACATTTTTCCTGACATAAGATCTACTTTAAATTTGGGATCCGGGGGTTTTTTGGGTCGCTTATTACGAATCCAAGCTCAAAATCCGGAAATTCAATATGGCGGATCCAATATGGCAGACCAAAATGAACAAAGTAGCTTGATGAAGATGAAACTCGGTATGCAGGGGTTTTTTGGGTCGCTGACTACGAATCTGAGCTCAAAATCCGTAAATTCAATATGGCGGATCCAATATGGCGGACCCAAATGCACAAAGCTTGATGAAGCTGGAACTCGGTATGCAGGGGTTTTTTGGGTCGCTGACTACGAATCTGAGCTCAAAATCCAGAAATTCAAAATGGCGGATCCAATATGGCGGACCAAAATGCTCAAAGTAGCTTGATGAAGATGAAACTCAGTATTCGGGGGTTTATTGCATTGCTGAATACGAATCTGAGCTCAAAATCCAGAAATTCAAAATGGCAGATCCAATATGGCGGACCAAAAAGCTTAATGTAGCTTGATGGAGATGAAACTCCGTATTCGGGGGTTTATGGTATCGCTGAATACGAATCTGGGCTCAAAATTCAAAGTAGCGGATCCAATATGGCGGAGCAAAATGCACAAAGTAGCAAAGTAGCTTGATGAAGATGTAACTCGGTAGGCCCTGGTTTTTTGGGTCGCTGATTACGAATCCGAACTCAAAATTCAGAAATTCAAAATGGCGGATCCAATATGGCGGACCAAAATGCACAAAGTAGCTTGATGAAGATGAAACTCGGTATGCAGGGGCTTTTTGAGTCGTTGAAAACGAATCTCAGTTTAAAATTGAACAATAAAAATGGCAGTTCCAATATAGGATAATGGCTTGGTCACTGATACTAATCTGAGCTTATAATTTGAAAATAACGAATGCCAGATTCAATTCGGTGGACTGAAACATAAAATTGTCTTGATGTAGAGGAAACTCGGTGCTTCAGGGTTATTGAAGTCGCTAATTTTGAAGCCAGTCAAAATATATAAATTAAAAACGTTCTAGTATGGCGTCCCAACGTGCAAGAAGTTACTTGACTTGAACAAAAGTCATTACTTCGAGCGATTAGACGTCACACATTACAAAACTGAATTCGAGATACAGGCATTAGAAGTATTGAACCAAAATAAAGGTAGTATTATGATTTGAATGTAACTCAGTACTCTGGATTTTTTGTGATAGCTGATTAGGTTGCATGCAGTCCAGCCGAATAACCATTTACATCGCGTAGTGGCTATCGTATTATCAGATACTTACGGCTACGTAGTTTATTCTGTTTTCATGCTTGCGCAGTGTAAAACGCCAACGGGTCAAAAAATTGCACAGTTGAAAACATATTGAGCATCTCCGATGTTCTAGTAATTCCAGTAAAATCTCCGGTTTTCGTTTGTCATATTGCATCCGCCATTTCTTATTTCTGGATTTTTAGTTCAGATTCGTAATCAGCTACCCAAAAGACCCCCGCATACTGAGTTTCATCTTTATCAAGCTACTTTGAGCATTTTGGTCCGCCATATTGAATCCGCCATTTTGAATTTTTGGATTTTGAGCTTGAATTCGTAATCAGCGACCGAAAAAACATCTCTGAACTCATTTTTTGTTCATTGTTTACCTGGCGGATTAACTATAATTACATTTATTATCTAAAAAACGTGTTTTTTTGTACTATAGTAATTATTAACATCCACTTAGTGAAACATAAACCCTTAATAGTCATATTGTAGTAGCAATTGGTCTTCTAACATCCTAAATATACATTTACATTCGTCGTTATACGCTAAAAAAAATTTTTATTGAAGAAAAACAGAGTTGAAGTAGGTGACATACCCGTATGTCACTATGCTTCAAAGGGTTAAATAATGTAACCAGAAAATTCTGGAAATGGTGCGAGGCAAGAAACATATGCATATTTGCGTCTTACATAAGTTCCGAAATGAATTTTGAGGCTGATAAAGAATCACGACGGCTTAAACCGGAAACGGAATATGAATTGGCGGACTTCGCGTCTGAGGAAATTATCAGGGTTTTTGGAGAACCTGCCATAGACTTATTTGCGTCTAGAGAAAACGCGAAATGTAAAAAGTACATTTCCTGGCGAAGGGATCCAGGTGCCGTGAAAATTGTTTCATTCACAGTATCATGGAACCCATTTTTCTTTTAAGCATTTCCTCCGTTTTCATCGATATTGAGCATATTACAAAAAATCAAACGGGAGGGTGCAGAGGGTATCGTTGTGGTACCAGATTGGCCAGCACAACCTTGGTACCCGGTTTTTCGACCGATGCTCGTGTCAGAACCGATTACATTTCGTCCCGATATTAATCTTTGATTTTCTCGGAACAGGAAAACGCATCTTTTTTGGCAGAAAATTTCCCTGGTTGCCGGGAAGTTATCCAGCGTGCATTTCGAATAAAAAATACCGCAGAGCATGCAGCAGAGATCATGATATCATCTCTTGGTGAGTCTTCATTGAAAAAATACAACAGCGCTTTGAAACGTTGGTGGAATTTCTGTCTGGACAAGTCAATATCTACCTTTGGTGCATCAATCTCAGATATTTTGAAGTGCCTCTCAAAGGAATATACTGACGGAGCATCTCATGGATCTCTAAATACTCTTCGCTCAGCAATAGCCCTTATTATTGGATCTGCGGTTGGTCAAGATCACCGTATTAAACGTTTCTCTGGAGGAGTTTTTACTCTGGGACCGTTGAGACCAAAATATGATTCAACATGGCTTCGAAGATTGTTTTAAATTACCTAAAAACGAGATCAACAAACGCCATTTTATCTTTAAAAGAATTGACACTGAAGCTCATAACCTTGTTATCGCTCATTACGGGCCATCGAATGCAAACATACGCTTTAATTAATATAAAGAATATTGAAAAGGTTGACGATGTTATTGAAATTCGGATCCCAGATCGCATCAAGACATCGGGACCTAATAGAAAACAACCTATATTGGTTATACCTTTCTATCCCGAGTGTACGAATATATGCATGGCAACAGTTTTGGAGTGTTATATCAATAGAACTAAAGATGAACGGTCCAAAGATTCGCTTTTCATATCATTTTAAGCACCATTCCGTTCCGTTTCTTCACAAGCTCTAAGTCGATGAGTCAGAACTATGTTGGGAAATAGCGGCATAGACACGGACAAATTTACGGCCCACAGTACGCGTCATGCTTCCACGTCAACGGCCAAAAGAAACGGAACCCTCTACGTTTGCGAAATTTTACAACTTAAGCATTAGCAAAGATAAGAATGCTTTTGCAAAAGCCATTTTGAATTCCTGATGTGAACTCTCATGTATTCACATAGTTTATGTTTTCTCTCTTTGTGTATGCCAGCACCCAATAATAAAAACTTATATTGTGTTCAACAAACTTGAGTGTATCATGTTGTCGTGAATAAAATCTTTGAACATCTACCAGTTGATCTCGAGGAAGAGACGCAAAATACAATTTATCGATTAAGCGAACTTACTTGTTAGTGAAGTTCAATCGTAATTGTATGTAGCGCCTCTTCCGAGATGACCAAACCCTCCCTTAATTTCTCTTTACTCTGATAACACAGAGATCCCTATAGTATTACGACAACACTTTAAAAAAAATTGGTGCCGTGATAGTGGTGCAACGTGGCACATGTGCGAGGAATCACACGCATCTTCGAAAATACACGAAAGCGTGGAAATTTGAACCTTGCAAGCACTTTTTCGGCGGAAATCGTTGGATAAGGTACCGTTCTACACGAAGCTAATGTCCAGGGTGCTAAAAAAAAATTTCAGCTTGAGCAACGTGCTGCAGGTTCCAGGTCTTAGAGAGAATTTGATGTCAGTGGCTAAAACAGCGGATAAAGACTGTCAAGTGCTATTTACAAAGAATTACGCCACTGTTACCGGAAATAATGGTGATTTGAAATTAATTGCTGATCGAGTCGGCGATTAATATTTCGTGCGTTTGGAAAAAGAAAATGAATGCAAGATAATTGCGGAACCTTCCAGTCGTCCATTGAAATCCGTAACGCAATTGGAAATGTGGCATCGGCGTATGGGCGATTTGAATATACAAGGCCTTCAAATGGCGGAGCGTAACAAAACATTGGTGGAAATGCGTCTCGGAAAGTATGAGGATACTTAAATTGGAGTGTGAAACATATCTTCGCGAAAAAATGGTAAGAACTCCATTTCCAACGAAATCGAAACGAGAAACGAAAATGCTTGAAATTATACACTCCGATGTTTGTGGCTCAATGCGGATGGAATCGAACAATAATGCCAAGTATTCCGTCACTTTTATCGACGATTATTCGCGCTGGTGTGAAATACGACTTCTTAGAAAAAAGAGCGACGCTTTCGAAGCTTTTAAGGATGTAAGAAAATAACACTTCCGAGTTGGCGAAGCGTCGAAGATCTTCGCGTGTTTGGAATGAGGGTTTCTTACGTAGTTGTCGAGTAGTGGTATATTATTCAAATAATGAAACAACACGGTTATTGGATATGATATCTTGAACCAAAACAAATAAATTATTCGCGGTAACAGATGTTTTTTATAATGAATTACCCATAAATGATTTTTTATATGATTGTTTACTCGAAAACCATTTTCAAAAGGTCGGATGACAAAGCAAGGATGAAATCAGGCATTTGACTGGGCTTCAATCTCATACACGTAATTCAGTGGAAAAATTGAATCTCGTTTATTTCGCTATCGAGATCCCAAACAGAAAATCCCATACTCGTGGACAGAGATCTCTCGAGTGAAATAAAAATAGTGCAATACATATGACTCGACAAATTAATAATGATTATTCTCACAATCACAAAAGAGTATACATAAGCAATAAGATACCGAATGGGTGAAACCGAACGTATCTACATTCCCCGATTATTACACATATACTGTCTATGCGATGAGACCGTTTTGTCTATTAATAAGCCTTAAATCTTTGGTATAAGAAAAAGATTTGACATAAGAAAGAGACGAGATCAATAGGTTGAATGCGAACGCATCTACATTCCCCTGTAAATACACATTGCCTGTCTATTTGCTCCGATCATCATATTTTGGATGGAGCCTTATTTTACATACGAACGGCATTCATATAAAAAAATACAAACTGGCATAAATATACTTATAACAAACAAAGTCCTTTCTCTTCTCACATCTATGTTGTATCGCATCAGAAGGATACTACACAAACAAAATGAGTTAACACCATATAATCTCTTATCTCCGACTTTACCGTTCTAAATATTGGGGTTTTCTTTTCTAACAATGTTCACGGAATCCGCACGACCAATTTATGAAATAATCAATTTGTCGGTTACAATCCACTATATAAATATTACTCATAAGAAGCTAATTGATTGAAGGTTAAGCCCTTACTGAACACAAACTTTTATAGTCCGCGGAATAACCACCAAATAAACACACTAACTTCGAAAATATTGTATTCGCTCGATCTCGACGTTTACCGAGTGACGGGCGAGTTGATTTTTTTCATAATATGATGCTGAGAAGGCACAAGAACTCATGGCAGAAGTAAACAATCATATGTTCAAACACTTATCCGTTCGAAGGTCACGATCGATGCTCTTGATGTCCTCGAAGGATCCTTTCGTCTGAACTTCCGTTCTTTCCGTAATGAGATCGTTCGTAATTTTCCTTGATAAAGATATTTGTTCCTGAGACTCCTTTCTATTATAGAACTCTTCTCCTGAAAAACGTGTATCCAGATATCGCAAAAGAGAAAATATAATAATGGCAGGAACAATGGTAGAATATTTTTGTATGGCTATAAAGTGATATCACCGAGACAGTTGGTGGAATATCACGTAATTCTCCTCAATATAGACCGGAATCCTGCACGGAAAGAAGTAATTGGTTGCCATACCCAATCGCGTGGTTGAATACGCTCCAAGCGATAAAATTGGTTGGGAGAGCCAACTATTGGGTGGCACTTTTAACCAACTAGATGTCGCAACTAACCGATTACTCGTCACAACTAACCACTTGGACGTCATAAACAACCTATTGAGTGTGACACCCAATAGTTGGTTCTCGCAACCAATGTTGTTGCTTGGAGCATATTTAACCACGCGCTTGGGTATGGCAACCAATTATTTCTCTCCGTGCGGACCCAATCGCTCCTGTTAATTGTGGGCGATGTGTTTAAGAGTTGGATTACACAAAAGGATATTTCATATTGGCGAGAATCTTACCTGTTCACGATAGCACACACACATACAAAAGAATATGTCTTGTAAATTATATCACCTCTGTTGCACTGTCGTGTAGTCGAGCGACTGGGAAGAGTGAGGCGTGTTCGATCGTGAAGCAAAGCTTGATCGAAGCACGCAGGTGCGTCGCGGATCTAATATAAATTACGAATTGATAGTGCGGTCGATAATATGCTAGTTACGGAATTTACGCAGAAATTGCGCCGGATGTTCGGAAACAAATATTTTAACCGAAAGGGAACCATCCGGTTACAAGTAATTCAATGCTCTCGTGAAGAATCAAAAAGAAAAGAAAATAAAATCCATTCAATCGGACAATGGAAGAGAATATTTGAGCAACGAATTCTTTAACTTTTTTAAAGAAAAATGGTGTTCAAAGAAGACTGACAGTAGCGTACAATACAGAACAGAATGGAACTCTCATGGAAATGGCTAGGTGTCTTTTGATTCAGTCTGGCCTTCACCCTTCTTTCTGATCCGAAGCAGTCTTCACGGCCAATTATATTAGAAGTAGATGCCCAACGGAGAGTCCGAAAGGTCGAACACCTTATGAATTATGGTACGGAAGAGTGCCGAACATTGATTATTTCAGGGAATTTGGGTGTGATGCTATGATCTTAGACAGAACGCCAGGAAACCGAAAACCAGTGGACGTGAAAAGACACGTATTTTCCTGGATTACGACGACAAATCCAAGGGATATAGAGCGTAGATTCCTCAAGATAAATCAGTCTAAATAACACGTGACGTCACTTTTATCAAGAATTGGGGGAATTCGAAGAATGGTGTATATGAAGAATTGATCCGAGAAAATATTATCAATCAATAACCTAACGTAAAAACTCTACAATCTGATACAAGAGAAGTTGAGGTAGTGATAGAGAGTCTAAATCGAAACGAAATTCATGATCCTCTTGTACGCGAAAATCAAGAGGAAGAGCAGAATGAGAACATCAAAGATAATTAGAATTAACTAGAAAAGGTCCAGGAAGACCAAGCAACATTTTAACAGGCATGAGAGGAAGACGACGAAAACGATATCAGGAACGACGCGTTGATGTTCCGAATATGGAACAAGAGTAAGCTAATGTAGCGGAGATACCTGCGAATCAAGCAGTTTCTGGTGCTGATGCGGAAGATTGATATCGTGCTATGGTGACCGAAGTAAAGTCGATCATAAGGAACACTTGGGACTTTGTAGAGCGTCCAAATGGTCGCGAAGTTACCGCAAGCCGCATGGTATTACGAAACTATATAATGCCGATCCTTGCGTATACCATTTAGGTCGAGGGGAAGATGCTTTCTTCATAACGATTTGTGGAGACGACATATTGGTGGTTTCCCGAAATACGGGAAAAATGATGACATTTAGAAAAGCTATGTCAAGGCAAATTGAGATCAAAGATCTCGGAAATCCTAAATATTATCTCGGAATTGAATTTTCCCGAGAAGATAATACAATATTCATTAATCAGAAAGGATACGTCAAGGAATTACTGGATCGTTTTGGAATCACCGAATCCAATCCAGTAACAACTGCTATGCATGTAAATGTAAAATTGACGAAATCAGAGGAAGACTCTTCAACTAAAGAATATAAATATCCATATCGTGGACTGGTTGGTGCCTTGATGTAACTAGACCCGATATTAGTCACGTTGTAAGCGCTTTAAGCCCATTCAATACCTGTCACAGTAATATTCACTGGAAAGAAGCAAATCGTGTGCTTCGTTATTTACAAGGTACTATGAATTTGGGATTTAAGTTTAGTTCATCAAAGAAGCAGTTAATAGGATATGTCGACGCAGATTGGGCGAGCTGCTTAGTTGACAAACGCTCTTATACAGGGTATCCTTTCATACTAAGCAATGCAACAATATCCTGGTATTCATCCAAGCAGAGGACAGTAGCCCTGTCTTCTACAGAGGCTGAGTATATGGTATTATCGAAAGTGATCAAAGAAGCTATCCGTCTGCATTGATTCTTATTGGAACTAGGATTCAATAAAATGGCCAATATAAAATTGTTTAACGATAATATGGGAGCTCAACGTCTAGCAGAGAATCCAGGTTTTCACGCTAGGGGTAAAAATATTGATTCACGGCATCATTTCGGGAGAGATACTCTAAAGAATAAGCGAATAAAACTGGAACACATTTCAACCGATTACATGGTTGCTGATTTACTTACAAAGGGACTATCTGGACCAAATAATCAAAGATTTGTGAAGTTACTTGGATTAAGCAATCCAAACGTCATTTGAAGAATCACCCACGTTTCGAGAGGAAGTATTGAAATGTGATTGAAGTGTAAAGGCGACACGCTGTTGATTTATTCATTCATATGTTTGTTTATGTATCCATGCATATATTCTGTTTATTCGTAAATGTATTGACGCACGGACCATTTTGTACAAGGCTCTTCAAAAAAAGTATATTTATTGAGAACGTTTGTTGGAATATTGTAATATTTACTCAGTTAATAACAGAGTTAGTTAAGGCTGCGGCCGCAAATGATAAATGAAGAAAAGGTTCTCGGCTATGTGCGACCAGAAAAAAAAACCAAAGATCTTTTCAGTTTTGGTTGATACGTTTCGGCCCTGATCAGGGTCCTTTTCAATCAAATTTATTTGAAATCTTAAAGCTTAGAATTCATCACATTAAAAAAAAATATAACATCAACGAAAACAGGTGGCCGGATTTCCTGGCTATGTGAGTAGGAGTGATCTGCTAGATGGAGATTAAAATTGTACTCGAATGATGTGAATAACTTTTTTCGTTTTTTTTTACCTGTTTTCGTTGATGCTATATTTTTTTGAATGTGATGAATTCTAAGCTTTAAGATTTCAAATAAATTTGATATTTTTATTATATTCAAACATTGGCCGATGTTAACTGTATTTTTCGCCGTTGGGCAGTTGTAACATTACACCGATTGGTGCAATTTTTTTTTCGATGAAGATGTTTACGTTTTTCAATTATCACCAGGCATTTTTCTCAGTTTTTTCTTTTCGATGTATTTCAAAAATTGGCATTTGATTTTGTCATTTTTTAAATGGTTGGTCAGTTGTAACGTCTCACCTGATCGTGCGATTTAGTTTTTTCCACGGCAGATGTTTTCGTTCTGCGATTATCTCGAGGAATTTTTTAAAGTTTTTTCTTCCAATTATATTCAAACATCGGTCGTCGTTATCTGCATTTTTTCGCCGATGGCTAGTGGTACCGTTTTACCTAATGATGCAATTTTTTTTCCAAAGCAGATTTATTCATTTTGCGAATATCTCCCGGCACTTTTCTCATTTTTTTCTTTTCAGTATTTTTTGAAGATTGGCATTTGATTTTGTCATTATTTCTATGGCTGGCCAGTTATACCTTGCTACCTGGTCGTGCGATTTATTTTTATCCAAGGCAGATGTTTGCGTTCTGCGATTGTCTTGAGGCACTTTTTTCAGTTTTTAGGAACTCACGTTTTGAAAAAACGTACAGAAGTGCCTATGTAACCCGAGTTTCACCGGACCTAATTAACTTTTTATAAGTTAATGTGAATTTAAATTTAATAAATCAATTTTTTTTCATTGCAGATTCCTTAAACATAGTGAAATACATATTTTTGGTGTGATAGAATATAGATTTTTCATTATAAAATCATTTTTGTTATGAACAACAGATTTTTTGTTACCCGGACGTCCGTATTGCATGGTAACTTTGGTCCAAATGGACAGAGCGAACTAAAATTTTTAACACTTTTTATTCCCTCATTGGGAAGTATGCACAAATATTATAGTAATTTTCTCACTTGTTTATATTGGCATTTACCTTTCAAAATTGCCCTTTTCAGGTACGTATATGTGTACGGCTCATTAACTTTTTACCAAATTGATTAATTCGAGCAAGATTTACAGCGTACTCACATTTTACCTTAATACAAATACTTTTTTTTTAAATTTTGCCTTTAGAGAATACTAACGTAGTAATCACCTACCAAGATGGGAAGCAAATATTCAATTTCTATTGATTTAATACCTATGATAATAAAAATATTGCTTGGCTTGAAAAAAACACACCACACTACATATTATACATCATATCAAATGGAAACAATTAATTCCTCAGCTTTTACCTTTATTTCTCTATTTGTTGTATGAATTTGTATATTTTAATTGAAATCATAATTCATAAATATACTATCAATTCAGAAAATTCGTCAACAAAACCTAAAAACAACACTCATAATCATATTTAATACTGACACTTATCTAATTTACAGGATTATGTTTAACGCCTATATTTTCATACAATTACTTCGTTCATTTTACACTTGCACTCGTATTTTTTATTTTAGCTCTGTTATCGTTTATAAATTGTCACCTGCCAAAAACAGACACACCAGCATCCCGAGACAAATGCAATTACATCCTTACCGGCGACAACCCGTCGCCGGTAAGGCGGCACGTCGCCGACAACGACGGTGAAGCGCGAAAATTAAAAGCAAAAAAGTAATTCGTATAAAAAGTATACCGTTGTACTGATTTACATCATATTCCGTATTAAGCCTCGCTCTACAATATACATGAACCGAATTGGACTCCGAATCTCACAATTTGCTAAAGGTAGCGCACAAGTGATTAAAAAAATATATATTGTCCAAGGTCTCTCTTTTAGCAAATTGATGGAACAAAAGATCGGAAGCATTGTCTTCGTTTTATTTCCGGGGTTGCTCTCCACGCCATTCGACCGATCGTATAACACTTGACTGCGAACTCTGTTCAGTTTCCCGGAAACTTGGATTATTCTCGTTTTTTACACGGTAAAATTTTTTCGATACGGTGTAACAACAAAAAAAGTTGCTACGTATTCGCAACTCTAGACTTTCTCATCACATTTGTTACTGGCGTGAAGTTTTCATTGTGAATTTTCTGGGGTATAGTGACTAACTACATGAATAGAAATTTAAGAACTTCGCTCACTAATTGTAGTCTACATTTCGCGCTATAATTTGTTAAGAATGCGTTTTTAAATTCAAATTCAAGCTACGACCCGCCCTCGCGACGACGTGCGCGCTATGTTCACGCCTTCTCTTCGCATTTCTCTTTTGTTTTGGTGGCGTTGTTGTTAGCACTGCAATAGTTGGACAAGTGGGTTTATATTTCAGTTATTCATATATTAAAACTTTCGCATATTATGGTGTATACGAGGCCTCCGCAGGATTTGGATTCGTTGGATTTTGGATGCATAAAAATGACATGCGCGTCATGAAAACTATGATACGATGAGTTTATCAGTGTTTATAGTCTAACAGCGTGAGTGCATAACCTCAAATCTGTTCTGTTTATGTGATTTTTTTTTATATCGAATATTTAGTGCGAATATTTATGGTGTGTTTCTTATCGAAAGCTACTCATGATCATTCATTGTAGTTCTTTTTAGTAAACCGGTAACACAATCAATTTTTCACACAATATAAATTTTTTCATAACCAATAATTTTAGAAATATCATGCGTATAACCACAAATCGAAAAAGTCTTTGCTATACTGAATCAATTGTTGTTCACTGCTTATTTGCTGTTCATTTTATCTGTATGTATAAGACTGGAGCAGAATCACTTCGATATCAGCCTGTGGACCAAAAATGTGTAAAATATTTTACTTGTTATTTTTCACATTCCAGGTAAAGTGTCAGAATTAGTAAAGATTTTGGATTGGATTTCAATACCAAAACTAGGATTCGGATGCAGAAAGTCCACACCAACTTTCTTTGCAGTCCTCAGCTGTTTTCAAAAGTTAAAGAAAGCACATATACAGACGCCAGACAAACAGACAGACGGACGGACAGACAGAAATGAGTTAATGTGTTTTTTGGAATCTAGAACACTCAAAACATGTATTTCCATCAAAATCTCAGAGTCAAATTTTTTTTGGATTGCAATACTTTCTCTCTTAACATACATACTTTGTATGTGATAAGAAAGTAAAAAGACTCTTATTAATCAAGTAAAAATTTATTGACAATAAAAAAGCGATGTCTGTTAACATTGAAACCCAAAGCGTAACATGTAAATTATACAGATCGCGCCGTTCGAACCATGCGGAGTGCCGCAAAAATGGCCTGAAAGGCAATGTTTTGGGGGCTTGGGTGGCGTCCGGGTTCTCACTTATTTTTCTGAAGATGCATATCAATGCTACACCCAAACGAAGTGACGCGAACGTCAGAGTTACACGCGAAAACGTTGATAATATCCGCATTTGGACCGGGATAATTGCAGAACGCAAACATCTTACTTGGATCAAGAATTGCGGGAGCGACTCGACGTCAAGTATTAAAAGGTCTGCCTGGGCACTACCACTCTTATTTACGCGAAGTCAGCCCTCTCTCGTCTGCTACTAAGCTGCAACTTCAAATATCCCAGGCAGTATATTGCGGGCGCTAAATCTATTAGGCCCTGCATTTTTTTTTGTTTTTTAAATAAGACCGGTCGCAAGGAGTTCTGCTGCAATGCTGATATCTGATAAATCTTCATGTTCAACTTGTCAAAAACTGGAGCCCGATTTTGCTGAAATGACACATGTTCCCTCGCCTATAGATCTATGTCCATGTTTGACGTCTTACTCACACAGTCACATTTTGTCTACTACCGAATGTAAAACTCTAGTTATCTACGGTAATACATTCTTGACGTTGAATGTACCAGTGTCAATATTTTTTATTATTTTTTTCTCCTTTAATTAAGACCAGCCGCGCAAAAATCGATATCCGCAATGCTGATATGGATAATAATCCTGAGGTTAATAATTTGATTTTTTGTACCACCTCACATATCTTCGTTTTAAAACCCCTCTGACATGAAAAAGTGAGGTGACTAATATTTTTTACTTATTTTTTCTCTTTCAAATGAGATGTCTTACGAGCAAATCTGTTGCTTTAATGCTGTAATATTTGTAATATTTAGCATCGTCTTCTCGAGCCGTATATATATAAAATATATATAGACATAGTAGCATATGTTTGGCATCGTCGTTTCGAGTCGAATAGATACAGATATGACGTATGCGAAGCAAGTGACATAGTCGCCAGCTGATAACCGTCATATAGCACGTTTCATCGTTATAAAATTGTGTGTGAAAGTGATTGATTTATTGATTTAACTTATAATAACCCCAGGATCGACAGGAACCCTTCGAAGGATGTCTATCTGTCAACATGGGAACATTTTAGCTCTATATTGAAAGGCTTATAAATCGGTAAGACTCTCATTAGTTATTTGCTCTAATTTTCTTGGACAAGTGACTGTAACTGCCTTATCATTTGACGCTGTGTAAGTTTTCACAGCTTAATAGATATCATTTCAATACCAACGAGTTCTATAAAAAAAATCACTAACTTTTCAGGATATATTTGATTACAATATATTGAAGTGGATTAATTTCACTAGATCCTACAAGATGTGCAGCAAGCCATCGTTGCTTGAAACTTGAACAATTGAATTAATACGGCAAATATTGCTTGTCAAGTTACAAATATTTGAAATACATAAAACGAAAACAATAGAGGACAGTCCCAGCATCAAATCAGTGCCAACCACATCGGTAAAAGTCAATGATCACACTTATACAGTTACGCGTTTAATATTCCATCATGGTGAGAACGGAAATAGTACCTAAGGATTCGCGTTATACAGCAATGGTGCAAGACAAAGCTACTGCTTGGATATTCGTCAACGATTCAATAGTAGAAAAGCGTCATTGACCTTGAAATTCTAAGGAAGCGTATATACTATTTTTAGAACGTACACAAAAGTGATAACGTTGCCTAACATTGTTTAATCCCTTCAGCGTCTATTAATGTTGTTGGCAGTCGTTGTATCAGACGAAGCATCTTGTAAAGTTCCTATTGCAGCTTGTACTCCTTGTACACATTTGGTACGGTCTACTTACCTTTATTTACTGATTACTGTAAATTATTAACTTTACAGATCGTTTGTTTTTCGAAATGTTTCGGATTTCGAAAAGACACCGATCCCTCAAAAAAATTTTTACAAAAAAAACGGTACGCCAAGTATTAAAAGTGTTGTCATGTCATACAAAAAGAAATCTCTTCGCTGAAAAATCTTCTTTTTTTTTTAAATTGTCTTTCAAAAATATTTAACCAAATCCTATTAGCCAAGTAAAAACCCTCGGTAGATGTTTAATTTGATAGATAAAGATGTTGCTCTACAAAAAAAAAAAACTTGGCGTACCTGCGACTAGCTCCCGTATATAGCCCATTTGAGTAACAACGGGAGGACATCGTGTCTGCAACTATTACCATTAATTCAATGATTATGAATCTTCGTGGAAAAGGACCGGAGATCCAGTTTCACAACGAAAGAACAACTAAATGTAGTTAAACAGCTAAATGTAGTAGAGCCACGGTCGTACGTACCAAAAAACATGATTTTTCAAAAATTATTAGACGGTATGAGAATTCCCAAGTGGTTAGTAAAAAAATGATGGGCTACACATCCCGCATTAAAATGTAAACCCTTCAAAAACTCTTTATTAAATTAAAACGGGTATAATATGTGTAACGTGACTTTTTGCCACGCCACCTGCGCGAAGTGTAAATGGCAAGGAGTGTCGCGTTTACAACACTTGGGTCGGTGCACGTTCGCCCTACCATCAATTGGTCGGCAGTGGAAGTCGCTCTCTACTTTACCTACGTTATTGCTACCTTTCTTACGAACTTTTCAGCGTTTTATCGGAGTATTCTTTCTTGTGTAAATTTGCGTATTCTTTCTTTTGCGACCTTATTGTTCCTTAACTTCGGAGTCTCACCCCACCGCCAACTACCACCGAGGGACACTTCCTCCGCCTACAAACCGCTACCTACCGCTCACGGACGCTTCGCTCGCGCGTGCCGTTACCTATCGCTCTCTATAACGTTTCTAAGAGCTTTCTACAACGTTTCTAAGAGCTCTCTACATCGAAGGATGTCGAATATTTTGAATTTATGTTTTACCTCTGATTTTGATCGACACTCCAATTTTGGATATTTGGACTCTGTACCCCAGAGTCGCGGGCGGGCACCGAACAACCGTGCCCGTCGATTATGGATGCCAAGAAAGCGCGCTGGGAAATGAGCCGAATATTACTGTGTCGCCCGCCTCCCTACGACTTCCCAGCCTGGCGCTGAACCATCCCCTGGAATTTGGACTGTCGCGGTCCGTCCAACCCAGCGCCCAACTAAGAAAGGGTCTCGGAGCGGCGTTGAACGAGTTTAATTGCAGAGTTGCAGAATTATATTGTGGGTCCAATATCGCTGATGCATCGCGGCGACGATTTCCGGCGTGAGGGACCCCGCACTTCTCAACGTGGCCACCGGATCCGATGGGAGACTTTCAAGTTCCAGCGATTATTTGCTGCACGAAGAAATTGGAAGGAAACCAGGTTAGCGACGGCACCGCCTACGCGACATCAGTGAAGTACGCTAAGCACGACCACCAGTTTAAATCGCGCGCCTATACGCGAAACATGCGGCGCGCCACGGCAACTTCAAAAACATCGAAGAAATAAGTGAAATTTATTCTTCTTCGACTTTAGCGGAGTATGTATATATTGAATAGATGTTATGATGCTTCGACGATGCCAGCCTTTAATATTTTTATTTTGATGAATGTTTGGCAAATCGTAACTCGGGTCTGAGTCGAACGATGCCGAAGATTCCGTTATTATCGATATTCCTGTATAGGAAAATCGAACATTTGGAATCTATTGATTTTTGTCCCTTAAAATTGCTTTATCAATTTGTAAATTGATAAAGCAATCTGAACGGACGATATTTTAACAATTACTTTTCAATCGTGAAAAAATATTGCCACAGCCCGAAGGAACAAAAATAAATAGATTCCAAATGTTTGATTGTCCTATACAGGAAGATCGATCACAACGGAATCTTCGGCATCGTACGACTCAGACCCGAGTTACGATTTGCCAAACTTTCATCAAAATAAAAATATTAAAGGCTGGCGTCGTCGAAGCATCATAACATCTATTCAATATGAACTAAGTGAAAACCCGGGCGCGTGCGCAAGCGGTAGCTGGCGAGTGGGCGGAGTGGGGAGAGTTACATCGATCAACGACGCACGAAAATTTATTCAGTGACTTCTGCCTGACGGACCACGGAAGTGTATCGACCTGTACCAGCAAGGTGCCAACTCGTGCGATCGACGGAAGAGCTGCGGAGATTCAGGTTTGACTCAGCCCTCCCTTTACTCCTGTGAGTCGGGAATCTTTTGATCGATTGATCCGGCCCCGTGAGTAAGTTTTGAGTTGTCTTTATTGCTTTGATTTAGTCAATTTCGTTCAATTGTTTTGAGGAGATTCACGGATGGCCCGAGTCTTGCGGTCCCCGGTCACGTGCCGGGTAAAAGGATTCTCGACCATTACTTAGTCGATTAATTAATTTCTACATCTCGATTTTATTTTGGTTCAGTTTAGTCTTGCGGCTTTGGTAATAATTTGAGATGTTTAGGGTATTTTGATTTCGTAATTGCAGCTACCTCAATTTCGTCAATGTTTCGCTGATTGTTATTCGCTAACTGTTGGTACATCATTTTCCGATTTCTATTATTTATCATTAGCTTGGCTTTCTATCGTGATCATACAGGGTGTCCCATTTGAAACAGTACGGCCAAATATCTCCTAAAGGAGGCATGTAACGAAACAAAAGTTGTAGAATTTCGAGGGGGACATTCAATGCAGACGTCGTTTTGTGCTTGCTAAACAGTTACTAAACAGATCGGAAGAACGATCATCAACACAAAACCGCGCCAGAAATGTTTGAATTTTCGATTGGATTGAAAAATTAGTTTTTATCGTATTTCTCGCGTGGAATCGATGATGAGGTTTTCGAGAACAACCCGTCGAGAGAAACAACTTATATTGTAGTGAAAAATGCGGTTGTCATTCAAGAAAAATTACTTTGAGCTTGCGGCTTGCAAGCACGATCCTGCAAGCTCAAAATCACGTCTGCATTAAATGTCCCCCTTGAAACCTTACAACTTTCGTTTCGATCATTTTTACGTTACATGCCTTCTTTAGGATATATGGCCGTACTGTTTCAAATGGGACACCCTGTATGTTATTTGCTATAGTACGCATGAATATTTCGTCTCGTGTAATAAGTTAAGTAGCTGCTCTCTATCGTCGCTTCATCGACTACTGTTTTTCTCGCCGAAGGTCACGAGCGCCGGCCGGTTGTTTACATTCCACGCTTATTGTTCGACTAACGCTACCTCACTTACGCTACCTTACTATCTTTCGAGCGGACCGAATGTTCATAGCTTCTATGTTATATTGTATTGTATTTCTGGTTTCTGTCATGCTGCGGCTTAATCCTTGTTTTCTTTCATGCGACCTATCGTTCGCTACCTATCGTGTACCACGCGTTGCGGTCTTTGACTTCGTTCTTAGTTTGCTACCTTTTATTGTTTTCTTTTGCGTTATTAATAATTCGAGGACTCGAGATTTATCTGTTGCTTCCTTCCTGCAGATAATTGACGGTCATCCCGTATTTTATTATTTCTATTAATTTTATGGCTTATTACTTCCTTGTTTTTACGCTACCTTCGACTGTACGACACTCAGTTTAATTATTGGGTTCTTCCGTGTTTTCTTCATTTTGTCTTGAGTCCCGTAATGATTAAACCTCATTCTTACCCACAAATTTGTCACCAAAATGCGCCTTGACGTTACCTCAAAGTGCAGCCCGGGGAATGTTTAATAAGCTTCGAAGTTCCCTGAAAATACTTGTTTTAGTCACCTTATTTTTTCGACCAGCCTCTCTACCATATATCAGCTCGCGGAGCCTGAGTTATTCGTGTGCCTTGTGGCTTCTCACCGCGTCCTCGGTCGACTACGCATTGGATTCTACGTTATTGGCGACAATATAAGTCAATGTAAATCAGCGGTATTTCGATACCTGGCGTCCAGTTGCCGGTGAGGTGGATTTCCGTGAAAATAATTATGTTTGGTCTGAATTGCCGTTTGCTAATGTCTAATATTTCGAGTTGCGGGTCGCGACGGAGGAAGGGGAGCCGGGCTTGTGAGTCCCAGTAGGGAAATTCCTCACAAATGCTACATTTGAAGGTTTATATAAGAGTCTAAAAACACCTGTTCTCACTCTGTACAATCCAATTTGAAAACCAAACGTAAGAATATCAGTCCTAGTTTTCTATGTTTACTTCAATTGAGTAATATCTGCCATTACCAGAGGTTCTGCGAAATGTCATGAACCTCCGCTTTGTCAGCGGAACTACCGCTTTAGTTTTAAAGAAAGTCTAAATTACAAAGAAAGATTTCATTTAAGTGGTGCAAGTGACTTATCAATTTATATAACATCACTTCTCATGTATTCATGGTCCATTAACTCGAACACGTAAATAACTTTCAACTTGTACGCTGCAAGTTCTTGCCTTGGGTGATACACGGAGAGAAAGATCTGGTTATTTTTACAACATTCGGTATGGTAAACTTGGAATATAAGGCCATTGTGGCATTTTTTCCCACACGTGCTTAAGCCGTTAATATACTGTATCGTTTTTTGTACTCGACGAGATATGGGTATTATTAACAAATTTTTTCATGCAGATGATATCATAAAGAATACGATACTCATTGTTAAATACAATGGAAAGGGTATCAAGAACACCAAGAATTGTAGCAACGACTACAATTCCCAACGGACAATTTTTGCTATGCGTCCTGTAGGAATTACATCGTGTATCGGTGTCTTGAAATTTTCTATGATTAGCGATATATTCCCCAAATATTAAAGAAACGTTCACAAATCTACTGCAGTTTAAATTCCTATACTCGGTGTTTGAACTAAAAGGTTGTTGAGTTGAGTAACGATCTCGCGATATCTGGCTATGTTTACAAACAGTATGAGAATTTTCGCCATACGCTTACCGGGCCGCCACATTGTACGACTAACGGCCGAACGCAGGTCGGTTCGTGTTTACGTGGTCGGTACTCTAAAGTTCGGTGTCGGACAGAGGAGTAACGACACGCTACACAACAGCGAGCCACCAGTGATACAACGGAATAATGGAAGTATAATTTTTGAATATTTTTTGATACCTTTGTAAAACGATATTATGATAATTTAGTGATTTACGATGATCGGTTACAGTTATTAAATCAAGACAAAGCAAACACAAAGATACAAAGGTTGACTATGGAGATTAGTTGTTTTTTTTTTATTCGGACTGCACGAGCAACAAGAGAACGAGAGAAGAAGATAGAATGCAACAGAGCGATTTAGACAACAGCAAGATGGAGGTTTCATATTCTTTAATAATTTTGAGCAGAAAAGAGCAAATAGAAATTTAATTTTTTTCCTCTCTGAAAAAAATTGAAAATTGGAATTCTATTTAATTCTATTCTATTCAATATTGTTTATTTTGGAAAAATTGAAATTCTATTCTATTCTATTTTATTTATTTTTTTGATGCCCCAAGTTTGTCGAAGCGAAAGCCAAAGTGACCAAACTTTTTTCATTTGTCGCAGGACTCAGACCGAAGGACCAAATCAATTTTGACTTTTCATAGCTCATTCTCTCCAAACATACCGTCAGCCGAGGGCGCAATATTTCATTTCGTTAAGTATATTGTAGTAGACGATAAAAGAACATTTATTTTGCTCACGAAAAAAATTAAAAAATGTATTTTTGTACCGTATTCTCAAGCGTACAAAGTTGATTTTTTCGAAGTCGTACCAGTCAATTATTTGTTTGTAGACGATCTTGAGTCGTGTGTAATCATATGCAAATCAATTGAAGGACGGCTTTATTTATGTAATAAAACTTTTTTTTAGAAAATAATTGGAGAAAAATTGTCTTTATTTGCATGTACTTCCTATCCATATATTCCTGTCCAATTGTTTCATCTACGTTTTCTCTGTTTTTTAACATTTTATTTATTATTATTTACTATTGCAATAATCCCCATTCGAATAAGAAGCTTCGCTCATTTCCGTGTCCTTTTTTACTCAATGTCATGGCTATATATACTAAACTAGTATAACAATTTTAGGAAAATGTCGGGCTGCGTTTCATACCCGCTGTTTTAGCAGCAGCAACACCGTTGATTGCTGATTCACTCCAGTGTGGCGATATTTCCCATACTGCATTATAGACGCGATTAAATCGTGTCTCCTATACAGTATGGTAAAAATTATTAGATTGGTCGAATATTCTCAATTTGCTATATTGTATGGGACAGTTGCCCATATTTTAATAGCAACAGTTGCCATGAAATTCTCTCCGTGTATAGATACGCCTTTAACCGCGCAAGCCAAGAGACCTACGTAATAGCTAGCATCGAAAATATTCTTATATTATTATCAAAAAATGCCTTCTCCCGCACTTACTTCAATGGTCTATGTACGGGAACTAGTTGCAGGCACGCCAAGTTTTTCTGTAGAGCAACATCTTCATCTATTGAATTAAACATCGACCGAGGGTTTTTACTTCGCTAATAGGATTCGGTTGAATATTTTTGAAAGACAATTTCAAATAAAGAAAGATTTTTCAGCGAAAAGATTTTCTTTTTTTTGTATGAGACGATAACACTTTTAATACTTGGCATACCATTTTTTGTTGTTGTAAAATTCCAATAAACCGTGCGACCAGGTGAAACGGTACAACTGGCTAACGACCAAAAAATGACAAAATCGTATGCCAACTTTTGAAAAACACGAAAAAGAAGAAATTGACAAAAGTGCCTAGAGATATTGGTAAAACAAATGAATTTGCTTCGGATAGGAAATTATTGCAGCAACGCGTAAGGTGGTCCAACTGGCCAATGCCAATTGCCAAGTCAAATGCCAATTTTTGAAAAACACCGAAAAAGAAATACTGAAAAAAGTGCCTGGAGATATTTGCAAAATAAATGAATGTGCTTTGGAAAAAAAAAATTGCACCATTAGGTAAAACGGTACAACTGGCCGACGCCGAAAAGAATGCAGATAACGTCGACCAATGTTTGAATATTATAAAAATAAAAATATATTTAAAAAGTGCCTCGAGATGATCGGGAGACGAAAATATCTGCCTTGGAACAAATGAATCGCACGACCAGTTGAAACGGTACAACTGGCCAAACATTAAAAACTAGTAAAATTGAATGCCAATTTAAAAAAATCATTAAAAAACTGAACAAAGTGCTTGGAGATATTTGCAAAACGAATAAATCGGTTTTGGAAAGAAAATAATTACACCAATACGTAGAATATTACAACTGGCCAACGGCGAAAAAATGCAGATAAAGTTGGCCAATGTTTGAATATAATTGAAAAAAAAAACTGGGAAAAGTGCCAGGAGATATTCACAGAACGCAAACATCTGCCTTGTATAAAAATGAATCGCCCTTTCAAAAACAGTGCAACTGAGTAACCACCGGATAATCACAAAACTGATTGCCGAAGTCGAGAAAATGCCAGTCACTTTTTAAAATAAATTGAACGAATAAGGTAAAAATACGGTCCTAGAGATATCCGCGAAATTAATAAATCTGCTTTGGGAAAACAACATTGCATCAACTGTTGAGATGGTACAACTGGCCAAAGCGCAAAAGTAAGAAAATCAATTGCCAATTTTTGAAAAAAATATAATAAAATAAAATGAAAAAAGTGCCTGGAGATATTTTCAAGACGAATGCATCTGCTCTGGAAAAAAATTACCCAACCGGCAATAAAATGTGTAACAAAATTTTGCAACACTTGAAATAATAATTACGATGTTACCGTCGTGCCTGGTGAGCTTTTCTGACCCGGTTGCTACAAATAGCAGAGCGGAAATGCGCCCAGTTGTCTCTGCTACCCTGTAGCCTCTCGGATAAGGGTCGTTGGGCGTTGCCTCTGGTTATTAAACGCTCATGGCTAATGCTCTTTGCTCTCTGGCGCGAAATTCACGAGAGAGAAGGCATAGGTTACACCGGGGATTAAGCGATGCTAAGTATCGATTAAAATACAGAGATATCCTCAACTCGAAGGAACTCTACATACTCGGGCAGTGCAGTATACACCGCGGGTTAATCGGTTCTTAGTATCTCACGTTTTCCTACTCGCGATAAAAGACATTAGCGCGCTTGGTCATATGCTGTAAAGCTTTCAAGCGAAGCGATATACGACGTAGAATGATGTTAATGGTGGAAAATCGATAAGACGTCGTGAAGCGAAGATATCTCGTGACTTGGTCACCAGATCATCGAGGATCAGTTCCTGGACTTTTATGGCGGCTTGTCACACTGAACTTTTGCAAGGCGCTCTGGGCACGACGTCGTTGGTGAGACCATGACAAACTCCAGCTATTCCTTACTTCGCTTTTTGAACGACCAAACTTTCTAACTTATGGACGGAATAATATATAGGGCCGAAAATAATAACTATGCTAACGAGTACGGAGTTGTATATATTATATGTATCGAGGTGATATCTAGTGCACTTCAGTAGCTATCTAATGATTAATTTTCCTTTTTCATATTGGAACCCTATATAAATTGAATTTTGAAATTAAATGGACGGTATGATTTTTTATTTCGATTTGGTTTGCATTCTGTAAGCATTCACAGTTTCATTGTAATCGGAAAAGACATGATCATAACTATGAAATCTATGATTTATATCTATAAACCAATGTTTAGTCGATATTTTGTCCTAATGAGTGTATTTCAATCACGAATTCGGGATTTTACATACATTAATGTACACACACATATCGAGGTTTAATTTTTTTGTCAATTGTACAGTATTGGCACATAATGAAATTAGTATTATTAAAAGAATGTGTTGGACCATAATACATTTGGCCGACCCACTTTAAAGTTGGGCAGAGCATATTTTATAACGGTTTCTACCAATATGAAAACTGGTTGATTGGTTTTTTTCGAAATCAATATTTTTTTCTCCAGGTTGCTATTTTTGGTAATTTCATAAAATTTTAAACAAGTGTTCGATCATACAATAGAAAGTGTTATAAACTATGCTCTCTCCTCAATCGAAGAGAATCGACCAAATAGCTTAATCAGTGGCGATTTGTTCAAATAATATAGCGATATTGAGAAATACTTACTTCAGTTATTTACCAATATTTTCAACCCAAAAAAAATGCGAGCTTCACGAAACGATGTTTCAATTACGTTGTGTGACACGGTGTTCGCTCCTGAAATGGTAGGAGGGGGGAAACGGGTAAAATAAATAAATAATGCGCTAGTTTTATTGAAAACTAGAAAACTACTTTAATTTTTCAAAATCCAAAAAATACAGAAAAATATGAAAAAGAAAAAAATAGCGAGAAAAACAAAGTCCGATAATACGGTTCGGGGGTAATTAAAATCTGGGCGCCAGTTGCAATTCGGTGCTACACCGTTTGCGGAATTCGTCAAATTGAATTTCTCAAATCTAAAAAAACCAACTATTAAAAATTACGAAATCTCAAACCATGAAGTGGGAGAGCGAATACGCGAAAATATCAAAAACCAAGGCATAAGCAATAGGGTAGAGCTGAGACGAATGTCAGGGCGTGGGGGAAAAATGGCCTAACGGTCGGCTCTTACACTGATGTTACCGCGGTGGTCTCCACTAATTCTTAAATTATTCAGGGTGGCAAAAAAAGGGTTTTGGGGGTGAAAAATAACAAGGGTAATTTAGAAAATGGGGAATATAAGGGGGGGGGGGGGGGGAAGAATTCATGTTTGAAAATTCGCGAAAAGTCAGAAAGACCTTTCACGAATATCGAACTATTAAAATTATGACTTAAAAAACAAATTAATGGGGAGGGAAAAATTAATGGAAAAATCCCAAATTGTCTGAAGGAAAATTTGGAGTAAGGTGACGGGTATTAATTAATCGTTGGGGGGGGGGGGGGGGGGGGGGGTAGATTGAGGATTTCTCCGTGGATTATTTGCACGCGATGACAGGTGGCAAGAAGGCTGATAACGAGGGGACACTCGTTATCGATTTATTCAATTAATTATGGGAGTTTCTGTGGCAGATGGGGGTATTAAAGGGGTTTCACAGGGTCGTAAAAAGTATGGGCTTAAAACTTATAGGAACTTAGTAATCCAAAAATCAATTAAAGCACTCAGCTATAATCAATTTGGTTGTATATAGCACTTTTATCTCACTCTATATGAAGCACGAAAAAAGAATAATAATAATGGCTCAAGGTCCTCTCCGTCTTCATGCTCGAATTATTTCCTATTTTCCAAATTTTCTGATTGGCTGATTTGCATAGAGAGAGAGACATCAACGCTGCCGCGGGCAGTAATTGTAACGCGGGGTGGTAGTTCGACAGGTGTGGGATGGATGGCGGCAGGAGTCCCGTTAGATCACCGATCGATACCCTCTCGCTCGACAGCGGCTTGCGATCCTCGTTACGTTGAATGGCTCCGCGATTACGTCACGCGCGCTTCAATCCGACTCCTCGACGCTTGCCGTCTCTTTCCCATGCTCAGCACTTCTTATTTTCATATAGGCGGGCGGGGAGGGAAAGCATTGTCATCGGTAGTTGTTTTCGGGAATGTGTTGTGCACGCTCGGGCAGTGCGTGTACAGGATTTCGCTTTTAGCAAAATTTCTCGTTACAGTTGATATATTGTATCATTTTCATTTTCTCATAGACTACGTTTATTAGATAAACCGCTATATTATGTCCAAAAAAACATCCACCATAAATTATTTAAAAAATATTATTGAAAGAAAATAAATTATTATCTCCAAATAAACCCCATCACAATTAACAAGATTCCATAACGATTCTTTCGCAATTCTACCCGTGAAAGATGTGAAAACCGTCGATAAGACCCAGACAAGAACAACAAAAATCAAGGAAACTGGTACGCTTTGCGTTTCTGGACGTTTTGATCTATTCGTAATGCAACGTAAGTGATCTCAGCCGTTTCTATCCTACACAGTATAGACTGTTCCTCGCGGAAGCGGGAATTTTCCAGGCCACCGTAGTGAATAATGCAGATCGCGTTACGTCGATCTGTGACGAGGTGGACAGAGGGTGCAAGAGTGCAAAGGAAACGAGATCCGGAGTTAGGTGAAGTAGCAGGACACTGACCATTGCGCGGTGTAAAATCCATCCACGTAGCCAGCTATAACGGAAAAGGGTGAGGAGGGTTGGCGGTGCTTGCTTCTATAACGCTACGCTACTGTTGTCGGAGTAGCTACGATTCTAGTGTTGGTGGTAGTGGTAGTGATGGTGGAACGGTCTCCAGCAGTGCTGCTGGTCATTGGGTGGCCCAACGGTCGCAACGCTCAATAAAATCGTTGGCCCGTGAATCATCGCTGCGCGAGAAATGGAAAATTCGCAATGTTATACACGCAAGCGTGAACTCCCACCTTGTAGCCCGTGAGCTTGACTTATATTATAGCATTTTCTATATCTATAGAAGTTCGTTAAACGCGAAGGACTTTAATTAAAGAGTAACGGGATAATAAGTACTTACTCATATATACATATGTATATATATGGATATTTATTCACGTAGAACTAGCAATAGTTATAGCAAAACTCTATTCCATAGTACACATGGCTAAGCCATATGCTGCGAGCTTTGCGGTTTAGCTCGTATACTCTCTCAGTTTGGCGAAATAAATGTGACATACGTGTTTCCGGTTAATGACGAAACGAGGGACGACTGCTGTGCCCTCGGACCGATTTATGAGTGAGCCGTGCTACCGACGGCTCGCCACCACTGACGCCGCATCGTTAATATCCCTTCGCGCGAGAAATTCCCGAGAGCAAAACGCCACCGAGATCCCGAACGCTCTGCACTAGGAACGCTGCGTGCTCCGTAACCGCCTCTCTACGATTACCGCGCTGTATCCGAACTCCATGTAACTGTCGTGTCCCATTTGATTCCAATGCTGCAGTATTTATTGCCGATACCGAACGACCGACCCGCAAACAATTTGCGGATTCGTAACGTCCTCAGATGAATGTCGATCATAATGGAGAATTTATCGCGATGCTGGCGATTTGGGTCTTCTCCGATGATATAATCGTTATGAATGTATCCAGAAAATTTTGCGCTTATACAAAACTCATACAAAACTTAGAATAACACATACACCCATAATATGAAAATACACGGAATTTAAATTTAATACATACAAATATAATAATAAGCCAATGAAAGATTCCCACACATATACAAAATTATTATTAGTCAACTTGTAATAATTAATATTAATTTATTTATAATAACTAAATTTTTTTTTTAGTACAATAAATATTTACTGAAGAGGACGCAGACCAGGGTCGAAACGTATAAATGAATATGTAAAATATTCCTCTTGGCCGCCAACAGCCGATAAATCTCACGAATACCACAACTCGGCCACAACAATAACAACATCAATGTATCCAGAAAATCATAGATGAAATATGAACATCAAGGATATCAGAAAATTTCATATTGAATATTGTTGAAAAATAAGCTAATCGCGACGACAATCCCACTGTCACCGGCTTGCTAGTTGGTCAACCGAAACTCAACCTCCCCCACCTTCGCTAAAACTACTAACTCTCAAACCGTCGCTGAGGAAAGACGTGCTCTCTCACTCTGCGAAATCATTGTAATTCTCAACTTTCAAAGTAGTCTCATTGCTTTCTCTTAGATTTCAATCAAAGTGTGCTCAATGTGCTAAAAAAATAACAAGGACATTTCTCAAGTCTACTCGCATCATATCGATCAATAATATCGTGTAATTCGGAGTTCTCATGTGGCCTCGTGGCGATACAGCGCTCGTGGCCATTATCTCATCGCGTTGAAACTCACGGGAAGAATTCATATAATTCTGTTCCGCTCTCAAGTGCGAACTCAGTAAACATCTCATAACTTTATCTGCTCTAATCTTGTAAATAGTGTTAAATATCATCAAGAAATAATTTAAATTGTTTTCTCAATTTTATCAAAAGAAACCTTGACGAACTTTTATTTAACACCCGCATCACCCTCAATCCGACGAACTAAAAACGCAATTCCCAACAAATGTGAATATCACACGAAGAGAATAATATGGGAATTCTCCCTATATTTAGAGTGACGATTGAGAAATATTCCGGTATTCCGGCGTTTTATCCCAAACGCATCTCAGTCGTTACACTGTATGTAGAAATATGCGATTACCTCAAAATAGCAATGATTCACATATTTTAGTTACTCGAATATTGCGAAACTTTTTGTCCATAAACGGAACTGTAAATTATGAGTGCCTGTTACTGTCAATTCCAACCACTCCAGCCACGTTCCCGAAGTGACATGGCAAAACTTGCCACCGTCATAGTCGTTTTCACTCGACAATATGTTAAAATTTCCCAAATTGCCGGAATATTTTTAGCTGACAATGCTTTTCGCGATTAAATCCCATATTTTATTAAAAGTCATTACTGAAATTTTTTTTTCTTTAAAAGATTCTTGTAATTGAAATATGAAATATCAATACGACCAATTTATAAAAACGTATTTATTTAGACTGTAGACTACGAAATCTAGTTGTTACTAGTAAGTTTAGTTGTTACTAAACATTTTCTGAAAGGGACGACCACGGTTTGTCTTAGCCAACGTATATTATTTTTTTATAATTTTTTACGGTAATGCTTTGAAGTGCAAAAGCGTCAAAATGTATTTTCGTCTCTTTTTTTTTTTGCTGGCACTAAACGGAAGTAATTACATGAAGATGGTTTTTAACTTTTCGAGGGGCAAATAAGAGCAGTGTCTTTGCTCATTTGGTCCTCTTGGTTCAGCGGTATCCAAGGACGAGCAAGAGAGCAGCATCAGCCAAATCTCTCCCGCGTCTGACTGCTTTGCTCGCTGCCCTTTCACCCTCTTTACCCCGATCTAATTTCGCGAGCTCGTTGGTCTCGGTGTTCACGACCAACAGCAAACGCGCCACGCAACAGTTTGCCCAAGAGTTTGATAGTTGTGTTATACTTGTGTTATACGAAGCCTAGCTATCGTTTGAAGCTTGCAGTACTATTACGTAGCTTCACCCCGAAGCACATTGAACCTTTTCTCATCCTGCTCGTTTCGCAGCATGCTAAAATTTCCTTTTCCTCTTTGTTATTGTTTCATTACATGCTACATAAACCCTTATAATCAGCGCTAAATTTACATTAATTAAGAGGCGAGCGTAACAACCCTACTGAATAATTTTCACTATTTACACTTTATGTTCGACATATGTTCAATGGCTATTTCGAACTGGATTTCAACATGAATTGAAATTCGAATATTCTACGAATTATTCTAGATACTTTTTCTGGTTTTTTTCCCAATCGACAATTTTTATTTTGAATTACGATCTACCCTGAACATAAATCTTCAGCTCCGAAGAATTATTCCACTTTTCTGTGGAATGTGTTTGCTAACTACATTTCTTAGATCGAATGTATTCAATCAGATAATATGCGAGCATATCTGATGAATAATTTTCACCGTTTACGCTGAATACGCAACATATTTCCAATAGGCTATATATTTTGAACTATACTTTATCCTGAACAGAAATTTTGATATTTGATATTTTCTAAATTAAAAGTATTGAATTTAATAATCGTAGTGACTCGTTTATTGCGAATAAGTTATAAAACAGAAAAATGGACAAAAACATTGTGGTTCATTCGAGGGTTAAGAGCAAACAGAAAATTCACTTGTTCGGAAATAAATTAAAAAGTAACCACCTGCTGTTTAATTAATTTATTTACGAAATAAATAAAGAAGTGTATTGGGTTGAAAAATGATGGGTCGTAACTAAGAACTTCCCACTGTTATTAATCTATACAACTTTATAAAAACACCAGCGAATATTTACCACTGAAGTAGTATAAAACCCGCCGACCCACTTAATATTGCAAAATGGTCACGTATCGCACCACTTGAAAGCACGGTGATGAAAGTGAAGAGCTTGGATCGTACCCAACACCCTATTCAACTTAACGATATATGAACTTCAAGAAGTAAAAAAGAATATTTTAAATTATATCAAGAGGGACGCGAGATTTTTTAAAGAAGTCAACGCAGTTAGTCGACCGAAGTATCCACGTATTATATAGGGAATTCTACGGGTAGCGGCACAGATTTTGTCAATGTAAAATTTAGGGGGCCCAATTTAATTAGAAACGTAGGCTCCAGATGAAGATAAATTAAAATAGGCGGGCAAGACCGTTATTTTGGTAAGAATTTTCAGAATTAAAGCCAGAATAGGTGTACATTTTTATTTTAAATATTCGATTAAATTTTTTTCAATTTTATTTCATGAAACTAAATAAAAGTTTTCTTATTGCAGGGATCCTTTTTTATTCTCATTTTGTTTAATACGTTTTTTATTAGAATAAACCCCCAAATTGTACACTGCCAAGACATGTTTCATGAATGTGGAATATTCTATATCTTCATTGATTGTCTTGGATTAGATTAACATTCTCGATATTCCATAAGCAGTTTAGTCACCATTTCTTATTCCTAAAGCGTGCGACTGGCATAGATTACGCGAGCAGCTGTAATGTTGAAAAAGGAGAATAAAAAAGAAG
The DNA here is from genome assembly GCA_949699805.1 of Tromatobia lineatoria. Classification (NCBI taxonomy): domain Eukaryota; kingdom Metazoa; phylum Arthropoda; class Insecta; order Hymenoptera; family Ichneumonidae; genus Tromatobia; species Tromatobia lineatoria. The sequence continues at coordinate 16,446,165 of OX453037.1, forward strand.
TCGCGATCGGCCGACAGAGAGAATTTTTTACGAGGCAACTTTCTCCATCCTGCGTGTCGTAACCTCTACGGTCTCCACCTTTCTTAGGCGTTTGGGCAGACGGACCTGTAAAATATTTATTAGAGCACGGGGAGGGCGTCACTATGAGATTTTACGGTGTAACCGTGTATCCCTAACCGTGAAACAAATCTGTCAGTAGCTCCACATCAAGGCACTCGTTAAACTTTCGCTCCTGTTCTCCGAGTCAACTCGATTTGCACTTGAAATATTTTTTAAATCATTTTTATCTGTCACTCGAAAAATTTAACCGGCCATCAATGTAGCGCAACTATGATATTCAATTGATTTAGGGCATGTAAATTATGAATTTTTCTCAAAATAAATTTGACCTACCTGTTTTTAAACAATTTAACCGGTGATCAATATAGTGCGACTATCATATTCGATTTATTTAGTTTTTAATAGTTACATAAAATTAAAAAGTTGGTAAGTAATTGAGATTTCTGGAATTCATCACTACTGATAGGATAAAAAAGTTTGGTTTTGGCTAGACGCAATACGTTAATACGTTTTTAGTGTTTATCGTAGTTCTGTTTTTGTATTCAATTCCCGTTTTTCAAAATAGCAATACTAATACATGTTTTAGTGCTGCCTTGAAACATATGAAGATTCTGATGTTAGAAACCTGAAATTTTCTTCTTTTTAACCACGAAATGTATACGTTCAATAACGTTTTCGAAATTTTTATACGAAAACCAAACATATAAGTGACTACAAGCAAAGACTCTATTAAATAAGGAGCTCATTGCGCTTATATATTTTTTAAAGACATTAAATTGATGTTTAAAAGACCGAACGAATTATGTATGACCAAACGTGAAGAAGCTATATTTTCAATGAAATTAGTGTATTATTCATAGAAATAAATAAGTTTGTAAGACCTTCGTCAGCTGACACAAGGCTGAATACGTAAGTACTGTGTTTAACAGTGCTAAATCTTCTCATGGTGGAGGTGATTTGCGGTGGAACGAAGGCGCGCGCTTTGCCGCTTCCCCAACGAAACCCTCGGGAAAACCATCCGGCTTTGTATCTTCCTTTCCTGTTTCCAATTTAACTCGCTGATTGTGATAAGACAAGGAAACGTGGGCGAACGCAGTCTTATCGCGAATCAAGTCGTGCGAAAAGCGCTCCTTTGCAACAAGACTAAGAACATAGGAAGGCTAAGAGTAGGTGAAGCCCGAGTGCATTCCTCGCTAACGACGAGAACCCTCGTCTGTTTTATACAAGAATATATGTATGTACAATACAGCGTGTTTAGTATGTAAGCGCCAAGGCGAATGAGATGGAGAGTTCCTATACCTTAACGTTGCGGAATCTTCTCTAACGGGAATTTCGCTTCAGAAATTCGTAAAACACGTGATCGAAATTAATCCCCCTAAAGACTGTAGGTACTCTCGGAAGTTTCTTGAATATATATATATACATCTCGGTGGAATTACTTCTTCCTGATATATTCTACTAAATTACTTACGTCCCGGATCCTTCGTTTCTGTATCTGTTAAGTTATTTTCAAAAAGGTACACGCCAGAGCATAGTGGCTGGTATCCATCATGATAGTTGACGAAGTAGCGGCCCTTGATGGAATAAGCCCTGGAACTTTGAGCAAACCAAAGGAACAGCAAAACTCCATGTAACTGTCGCGTCATGTCCCATTTGATTGCAATTCGTTACTCATTACCAACACTGAATGACTGAGACGCGGATATAGGTCATAAAAATTTCATGGAAAATGTGATCGAAATTAGTCTTCCTAAAGGCTGCACGAATTTTCGAAAGTTTCTTCTGTGTATGAATGGGCGTATCTCAGAAACCTTTGACTTCTGTATAACTCAACTATAAAATACGATAGTAACTTACACAGAATAAATTCCGCGAGAATCATACTATTTTTAAAATGTACAAAACATAATCTGTCTGAGAAAAAAATTCAATCGTGTAATGCACGTACCAGCTGACTGGCTCTGGTTCAAATGCGGATATTATTAACATTTCCGCGTGTAACTCTGATTTTCGGATGATTTTGCACGAGTGTAAAATTTATATAGACCTCCAGGAAAATAAGAAAAAAATCGTCAACTTCTAGTAAGATGTAATAAACATAATTTTCCTAATAGTAATCGCCAAACATGGCTGAAAATTAACGGGTATGCTGTGAACCTCCGTCACTCGATTTTGATGGTGAACCTGACATCGACCGTTATATGATTCAGGATCATCAGCACAAGCTAATCGAGCCAAGTGAATTGGATGCACATGACGGTATATTCATTGTGAATTTAGTGAAGTGAAATTTATGTCAAAGAGTCAATTATATTCATCGCAGGGTTCTTGGAAATGAAATCGTATTGCTGCGTGAAAAATAAATGTTACGTTTTTTTGCACCGTCATCCTGCCAATCCAAGCAATTAAGCTAATAAAACTACAGCTGTATAAATACTTGATATACCTGAAAATGTCAGGGGTATAAATTCCCACTATAAATTAAGACTATTACTGTTCCTAAATTATATAAATTATATTTTGAGTTAGTAGAGTCATTACCCGTCACATTTTCCATTTTCTATATATGATTCGAGTAATATTGGACCCAAACAAAACCCTCACGGGTAAAAAAATTGAGTCAAGCACATTTACGTGAGTAGTATCTAATACCCTCCAAAACACAGTGTGTTAAAAACTTGAGCCATAAGCTATGTATAGGTATAAAAAGTTGTGAAATAAACGAAAAATATATTCAGCATGTCAAGTACATGTTGTACAACAGATATATACATTATATACGTATATATAAATCGTAGTTTTAATATCAACTGAAAAGAATTTCTCCCATTTAAAGGGAAAAAAATCCATAACAAAGAAAAAATCATAAATTGAGAACAAAAATTAATGAATAAATAAATTCCAACATCTCAATAAATTATACGGAAGTACTTGGCGAGTTTCTATGCTAATATGACCATTGAATAATGGTTAACCATATAGGATATTTAGCAAACTTGCCAAGTACCGTATAATTTTTTAAGATGTTGGAATTTATTTATTCATTAATTTTTGTTCTGAATTTATGATTTCTTCTTTGTTACGGTTTTTTTTTCCTTTAGATGCGAGAAATTCTTTTCAGTTGATATTAAAACTACGATTTATATATACGTATATAATGTATATTGAAACGTTTCGTGATTTCCTATCTGGCTATGAGCTGCGATGTACGATGAGAAACGGCTCGTACATGAATGCTTTGCCTGTAGGAGGCTTCGAAACTTCGAAAACCGGTGAAATCCGGAATTTAATTTTGTTTTTCGCTCACCGTTAATCCCTTTAGAGTGGAATGGGTAACGGGAAGAAAGGTGAAAGACTCGAGGGAATTTCGGATTGAGCTGAATAATGAGATATGTTGACTTTTAGGATTAAATTTGTTTTTCAAGATTGCCTCAGGTGTTATTGTTCTCATCTACACGTGCCACGCGCATTGATGATTTGACCCTTCATCATTGGCAATAATTATGGATCGAAATAAATTGTCTCTCGTGAAGCGAGAGTCGAAAATAAGAATTGAACGGAGAGTTTATGGAATTTTGGTAAAGGCAGAGTGGGTCAAGGAAAGGAAGGATTTTGTCTAGAGCTTTAAATTCTTCCCTTTTTCTTTTACTGCCAATAAGTAAAGATTTTCTGCAAGTGACGATAATTTGTAACCTCGGAAGCCAAATGCTTCCGAGTATTGAAATGACTATTTTGAAGGGGCAGGACGGAGAATTATTGTAAAGTTCAAAATAGAAACTTGATTTGTCGGAATTAATTTTTACAATATTTTGAGTAGAGAGAATAAATTTTTGAATGAAGAAGTATTATTTGGGATGATATTACTGTTTGCTGAAGGTGAATTACAAAGATTTTATGTTATCTCTGTTCTGAAGGAACCTTGTTGATCGATATTCCATGATTCGCGAGATATCGTAGAATATCGATGTTTCTCGTCGTAAATCGCAGAGAATTACAGACGGGAGACGAAATACCGCGAGGTGGAACGTTCCTACTATGCTTCTATACAATTTTAATGTTTCTTTTGATACTAAGGGCTCTCGCGTGGAGCAAGAGAGAATGTTTCAAATCGTATGATCACGAGTTAAATTGATTTTATTGAAGAAAATATTCGCTTGGCTTACGAGATGTAAGCGCAAGTGGAGCTTTACACTCAATTTGATAATATAATTCTTTTTTTTTATAACCTGAGCGTTGCGAATTGGTACAATAATATCGATGAGATTCTACACTGCTTTAAGCAAAAGGAGCTGATGATGGAATTTTGCTGTCACTATCCTTTTTCCGCTTATGGTCTCGAGTTGCTAGTAAATCGAATAAAGATTATTTTACCTCGACGCAATTAGGACGATTGCCACGAGGGCGTGAAAGCTCATCAGCTTGAATCGTTTTAATTTTAGGATATTTCACAAAACGCGATATTACTGAGAGTTTATGTTCACCGATTTTTACAACGTTCCACCGTTTATAGAATTCTTTAATCGAGTCTCAACCGTATTCTTATCTAGCCTCAAGCACAGATCAACGTCCACGTTCAATACGGGGGTGACGATGTACTTGAGGACCCTGAGCTTTGCTAAGAATCTAACTTAACAAATAAGCCTTGGCTCCTGCACTAATCGTAGATATTGAATAGTATTGGATGATCCACGATGATAATGACCCCGAGTCGAGCTCCGTTGACCTTTTAATATCTTCGCACCTCTCTGGTGCGCGTAAGGGGAAATTGAGTCGCGCGCCGACTTTGGTTTTCGGGTAGAGAGGGCCAGTGCGTAAGGTGCGTGGGGTTCTTCTTACTCGGTGGGAGGAACATTTCGAATCCGCCTCTCTTCGTGACGAAATTTGTTTGTCACTTATCGGGATGATAAGTGGGAGATCCCTTAGCTTCGCTCGGTATTAGGCGACTATCATGCGTCCTTGTGTTGCGTGTGCGTGAGAGAGCTCCTTTAACACATTTCACGACATCGGACAGGTGTGCTTGCCGATGTGCGTGGATCTTTAAGCAATTCGCGAGGACTTGGAGCGAGCTCCTCTTTATGCCGCTCTCCTAATAGAGGTGCGCGGAGAGCGTCCCGTTACAATATATCTGTTGTACAACATGTACTTGACATGCTGAAGATATTTTTCGATTATTTCACAACTTTTGGTACCTATACATAGCTTATGGCTCAAGTGTTTGACACACTGTGTTTTTAAGGGTATTAGATACCACTCACGTAAATGTGCTTGTCTAAATTTTTTTACCCGTGAGGGTTTTTTTTGGGGGATTTCACAACTTTTTGCACATACATATATAAAGAGTACTACTGCTAAATTTTTTTGAAAATTGCGGTGCATTTCGGGGCAGAATGCCACTCACGTAAGTGTACTCGCCTGAGTTTTTTTACCCGCAGGGTACTTTTTGGGGGATTTCACTACTTTTTGCACAAATTTTCAAACCTCATGCATCCCATAAAGGCAAAATGGAGCAACTCCTACTTTTACCTTTTTATCTTATACAGAGTTTGTAAAAAAACAAAGTATTGCCATACATAAAAAAACCGTCCTGGGGTACTTCGGTTATAGTTATAAGGTAAAAAATTTCGATATTCAACAAAATATTTTTCAAAATATTTTTAGATTGTTTAATTAAGGCATTCGATATGTCACTTCAAAACAGTATTTAAAGAAAATTGTCATAGCCAAAAAAATAATAACCGGCATGTTTTCTTTCTAGATAAGGATATAAAATAAGGCAAATTGAGTTAGCAATGAAAAGGAAACCTGAAAATTGTGATGAAATCAAAAATGGTTTGAGTTACAAGCGAACGTAATAGGACCACCTTAATGCTGATTCATGTGTTCAACAATGAAGGTCTTATCAAGTCACAACATCTGATGTGCTGAATAAATGTCAAATCTCTTACAAAATTGACACTGCGATTCCATATATTTCTAGAAATACTATGAAACTTATAAACCATGACATTAAAAATATCATGTCTAGAAAAAAAAACTGCAACACAGTAGAAAATGTGTATTGATTACTTTTTTTCCTTCACTACTGTCATTGTGTACTATAATAGAGTAAGCTATTTAATAGATAACTTTTAGGGAATTGCAGACAGAAAGAGTATTTGGAAGAAACTATTATCGAATTTGAGTCAATTCTTGAATTCACATTGTGTAAACATGGTGCATAGAGAACTGGAGGTGGCCAGCTTAGAACAAACTTTAGAATAAAAATGAACTCTTTTCTCATATGGTATTTCTGGCCGATTTAATAAATTGGAAGTCTATAGAGATCTAAGTTAATTATACGGGAGAACCGAGTCCCATGAATTTATGAAAAAACAACTTATTAACAAATAAGGATTATAGAAACTGGTTACGCATTGAAAATTAATGCACACTTTATTATTCCTGTGGAAGTTGTGATGATAATTAATTTCATTGAACGACACAACATCATACTGGATGATTTTGGAATATCGAGTATCATTGAATCGTGCTTGGACAAAAACAAACTAAAAATCCGTCAATTTTACCATATAAAATTGAGGCTAAGAAGTGAATAATCAAGGAACAAACAGAAAATTACCGATTTTAGTATATCACTTCACAATGTAGCGGGATGATGTTGAGAGCCTGCAGTAAGGAATAATATGCTATATTACAAAACTGGATTGTGCAAATTTTATTTAATCAGTGAATAAACATCAATTTTTTAGAATTTATTGCAAAATAAAGAGCATGTACATTGAAGAACACACTATTATTATTTTTGTTATAGTTCTCAAGTTCAACTTTTTTGAGTTACAGTGTATTCGTCTGGATGACATTAGAACTCTCACCAAAAAAATCTACTGAAGTCGCCTAAATTATATTCTTTACACCAAATAATAACTACTAGTATTTAATAGGTCTCACAATTAAATATCAATAGTAACTAAAGTCAGTTCAGGGGACCAATCCACTCAAAAGAATTCTGTGCTGTGTTTTAGTACACCATAAAATTATGGTGTAGAGTGTAACTTTTTTTGTGTGCCGTAGCTATTAGATTAAACCGAAAAGTAGATATTGATTTATAATACGATCAAACAAGCCCGCCGAAGGCGGGCGAAGTTCGATCGGTATTATATGAAGACGTCTCGTTCGAAGATGATTACATGTAGTAGCGTTGGCTATGCTTCAATCCACAACGTTTAGAGTACTTAAATTTGAAATTTTGCGCCCTTCCGGTCGCGTGGTCCCGTCCGAGGGCGCCTCCATCATTCTCCATTCAGTTTAGAGCTTATTCGCAAAATTTTTTGCTTTGATGATTACGGGACTTCGGGTGACAATGTAGGGTGGGAGATAATCATATTCGAACGAGACGTCTTCATATAATACCGATCGAACTTCGCCCGCCTTCGGCGGGCTCGTTTGATCGTATTATTATACTACGACGTCTCGTTCTCAATGATTACATGTAGATGTTTAGAGATTGCGTAAAATTTTGACGCTTTCATTTAATTTTATTTCTCATTATTCTTAGTACACAGAGATGTATGAATACAGGGAACGAAAAAGAACAGACTTTTCATTATTTTTGAAGTACAGATAGAGCGAATGTATCGTTTTTATCTAATATGGGCCTATTATAGAATTTTGCCAACACTGATGATTTTTCTGACCAGCCTGCTGTGCGTTTAATAGTATCTATATTAACGCCCTTGATCACCGCCTTAGATACGGCAGCATGCTTAGTGCTGTAGGCCGTAAACCCATCTGTATCAATACCTGCTTTTTTTTAAGAAGGATTTTACCCAATGTCCTAAGGTTTTGGCACTGACTGGCTTATGAGGTTTAACTGTAGAAATGAAAAGAGCTTTATGATCTCCTCTTAAAGTCTCGGTGTAATCCATGTACTGTAGCAGTGTTTTCGCGACACACAAATTTTCATTATCTTTGAAAAAGGGTAGTACTAAGTTCGGTTGATTGGCACAAAGTCTCGATGTTTTCATTTGCTCCGGGATTCTTATTCCGATGCCGGATTGAGTTCGACAAATATTATCGATGTAGATCAATGACATTGTTTGTAGTCGATGAGCGGTGGTGAGCAGCATTAGCGTGGCTGTTTTTTCTGCTAGAGTTCGAAGATTAACCTTGTGTTGATTTGATATATTGTCAATATACTGAAGAACGACATCAACATTCTACGTGGTGCCATATTTTGGACAAGTCGGTCGAATTTTGTATGTTCCACGCATAAATCGTGAAATCAGCTTTTCACTGCAGATATTCCCAGAGGTAATTAAAGCTATTGCAGCTCTGTCTGTGTTGAGTGTTCCATATTTGGCATCATTGTTATGACGTTCTGTGAGGAACTCGATGATCTCAAACTCATCTGTATTGTAAGGATCATAATTTCTTCCTTTCGTGAACTGCCACCATTGTTTTAAGGACGACTCATATTGTTTTTGCGTAGATCGAGATATAGAATTAATCATTATATCCGTCGTCGCTTGTGAACAACCCCTATTTAAAAATCCCTGCCTGATAACAGCCCCGCCACCAGGGAAAGTGTCTCTGCCAATGGATGCGTTAGGGTCCTGCAAGGAGACATTAACAGTGTTTTATTTGGTCGAAAAAACAGTGGTGGTCTCCTGAGCAACGACCGGAAAACAGGAAACCAAGGCTGCGTTGGCCAATCTGGCACTACAACTATACATCCTGCTTTGTCTGTGATAATCTTTTTTGAAGTTGGCAAAATCAAAGCAAATGGAGGAAAGGCATAGAAATTTTCATTTTTCCATGACAAAGTAAAAGCATCGACCTCATACACCTCGGGACTTGGAAACCTTGAGTAATATTTTTTAACCTTTCTATTTAAATACGATGCAAAAAGGTCAATACTAATCGGACTAAGTCGTTTTTCTATTATATTATAAGCATTCTGTGATAACTCCCATTCTGTGTCCATGTTTGTGATTCGCGATGCGACATCAGCATAAACATTTTCTTTGGAGGAAATATACGATGCGAATACCCAAATATTTCGCTTTTCTAACCATGTCCAAATTTCCCGAGCCAATCGATTTAATAATGGATACTGCACTCCTCCTGCCCGATTTACATACGCAATTGCCGTTGTATTATCCAATCTAAGCAAAATTTCGCAACTACTCAGGCTTGATGCAAAGCTTTTCAGGGCAAAAGATGCTGCTAGTAGCTTAAGGTAATTAATATGCCGTTTTCTTTGATCGTTATCCCACCAAGAATTAATAGATTTACCTTGAAAATGTGCTCCCCATCCTGTCAAGGAAGCATCGGAAGATATTTCAAGTACATATTGTGCTGTTCTTATAGGGTTTTTCCCAATTCCGGTGTTGATTTTCCACCACATTATGTCTTCCTCCAATTTAGTCCCTATTATCATCCTTCCATCGTAATCGCCATCGTTTGCAATGCCAACCATTTTTGTCTCTCTAGTAGTTTACAATGCGAAATGCCATATGCTACCGCTGGACAAGCTGCATTTAAGACACCCAAAAAAGTATCAAAATCACGGATCTTACAAGAATGGCCAATTTTCATATTGGTAATTAAAAAATGTAGCTGCTTTTTCTTTTTATCGGTTTATTCAATAGTGTAGTCTATGGAATCAATTACGAATCCTGAAAACTTACATTTTTGAGATGGAATTAAATTGCTCTTTTTATTATTTATTATGAAACCTAGTGTTTCTAGAAAATATTTTGACTCCATCGCGTTATTTTTACAGCTTTCAAGTCTTTTGTAATAAAAAGTATATCATCGAGATAGATTGTTGTCAAAAAACCTCTAGTTCTTAGTACATTTATGACCGGCTTCATTATTTTTGTTAAAATGTAGGGACTTGTACACAGACCAAAAGGCAGGCACGTAAACTGATATATTTTGTCCTCGAAAATAAATCTCAAATATTTTTGATAATTCTTGTGAACAGGAACTAGAAAGTAGGCATCTTTAAGATCAATGGAAGCCATGAATGACTTTGGAGTCACTAAGTTCTTTGCTGACCTGATATCCTCCATTTTAAAATGAGGGGGATCTATGAATTTGTTTAAATGTTTGAGATTCAAAATAAATCTGTGACTACCATCTGGTTTTGAGACCAAAAAATATGTCGATATAACTGACCCCTACAGCTTTCACATTGTTCTATCGCATTCTTTTCCAGGAGACTTTGAATTTCAGACTTAATCGCCCTCACTTCTTCATTTGACGACTTTCGTTGCTCAGGGACCTGACGTTGATAAGGAACTTTGGTAAACGGAATAGAATATCCCTTTAAAGCATTCAAAATAACATTATCTAAAGTTATTTTTCTCCATTCGTCGATAAAATAAAAAAGTCTGCCTGCTATTGGTCCTACCGACATCACTTCCTTGGTGGGTCCTTCGTCTGCCGATTTTTTTCTCGATTCGATGTTTGATTCAATCGATATTGAGTGGTTTGTCTTGGTTTGAAACGAAAGAACTGTTTCTTTTGCTGAAAAGTGCCCGTCTGTCTGTAGGCAGACGGGCTCTTCCAGTTTTCCTGATATTGGCGTTGGAAAGGTTTCTTAGTAGTTTTCTCCGGAGCTTTGAGATTTTTACACGCAGTCTCAATAGTCTTTGCTTCTTTTATCTGGTCAGCGAGCTTTTCCCCGTATAACCATTCATTGGAGTGTAGAGATTCAACTAGATGTTTAACGCTTTTATTCATGATTGGTGTGATAAATGATTTTCTCGCTAGAGATTCTTGATAAAATACACCAGACAGCAGCTTTCCAGCGTCAGACAAATATTCCAATATCTTGATCTGATCAATGCCTTCTTCTCTCTCCTTCAATAAGAGAGACACAGCTGCACCAATAGATATGACAGTTGTTCCAATGCATCGCTGAGTATCAACAAAATGTTGATCGCGTTTTTTGGCAATTTCAGTCAATGCTGCTGCAACCTCCAGATTTATTTTTGGAAGCTCGGTGTATAATTCTCCCTTCCGCGGATACTTCTTTAGTAAATCTTTCCTAACCTCTTCTGGCAGGCCCTCTCGCAACCAAACTTTCCAACGATTTTCAACCTCCGTGTGAAGATGGTGCGAGTCATCAGATTGTATATTAGGATCTTCTCCTAAGACCTGGAGAATTTCTCTATCCAACACAGACTTCTTGGGATCGCTCTGTGTCTCTTCATCCTCGACCACTGGTTGTACGCTATTTGCGCAACCTGAAGAATCGTCTAATTCTCCTGCATCATCTGGGTCATTTTCCTTGTTGGAATTATCGTCTGAGGAAAATATTATACTTTCGTCAAGATTGTTGTTGATTTTTTGCTCGTAGAGAGACCAGATTTTCACATTGACGACCCTTTTTGGGTGCACGATTCTTGTGGAATGCGTGCCGTGTTTTTTCGTGTGTAAATAAACACGTGGATTATGATATTTAAATATATATATATATTTACCTGGAATTATGTCGGGATCTCCCTGGACCGAAGCAACCTCATCAATAGCTTTTTGGTTAACGAGTTGACTAAGAATGTTTGTAAGGTTATCCAGTTGATTTTGCATTTTTGCCATTTTTGCCGCATTCCCTTCATCACTTCTCTGTCTATATCTTGAAGGGGAACGTGTACGCTTTCGTTTTTTCTCCTTACCCATACTTTAGTTTTGTTAATAACACAAAATATTGAATATTTTCTCTTTGCACGTGTGGATCGTTGAGCACAACGAATGTACTGACTCTAGGAAGTCGCGGTAGTAATTCACCGATCAGGGTTGTAAGGCCTGAATTCACGCTGGCGGTGACGACTTCTCGCTGGTCAGAAATGCCGTCAGTGAAATTAATCACCAACGAACTTGGTTAGTTTTATTTAAATGAAGAAGTGAAGGTGTTATTTTACCATGAAATATTTATTCGATAAACACAACAGATATTTACACGATTTCACTTGAATGAAGATTAAAAATGTTAAGTTGAATTAGGTTGTGAGTCTACTGAAGTCTGCATTTGGTACTGGTAGCCAAGATGCGACTTCTCGTTGCGGTGGTAGATTGTAGACTGATGTTAGAATTGAGTTTTCAGAACATGCAAAAATGGTAGGTGTGTCTTAGATTCTTGAAGCGTCTAGAGCACTCAAATTGATTGGTTATTGACAGTTTGAGAAGGGATTTTCTCCACGAGGCGTCGACTGCATTTTTGGGAACTCCCAGTGGGAGGTGAATGCTAGCCAGGTTTGGCCTTTATTACCTGGTAAAAAAGGTTTCGCGCTGACCCTTAGAAGTGACGCGCTGTGTCCGAGAGCATGCGGGCTCGAAAATGACGTGCTAGCAGTGCTCATTACTCTGCCGTAACTTTTTCTCAATTTCGCGGATTATTTTTCACTGAGTTATTGCAGTGTAACTCCGGCTGCTCTACAGATATTTTTTATTTCTATTGCTTGCAAGGATCTAAGACATCGAGTTCATAGATGGTTCGTTATTCCTCAAGACGAGAATATTTTACGGTCAATACAAAATATAAAAATGTCTCCCGATGGTCGACAGATGTGAGGTTGTTAAAAAAGAATGTTCAAACTATTCCTCGCGTTCCGTATACGACGGAACAACGAACAATAATGGAGAATGATGGAGGCGCCCTCGGACAAGACCACGCGACCGGAAAGGCGCGAAATTTCAAATTTAAGTACTCTAAACGTTGTGGATTGAAGCATAGCTAATGCTACTACATGTAATCATTGAGAACGAGACGTCGTAGTATAATGTAGAATTATTTTCATTGCAAAAAAAGGGCCTTCTAGATTGAATGTGGGATTTTCTTCAAACTCTATAATAAAGATTTGAGTTTCAATGTGTGAAAGCATTTCCATTTTTCGAAAACTTACCATGTATTGGACTGTAATCAATCCAATTTTCACTACATCTCAAATCTCAAATTTAGGGGAAGCCTTTTCTTGCAAACAATATAATCCTACAGCAACAAATATTCGCTTTCTGGATAGATTCCAATGCTACAACAGAAGAAATAAGTTACATTCTACCTTATAATCTTATGGTGCATGACATTTAGATTAGTTATTTTAAAACTAATTTCAAAAATAAGACTTCATAATTTAGTTTTCTGAGGGGTTAGGAAAACAATTCAGAAAAAAAATGAATTTTAGAAAGCTATATTGTTCATTCCTGTCAACCGATAAATATGAAATCCATATTTCGCTTAAAGACTGATTCAAAGAATTTTTTTCCCAGCATTGAAACCAACTTAGTTAACCGGTTCCATTCTAAACCACATCCAGGTTTTTTCAACGATGTCTGACTTTGCACCTGTGTTCACTAATGCATCATAGCTTTTGAAATCTGTTAATAAAAAAAAAGGTGCTTGTATATGAAACGCTCCAAAATAATTTCTTATATTATCCAAAGCTGTAATAACAATGCACAATGACGACCACAAAGATGATGAAACAACAAGGGCGAACATACCTCAAAAAATTCTCTTTAATGTAAATTCTTCAATTGATTGACACTAAATTGAATATTAAACAATGATAAATTCTTTCAACTATTCATGCCAAACGCCTGGGTCAATTGCATTAACTGTTCTTTGGATTATAGTGTTTTATTAAAAATAAAATTCAAATTTCTAGGTGGATCTCAACAACTTCTTTATCAATTTTACCTAAATTAAGTGTGAAACATGATCAAGAGACGCGGCAGCGTCTCGAGACAAGGACCATTACACTGCCGCAGATCATTTACTCGAGCCAACTCGTTTTAGCCACTTTTTTTCGAGGTTAATATGTTATGTTGATGAAATGATAGCATTTTCGACCGACAGCAGTGGACGCGCGGTCGGTGTGTGGCTTCGGCAGTACCCAGAGTTAAGTAGCATTGTTTGCGGCCATAACTTGGATGGGTGACCGCTTAGCCGCGCACTGGTTTGCGCGTAAATTGTTTAGCGGGAGGCAGTTTTTCTGAGTTTCTAATGTATCATAATACGGTAGAAACTCAGTAAAATAAAGCCGCCTGTATCGGCTAGGTTTTCCGCAGTTTCCCTGAGCCCTCGTGCAAATGCGATACAGTAGTGCATTAGAATGAGTGGCTGCGGACAACACGATAGGTGGGAACTCTATGTAGAAACGGGGAAAGAGGGGACGGGCTACGTAAAAGCCTGAATAAGGCATACGGAAGAAATATCCCAATAAATGATAGCGTTTTCGAGTCTTTTTCAGGTATAATCAGATACTACGGGCTAAAATAATTCGTTTTAAGACCACTACGAGCGTTCTACGTTCAGTCGTTTAGGTGATATGGTCATTTATATTTCAAAACTCCTCTGAAAAATTACACTTCTTCAGTGGTCGTCTCTGTGATTTCGCACACCGATCCTTCGCAACCTGCCAACCACTGTGTTTCGCAACCTACCAATCACTATAAGAAAATCATAAACGTCATCCAGTGACGAGCCAGTTTATGAAATACACGGCGAAGCAATAGTATATACATTGTTAATGTTAATAAACGAACGATTGCTCTACAGCTTGGTCTCCAGATTAATATTTTTTCGTGTCTAGGTCGATCTCTTCATAGTTTTAGGTGCCCAAGTCGATTTCTCCATAGTTTTCGATGTCCAAGTCGACCTCTCCATAGTCTTTGGTGTCCAGGTCGACCTTTCCATAGATTTAGGTTTCCAGGTCGACCTCTTCGTAGTTTTTGGTGTTCAGGTCAATCTCTCCATGGTTTCAGATGTTCAGGTCGACCTCTCCATAGTTTTCCGCATCCAGGTCGATGTCTCCATAGTATTCGTTGTCCCGGTCGACGTCTCCGTAGTATTCGTTTCCCAGGTCGATCTCTCCATAGTTTCAAGTGTCCAGGTCGATTCCTCCATATTTTTCGATGTCCAGGTCGACTTCTTTATACTTTTCGGTGTCCAGATCGACCTCTCCATAGATATCCAAGTTGATTTCTCCATAGGGTTTGATGTGCAGGTCGACCTCTCCGCAGTTTTCGGTGTTCAGGTCGACCTCTCCATAGTTTTCTATATCCAGGTCGATGTCTCTATAGTATCCGTCGGCCAGGTGAATCTCTCCATAGTTTTAAGTGTAAAGATCGATTCCTCCATAGTTTTCAATGTCCAGGTTGGTTCCTTCATGGTATTCGACGTCCAGGGCGACCGCTTCGTAATGTTTGGTATTCAGATCGATTCGTCCATAGTTTTAAAGGTCCGGGTCGATCTCTCCATAATTTTCCCTATCCAGGTCGACCGCTCCGTAGTTTTTTCTGTCCAGGTCGAAGTCTCTATAGTTTTCGATTTACAGTTATTAGAACTGGCAGAGAACCGTAAGTCTTGAATATCCTATTCTTAGTTGCAATTTGCAGAAGTCTTACGCCTTTTTTGAAAACATATATTGCAATCAAAAGCAAGTTTTTTTGGAATTTCTTGAGACTGTCGCAGCTTAGCTGCACAGCATAATAGAATGGTACGCATACGATTTAACGATCTATGTTCTGTTAAAAAAAAGTTAAGTGTTGTATTTTCATCAGATCCCGGTAAATATGTGAAATCCAGTGTTTTTATTCTAAGTAAAATAACCGTAATAATACCGTAATTTACCATAAGTCTTTTTTCTACAAATCTTGCATTGTGAAAATACGCTTACGAGAATTGCTAAAAGATGACTGTACAAATGGTAAGAATCAACTGTACAAGTTTGGAATTACTGGTCGTAAAATTTATAAAATTTATAAGAACATCAGATCCACGTATTTAGATGCAGTTACTTAACCGTATATAGTGATACCACTGTAGGATAAAAAGCACTGGTAAAATGTTATAGCAAAAACTTCGCAAAAAGTAGTGAAATCCCCCAAAAAAAACCTTTACGGGTAAAAAAATGGAGACAAGTACATTTACGTGAGTGGTATCTAATACCCCCAAAAATACAGTGTGTCAAAAACTTGAGCCATAAACTATGCATAAGTACAAAAAGTTGTGAAAGAAACGAAAAATATATTCAGCATGTCAAGTACATGTTGTACAACATATATATACTTTGTATACGTGTATAAATAGTAGTTTTAATATCAACTAAAAAAAAAATTTCGCATTTAAAGGGAAAAAAATCCGTAACAAAGAAAAAATCATAAATTGAGAACAAAAATTAATGAATAAATAAATTTCAATATCTCAATAAATTATGCGGAAGTACTTGGCGAGTTTCTATGCTAATATGACCATTGAATAATGGTGAACCGTATAAGATATTTAGCAAACTCGCCAAGTACTTCCGTATATTTTTTTAAGATGTTGGAATTCATTTATCCATTAATTTTTGTTCTCAATTTATGATTTCTTCTTTGTTACGGATTTTTTTTCCCTTAAATGCGAGAAATTCTTTTCAGTTGATATTAAAACTACTATTTAAATACACGTATATAAAGTATATATATGTTGTACAACATGTACTTGACATGCTGAATATATTTTTAGTTTATTTCACAACTTTTTGTAGTTATACATAGTTTATAGCTTAAGTTATTGACACACTGTGTTTTTGGGGGTATTAGATACCACTCACGTAAATGTACTTGTCTCAATTTTTTTACCCGTGAGGGTTTATTTGGGGATACACTCTATTTGAGTTTTTTTTTTTAAATTTGAGATCAGCTCTTTAAAAACAGATTCAGAACATAAGACTTTATAATTGAATTTTTCATAGAGAGGCGAGTCAGAAAAAAATGAATTTTAGTGAGTTACATTTTTCATTCCTGTCAACCGATGAGTATGAAATTTATATATCATTTAAGGACTGAAACAACGAATTGTTCTGGCAGTGTTAAAACCAATTTAGTTGAACGGTTCCATTGTAAGCCAGATTAGAGTTTCTTAAACTCTCTGCATGATTCACAATTGAGCACCGGAGGGATTTTGCTTGATGTCTTATTTTCTTCATAACAACATTCCACAACAAGGAACAGAGAGATTTTTCTATAAAGCTCCCAAGTCAAAGATACTATTCCAAATTTATGAATTCATTACTTTCTAAATTTGTAAATTAGGTCATCAGCGATTTATCAATTTCATATGCATTGATTGACTGTAATAAGGATATATAACTCTCCGAAAAAAATGTACTTAAAACGTTTATAAATTTTGAAATGACACAGTTTTTTTAACACTCAATCAAACTTTATTTACAGCTTGCATATTTAAGGTTAATTGTTATTACACCAAACACTGCTGTATAATAAACAAATGATACACACTGCACCACTAAACGTATTTAATAGGGGTTGTTTTATATTCAAGCCACATAATCTAGAAAATGATCACTTTTCATCACTTCACTTACACACAAATAATATACCACTACATCGCTGCTCACTGTATCACTCCGCTAATCAACTTCAAAACACCATTCTGGCTGGAAGCTGGATTCATTAGCAAATTATTACTATATATATGAATATATGTATATATTCCGTCCACGTGGCTTTAGCCGCTAGTAATTCCACTATTATTCCAATATATGCATATATATATATTCTGGTGGGGATACCAGTCGGTTGAGATCACGTCCCTGCGAAAAATTAAGCTCACGCCCCTGCGGAAGATATTAGAACCACGGGAGTGCAAAAAAGTTCTTAATTTTTTGGAATATTTCAGAACTATTTCGAGATTAAAATTACGATATCAGTCCACTGGGGAAAGCTGCGGAGGTCGTTTTGGTGTCAAGCGAAATTTTTTTGCATGTAGTATTTCATTAAACCCGGAAAAAGCTTAAAAACGCTACCATTTCGTTGATATCACATATTAACCTGGAAAAAATGTGGCTAAAATGAGTTGCTCGGAGTAAAAGATACTGCGGCAGCGTCTTGGCGGTCGGTAAAAAAAATGTCGGTCGTAAGAAAAGAGAGGTAAATGTACTTGTCTCAAGACGCTGCCGCGTCTCTTGATAATACTTATTACTCAATGAAAGGGATAAGTCTATACGTTGCAATAGCCTATTGATTTAGAAGTAAAGTTTCACTAAGTTCAGTTAACATCGTGAGAGATAACTCTAACAACAAATTTGTACCAAATAAATTATTTTCAGTTAATAATTGGATAATGATTTATTTATAGGGGCACCCCGTACAAGATAAATTGTCCATCAACAAATATCGCTTCCTAAAGATCTTAGAATGGGTTGAGAAAATTGACGCCCCTGTGCTTCTAAGCTAGATGTTTATTCTTTGAGCCCGAAAAAGTTGAAGGTTTGTCATATACGCTCACATACATCTCGGCGAAACTACTTCAACCTAATATATTCAAGTAAATTATTTACGAACCAGATTCTTGGCTTCTGCACCTGTCAAGTTGCTTTCCAAAAGATACACCCCAAAGCATAGTGGCTCGTGACTATCACGTCATCGTTGACGAAATAGCGGCCGTTGATACAAGAAACCAAGAAAATTTTAGAAAACCAAAGGAATATCCAAACTCCATATAATTGTCGTGTCCCGTTTGATTACAATGCTTTATTTATTGCGAACACTAAACGACTGAGACGTGGACATCGGTCATAAGAATTTCATGAAAGACTTGATCAG
This sequence comes from Tromatobia lineatoria, assembly GCA_949699805.1. Classification (NCBI taxonomy): domain Eukaryota; kingdom Metazoa; phylum Arthropoda; class Insecta; order Hymenoptera; family Ichneumonidae; genus Tromatobia; species Tromatobia lineatoria. Next base: position 16,464,843 of record OX453037.1, read on the forward strand.
AATTAATCCTCCTAAAGGTTGCACGTATTACCATGAGTTTTTTCTATATATACTGTAACGTGGAATTTCGCGTTACACGCTGTCCGTTGCGTCTTCTCCTTCTTTAGCGTCGGCTGCGACGAAAAATTCATCTAATCAGCAAACCGAGAAACGGCTATAAGGCAAAATAGGACTAAAATATTGGGCTAAACTGCGATCAATCAGACCCAATCAAGATATTTAGAAATCGATTTTATTGATTTTTCTTGGAAGCAACTTTTTTGTAACAGCGACCAGTCTAACCGATACTCAACGTTCGTTCCACCTACGAATGAGGAGTTCCCCAGTACTGCACTAGTACTGAGGTATTCTTTCTAACATTAGTACCTCAAACCAATATTGTCTGTTTAAGGATCCAAGCGCACTGAGGAAAAGGAGAATGTAAGGTTGCTGTGCTGTCTGGGCTTGCGGAGTGAGGCAGCGGGGCGACGAGGAGGCGCGCGGTCCGCGGTGCGGTTAGTGTGCGAGCGAGTCAGCTGCGTACTCAGTTTCCAAGCAAAGACGACCAAGAGTTTTCATAAATTAATAATTAAATAACGATGCTGTCGCTCGATTCCCAAAGGTGCCAAACACTAATCACTTAAGCTATACATATTTTATTTATGTATGTGGCAGCATTTTCTTAGCCATTATGACGTAAATACGACGGAATCGCCAGAACTCTCTTTAACGGTAGTACAATATGTTGCAAAGTTCGCAATTTTCTTTTCCTAAGCGGTGCTGTTTATTTTTCTAAAATTTTACCAGACTTTTTGCAAAGGTATACTGTAATGTTGTTGCACCGATTCAAAATATCTTGAGTAAATTAACTCCAGGCAAAGGAGAGGGAGGCTCTCTCTGTTACACTAGATACGAGCTAATTTAAACAATGGAATGGGTGTGATGCCCAGTTTCGAGCCTACCCTTTTAGCCAAGCTCGGGATAGGGCGGAAAGTCGTGTTTCTCTGTATAGACATGAACTAGTAGTGGATTTAATTACTAACCAGTTTTGTTGAGGACGATAGCGAAGTTCTAATACGCTTATGATCCTGAGGTGAGAAGATGAAGCAAGGAAATGTAGACGTAATAATCCACGAACGATGATGACGATAAAAATAGTGAACACCTACAGTTCAATATGCCACACAATTATTTATTATAAATTAGAATTTGGGCCACAAAACGATAACTGCACAATTTCACAAAAATGAATTAATTACATAATACATCAATGAATTTCCGGAAAGCGTTACTGAAAAGAATGAACAAAAGATTTCCGACAGTGCTCCTCGGGACGGAGAGACGTAGACTAACGTTAAGGAGAAGAGAAAAATTTGAAGAGAGCCAAGTGCTCAAGGGCTGTTTATTTTAGAGACTGTCGAACGTGTCACTTGGGAGTACCCCGAGTGGAGGGGGCCACGTGCCATCGTTCATGTGTTATTATTTTTCGTTTTAGTTTTAAATAGTCATTCGGCAATTTGCGCAACTAGCTTCATCAACTCGAAACACCCGACACTTCCGATCATTAAAATAGTACAAGTTACCTGCTTCTTATCGAATTCTTGGAGCACATCTCTACCACAACTACATCTCTTTATCTCCTTTGGCCTTAGCCGCAAAAGGAGAATCATGCGACCGACACAATAGCTTGCACGTGTGGGCTCCCTTAAACCCCCTTCTTTTTAAACTGAGTTGACCTCTCGAGTGATGATCCACCAAATCCATCGATTCGCATTCCATCTATATATACCTATATAACCCCATTATTTATTCAATTAAATTAGTTTCAATAATTAGTTCGTTTGAACAACCAGTTCTGGTTCTTGGATCACTTAATGTGTTTTACTAAACTTCACGATAAATTATTGAAACCATGACAAAAGATATTCACCAACGATAACTTACTATAAACTTATTCCAATAACATCAGGTATCTAATCATAATGGTTACGATGTGAACACTCGTTAAATTCTGAAATGATCATAGTTTTAATTTTTGAACCCAAATGGTAAATAATAAAAAGAAAAGGATTGCTTTCAAAGCAACATTGTTACATACGCACTACTTCTGATAATTCATTCAAACTAGATATAATCGATTTGAGAATACATGATAATAAATTTAAATTTAGTTTAAACACTAACAATTATCTATTTGTTTAACATTATAATCGGATGTGAAAAGGTAGTAGGGGGATCTGCCATATTCAGTTGTCTAATAATATTAAGATCAGGAACAATAATTGTTTGCCAATGGTTAATTTATAAATTAGAAATCTTAGGAGGAATCCGAGTGGAGGGAATCAGCAAACGAAAGAGGAGAGTTGTCATGGCTAGTCCCTTCCTTGTCCGTCAGCCAGCTGGAGCTCTATGATACGGTCTCCCTCCCTCTGCAGGCGTGGGTGGATAGCGGGAGAGCTACATCGCTCCCTCCTCTGTAGCTACCAAACGCAAAGCCCTTGGGTTGTAGTCTTCTCTCTCTTGCTGCGTGATAGTCATGATGTTGGGTCCTACTCTAACGCCCGTGTCATAGAGTTTCTTCGTTTAAAAACTTTGCAGCTGCTAGGCAGCTAGGCTGCAATGCAGCGTAAGCCCCTGTTCGTGGTCTTGTGGTAGTTAGACCTTTGGTTGCAATCCTCTGCTGTTGCACTATTCCTTACTATGGTTCAATCAGCCCTTTGATTTTACTGCTTTTTGAGTATTAACAGCTCGTGTGTTAGGCGTTGCACGCGACGTTTTTAGCCTTAACTTAATTAGAGCAAGTACCGAAATTAACTTAAAATGAAATCTCTCACAAGTACCACGCTTGGACCCTCAATCAAGGTTTCAATTCTTGTCACCTTTTCGTATAGTTTTCCTGACTAAAAAAATTACTACCTTCAGGTTAATCTTGTAACTGCCATTCCTTCTAGTCTCTTGAAAATGGAGAGAAAAAGGTAGAAGTAAATAAAATGCATGAGAGTGAAACAATACAAACTTTCCCCAATTTTTGTTAGGTAAAAATTCCATTTGTTGCCCTCAACAAGATACACATTTTGTTAACCGAACTTTTGAACCCACGTGTGACTTCACCCGTCGGGGCACCTTAAAGCTCTAAACTCTTTGACAATCAACAGACTCCTTCATGTCGAGATGGTCACGCAGCTTGGAGGCCCCATATATGTCTGTTGACAACTCTCGGTCACAGTTCGAACACCAGCCTATTTAATATTAGAGTTACAACTCCCAAAATCCATTGGCTCTAAATTAAACAACCATATAGAGTCAATCTCCAGATGTTTATGCAATTATTTAGGCAGAGAATTCAGACACTGGAGCTCCAGCTCTTCTCTCAATACACGGGGGTTTCACACCGACTCGCCGCTGTATACACACACTCTCAGTCGTGCGTGGCGAGTATAGTGGTCCTCTAAGCATTTGCGTGTTCGCATCATAGGGTGTCTCTAGTCGTAACCAGAGTCTGTAGTTGAGTTCGTTCAACCTCTTATTTTAAAATAGTTGCGGGACGTAACAGTAAATTCGCCAAAATTTTTGTGACAGTGGGAGCATTTTGACTTGACAGCACAACAACCTTAAGCAGCAAGAACATCGTCACCCGTTAAGAAAACGACAACGCACAGTGGACCTGCCTCTTTTTCTTATCAATTTAAACGCGAGAGTCTTGAGCCCCCACGTTGAGCATTAGTCTGTCTTCGCGACAGATCACGGAAATGTGTCACTGCGACTGGATGCCTCCGCGCATTCCTCGGTTACTGGTGCTACGTCAGCCAAGCCCGCTCCCTGACAACGTCAATTGTTGGCTGGACACGCGTGAGACACGTAGCGCACAAAAAGATCGGATTATATATGTATATAATACAATATCGCGTGGATTGCGAAATTTTTTCCAACGATATCAATTGTTTTCGGGGATTCTGATAATTCTACTATCTTTCGAGAAATTGAGATCCATTGATATTTGAGAATGTTTTTCTGATTTAAAAAATAAAAAAATCAAATCCCGACAAAAAAAAAAGGAAAAATGTAGCAAAAACAGTAAATATGGAGATCACACTATCGCATGGCGCTCAAAAATAATATTTTAAATCATAGAATTAGTGTGAACATTTTCAGATTTTTCAAAACGGCGTTTTTGAAAGTCGTTTTTTTTCGAGTATTAAAAAATGTTACTGGTGGGAAAAAAAATTTGACAAAAATTCCGAGGCCTTTATGGGTCGCCTGCTGATTTGACGTGTTCAGTTCTGTGTTTTTTAAATAAGATTTTGATTTTTTAACGCCGTGAAAATTGAAGGTTTGTCAGTTACTCCCATGTATAGGTGTATGTATGTATCTCGGTGGAATTATTACTTTATTTCTATCAAATTACTTGCTTATCAGTTTCTTTGTTTCTATACCTGTCGAGTTGCTTTCGAAAAGGTACATGGCAGAGCAGAGTGGTTCGCGGCCATCATGATTGTTGGCGAGGTCCTCTGATGGAAGAAGCCTGAATGAACCCAGAAAACCCGAAAGAACTAAAGGAACACCTGAGAAAAAACATGACGGAAGAGAAATAGCATTGAATAAAAAAAAATATATGTCATGAAAAGTTTTAGCTTCAAGAGTCTCTGACGTTGTCGTCGACGTTCTCGGAGTTGTGATGGAGGTTGGGCAACTTTTTGCTGCGCTACTCAAGTACCTCATATTACTTTCCGGTTCGAGGGCCTAGATGTATCCAAAGTTTATTTCTGATATTCCATCTTTTTAAGAAAAGTCCGAGGATGATTGCCAAGAACACTGGAGACTGAGAAAGTGGAATCTTAAATTCAATGTGATGCTAATTATTTCCTTTAATTTGTTTTTCTAATTATATATTCTTTAGGATTCAACGTAACACGGTATCTTTAACCTAGTTCAATTTAATCTATTTCTAGGTCTTAATCATCAATATTGAGTTAAAAATCTGAAAATTCATTTCAACACATTTTCACAAAAGCTTAATTTCACTCTCTAATACAAGTTTGAATAAGTGCCTTTAATAATATTCGTCAAATTGAGCACTCTCAATGCTATATGTGAGAGACCTATCTCATTCGCTTTCCAGGACACTCGGTTATCTTAGCGTATGCCTCGTCCAGGATTTTCCGCATTTTCACCCGATGTACTTCAGAGGACAGATATCAAGATTGCCCAGAGAAAATGATTTTGCCACGCCAGCAAATCCTACGCTAAAATAGTAATAGCATTGCGTTCTTTGCTAACCTAATAATTTCATTTACCAGACTAACAAATTTTTTTGCTAGGCTGACACATAATACGCCGGTATTACTACTTTAACAAAAGATATATTGGGTCAGCAAAATCGTTTTCTTCATGTGGTTTTTACAATAGTACATATTGAGGGATGTTGTCAATCCGAAATAGTGAACATCGCAAGGGACATTCGTTAATACGATTCTTACTTCCTCCCAGAAAAAGCTTTGTTCAATATATGGAAAAACTCTCAAAATATGGTCTCCTATTCTGCATCTGATCCGCTATATGCTCTCAAAAACAGGCTACTACATCATATGGACCATGCCTAAGTTTCCATCGAATTATGGACAACTGATACGCAAGTAAGGTTAAGTAATTATATGTCATATAACTAGCATTATTAATTTTTAACAATCCCGCGTTTTCGCCCGATGAACTGTAAAGAAAAGTCGTCAACAGTTAGTTTCAGTCAACAGTGACTAGCAGTACAAAAAGAACATACATCTATATACATAGTTACTGTATCCAGAATTACCCTCGCAGCGATTCCTGCGCGACGTTAACTCACCGAGCAAATCTTTGCACAGAGAAACGGAGAAAACGCTGTGGAAAGCGAGCCATTGATAGAGCGAGAGCATAAGGTTAAACGAGTTTCTGAGTTTGTCGGCTAATGTTTTATTGCTCTCGGATGAGCCAGCGTAGTTCATGTACCTTCTGCTGCCGTGGGCTCGCGCCTAGAGGGCGCCGGTGTGCTCGCTCCGACAAACAACAGTTTGGGTTGACTTAGCGATGGACCGCGATTGCTTTCACTGTGCTTCAGAGTCGAGGGAGCTCAAGAAGAAGGAAAAGACGGGGGAGAAAGAGAAAAAGGGGCAAGGAAATGCAAGTACAACTCTCATCCTCTTTATCAACATCTGCCTATTTTTGCCTACAACTGTGTTTCCGCTTTTCTATAAAGTTTCATTCATGCCCCCGTTAATTCAGCCCGAATATTTTATACTTCTAATAATTAAGTCTAGCCACAAGTTGCAGATTCTCAAGCACAGAAATTACAAAAATTGACAAAAACGAGGAATTCGAAATGTTGGAAAAAGATATAACTGAATATTTCTCGGTCCTCGACATCTAAGACGTCGTTGGTCGTCCGTCACTATACCGCGACCGAACTGCTGAAGAAATTTCCATAAAAATATGCGAGTACTGCGTTATGCACGGCAGACCTGCTGTGCGAAGTCGCAAAGGAGAGAGGGGATAAAGAAGGAGCGAGAAAGATCGCACTGAAAGGCTGAAAGGCATGAGAGCCCGAAAGCCCAACGGCTTCCTTGCAATGCATCGACGCGCCTAAGATAACAATTATTTTAATGCTTTGCTATCTCCGAGAATTCACTTCTAGCGAGAGTAATGGATTAATCCTGGATTAAAATTCCAACTGGTCCTCCCGTGGGATATGGAGTGCTGTACGAATTGTTGCAAGGTGAAGCTACCCCTGTATATCTGTATTTATGTGCACTTGTATATTCGAGGTAGGCCGCAAAAATGCCGGGGCCTTCGAGGAGGGAAAGCAGTGGCATCGCAGTAGGCCAGGGCAATACTCGGAGAGGGTGAAACTGAAGGTAACCCGGTCCATATATTTATCAACCGTCAACCGACTGAGACAGAGTACCACTCGCTTTGAATAAACGACCGTGAAATTTCAGAGTTTCAGCGAGGTCTTTTTACATAGCGTCTTGTACACAGAACCGGCTCGCATTTTTCTGAGGTAGGAAACCTACGGTAGTTGGCTCTGCTGCAGTGATGCTCAAAGGCGAAGGGAAGGGAAAAAGTTAACTCTCATCTTTTCTGGCCTAACTGCTTCTCCGCCTCATCGTCGACGTCGTCATCACCGTAAACGCTTAAGTGGCCCGAAAAAAATTAGATCCCCCGTAAGAAATTACGGGGAATGAAGGAGGGTTTAAGTGGATCAGTGAAAGGAATGAAAGCTGGAGGCAGGCATTTCCGACGCGGGACAGACACTTGACTCAAAGGTTTTCCCTTTGCCCACTCTTTTTAACGAAGATGCGACGCATAAATAGGGGGTCTCATGCGAAGATTGCCAAGAGAATGTAGGGGAAGAGGAGGTGGAATGCCAGGAGGTGGAGGCCAGGGGTTGAAATATAGTATTCTTCCTGCTAGTCATGACCACGGGAAATGTCTCTCTTTTTGCAATTCAAACTGGGTCGTCGCAGGAAGTGAAATACTTAAAGGGTATTCAATACAGGGCATTCACAGATACATACATGGAGACGTGGAAACTCGCGTGGGGGGCGAGGGGGGGGGGGGGGGGGGGACAACGGATGCAAGTCAAATGTATTTTTCCTCGGGTGCTCCTGGCGCAGATCTATTGTCGGACCGCGCTTCTTTCTGCCCTCCCTACACCCTCTCGCTTTTTCTCTTCTATCTCCGACTAGCCACGTATATCTCTTACTGAAATAATAATGTGAGCGATGGCTCCTGTTCACCTGTTTCTGCCTACTGCCACCGAGTGAAATGTTCGATCCGGAAATCAAATGTACTTTTAGAAACGCTTTTTTCCCACTTTTCTCTTACTCTTCATTGCTGCTGTTGCTGTTGAACCAACTTGGTAAAAGTAGGTACTACCACTTAAAATATTTACGTTCAACCTCAAAATTAGATTTCACTACGTTTGCCACTTTTACGGTTTCTGAACTAACCCGTGGCGCGTTTCTTCTCATATCGACCACTCTTCGTCAATGCAGCAATAATATTTTTACTGAGGTGAAACTCGTAGCTATGTAGGTGCTAGGTATATCGCGAAACTGTCCGGATCCTCCACTTCAGAAACGTCGGATAGGTCGAACTTTAGCTCTCTACGGAATATACCTCTCGCTCCCATCGCGCAGAGAATTCGCACTCAAACGCGAATCCTTATGGATGTCATGATTTACACATTTTCCGTTTGACGTCTACCTTCATTGGCAGTTGAGCGCTTCCACTGGAAACCGGATGTTCTATATTTTACAGCAGCTTGTCTAAATGCATTGATGGAGCTTCACGATATCCCGTGGCATCTAGTTCCACCAACTATCCCGAGGCTCTTTGTCGTATCAAGTTCATGCAATGAAAATGGACAATGTGAACATGTATGGATAGGTTACGAAATATCCATATAAATGCCTTCGATGATAGTTCTCATTCTCTTCATAGAAAAAGAATATTTTTCTTGTAAAAAAATTGGTTATGCACCATTTTTGCTTCCTGATAGACAAAGCCTTGTTTTGGAGTGCACTCCTGTTTACAAGTGATGGCCGCTAACAATACCGCTTAACTCGGGGGATCGCCAGAGCCGTACACCGATCGCACAACCACCAGTGTCGATTGATATCTGTTTTATATAAATTTTGAAGAGTGTAATGTGTGAGCCGTATTCTTTTAATTGGAAAAACCGATTTTCTTTTCAATTCGCTATCTCAAGGTGGCAACGAGAACGACACGGTCAATTCAGAATTGATATTTTGTCGTTGTGATATTTTCACTGTGTGTACTCCGTAAAATCTGTTTGACGGGTTTACTTGAATCGAACACCAAATTTATTTGAAATCAATACAATTTATGTATTTGATCAAAATAAAATCCTATTATACTAATATTTGATTTTTTTAAAAATTTATTCAATGGCGAATCTAATTGGATTCTATTTCAATCGCAACAGATTTACTGGACAGAAATAAATCGTATTAATTCCGAACAAAATTTTATTTACCTCGAATATATCTCATATTTGATTTAAATTAATGAATCAGATCGATTCCTATTGTTATATTGCGTCATGTAACTAAATCTACACGGCATGTGCCATTTATAGCCAAATAAACTCCGAGGGTTAGGACAATTTTGAAAATAAAAGGTAAAAATAAAAAAGTCAAATTGCCAATCAACGATCCAACTGAAAAAAACATTGGAAAAAAATGAATGGCACATAACAGGTGGCAATATTTAAAAATCTTGCAATCCTCGCGGGGATAAATAATACATAAACAAATAATTAACCATAAAATAATAAAAAAATTACAAATGACAAACGGACAGAATATCTTCAATTACTACTTTTTTTAAATTCGACTAACAGATCCGACTAAAGAATTGAATGTCATGCGGAAGGGTATGGTCTTAACCAAATCCTGCAATTTTCAAAAAAGTCAATAAACACTTACATTCACGAATATTCAACTATCCCTATTTATTCAAGTGTTTGAGTCTCCATTTGGAAAAAAAAACCCTCAACTAACTCTCTACAGATACGTTCTATAACACTTACATTCACGAATATTCAATTATCCCTATTTATTTAAGTTTCTGAGTCTCCATTTGGAAAAAAAACCCTCAACTAACTCTCTACAGATACGTCATATACCGTAATGAACCGCATAATTTCCGCCTTCAAATTATGGTTATTTTCAGAGAGAATCAATTTTCCAGTGTACTATGCTGGCGTCCTCCGAATTTTCCATTGTATGTCCCTCATTTTCGAACGCCGTCCACGTCAGAGAATAGTCGTTGGAAAATTCAATCCGTTTTCGGGCAAAACCTTATCGCGACGTACACAAAAGTAAGAGATACAGGCAACGAGAGCCAAGTCATAGCACGGTTTTCCAATCGGAAAATTTTGGTGGGAATCGGAGTATTGAGAGAGCTATTCTTTGTTGATGGGCTGGCGTAAAGGTGAGTTCGTGGCACACGGGAATTCAAGAATTCCACAAGGCTGCGTGACAAGTGCAACTGCAGCAACAAACTTTCACATATACACACATACGATGTTTCGCCGACTCTATGTGGTTGCCAGTGGGCAGAGAGACGTTGAACAACCACTATAGAATGAGTTCCGAATAAAGGAAAAACGGAGAGAAAGAGAAATTCAGGAGCGAACGCGGGCAACTCGGACGACGAGCTTGCGAGTAGAAACGTTGGCGCGCGAGTTGCTGGAATTCTCGCACCCAAGTTTCGACGCCGGTTGACGGGAAAAGGTAAGACTGGGTTTTTCGTCGCGTGCACGTTGCGTCAGTCTATCCTCCTTTCTTTCTCTCGTTGAGCAAGAGCCTCTTGCTTCCTTTTGTCGTTCTGCTACTGCGGTATGTGTACTGTCTGTTAGAAGTGTACGAGAGGCGTGCGGGCGCATTGGAAACGCGGTACAATGTCACGTTGCTCGAGTTTCACCGTTTCGTTGCATCACCATCAGCAGTAGCAGCAGCGGCAACAGCAATAGTAGAAGAGTTGGCTGCTGCGCGCCCAACCGTTCATCGTGTGGGTGTTTTTCCACCACAACGAGTGTTTCCAACAGTTCATTCATCCAGACGCCCTATCTTCCGTACTTCTCTCCAATTGTTCCCGTTTCTCTTCTTGTACTTTACCGTCTGCTTCTTCTTCTACTTTTTCTTTTGTCTATGGAGCCGGTCACCATCATCCCTGAAGTGCAAAGAGAAAATTATGCAATGCCTTGTACTCAACGACATTTTTACTTCAATAGTTCCTTGAAGATGTATTTTATTACCACGTCTTGTAAGCAAACAATACTGTTATGTTGAATTGTTCGAAGAGTTGAATAAAGATGTGATAAACAGAGGCACATAACTTCGGCTAATATTAATTTCATAATATGATTGTAAAAATGCAAGTTGAGTATACTTGAGTTCAGCATAAATTGATACGATTATTCATGTTTGCAATAACTTTGTTTTTTTTTTTGTCATCATAGTGACGTTTTTTGTTATTCGGTGCAGAATTAAAACGTGTTTAAAGTTAGGCGCATCGAAATTTTAAAAATTCAGTAAATACTCATAAGAAACTTTTCTATAGCCATGAAGAAAAAAACAACTTCTCAATTTTTTAAACGCGAATTCATAAAATTTATAGTGTTCTAAATCTAAAACGACTTTCGAAAAAAAAAAGACAAAACGTTGAACCTCATTATTTATAGGTCATCAATTTCTGCTCTTCACTGTCGACCTCGAGCATTTTAGCAAACGAAGGAACCGTTTTACCGCAGTTTTGTTAAACCATTTTCATCTTGTTGCCAAACGTTGCCGAACGTAAATTGCAGTCCAGTCCCGATGTCTGGACAAAACCAATTCCAGCGCGCATAACATAACAACAATGGGTTGCTATCCTTTCAACATTACCCAGATATGTCGATCCACCATCTCTTTTAGGATTAGTCCTACAGTTGTCATACATGTAGCTTTCCCAACTCCTTTTCACAACAGGTTTAAAATGGCCCTACCGTTACTCTTTACATGTCGGAGTACAATTTCCCTGTTGTTACTTAAACTTTATGACGTCGGGTCCTCCGCCGGTACGTTTTATATTACGAGCCTAGAACAGTTTTAACTTGTCAATTTACTATCATGCTAATTTGTGTCTTTTACGTGAAACATATTTTACATTCGACAGAACTCATTAATCATTGTCATTACTCATATTTTTCAGTACAATTCGAATAATTACAATCCTACGCTCTCGTTTCGAAATACCGTCTGACACCTGTGCCTATCAAAGTTTTAAGAATATTTGGACTACACCAATAGAAAAGACATTGGAGATAATTAAGGAGAAGTGCAAAAAATCGGCGTGAATTGTTTCATAGTGATAAAATTCACACTACAAATAATTAGTGCTTGCTTTCAATGTCGCAAAAAATAACTGGTCAACAAAATTATGTTTGCTTCATCAAAATCGTACGGATCTATCCGTTTGAATAAATATTACGTGCCACGAATAAAATATTTTGTTGTTTGTTCCATCGGGAGTGAAGCTGCGCACAGCGCCGTCTGCTTCCGGTGGAAAGCGCGCGACAGTAGGCGGCGATTTTTTGTTTGAACTTTAATATGCGAGTTTTGTGTTATTATCCGTTGCTATCAGCAGTCTTCGCCTTGCATCTAATGTAACCACACGTGTTTCTGCGGTCCACCGCTTGTTTTTCTTATAGAAAGCGAGTTTTTCAATTACCTTCGATTGACGTGCACGTCAAATACGCGAATTACTCGTGATTCCGCACGTCAATTACTCGTGATTCCGCGTGGTCCTACGACCGGTAGGAGACAATCTCCTGACAATCTCATGACTCACACACACACACACACACACACACACACACACACACACACACACACACACACACACACACACACACACACACACACACACACACACACACACACACACACACACACACACACACGCGCGCACACGCACACGCACACGCACACGCACACGCACACGCACACGCACACGCACACGCACACGCACACGCACACGCACACGCACATGCACACGCACACGCACACGCACACGCACACGCACACGCACACACACACACACACACACACACACACACACACACACACACACACATCCATTATCCTCTCTCAATTCATTAATATTTAGTAATTTCCTTCGACAGGGGTTTTATGCCGTAAAAAGCTAAGTAATTAAACCTTCAGTAAGCAGAATCAAGGTCTATTTCAGTTCATTTTATTTCGATAACTACGTTTAATATTAAGGAAAAAAACATCGGAGATTTTCCATATAGGAAGTTCTCGACCCTTAATTGATTGCTTGTTCTATATAAATATTCTGTCAATTTGAAATATATGTATTAGGGTGGTCGTTAATTTCGATGTTGAGCGATTTTGTCCAAGACGCCCCTTCATTTGGTTCGAAATAATTTTTTTTTTAATCTGGTTAAAATTTGAAAACTTCATCTCAACGGGAAAACGTGCCTGTGAGCACAAACATTTTCCCGTTCAAATAACATGGGAGTTTTGGCACAATTACTTTGAATTTTTTTCCCGAGCCTCACAAAAGCAGGAAAAATCCAAATACTGCACGAATTGTACGTCAAGTAGTTGTACTTTGTACACATATTTCAATAACTATTTCATCATTATATTCAACACACTTAAGCCACTGGAGTCATTAAAGCCGGCAAGAGCCTTTTTTAGAACTGAGCTCTTCGAGCTCTTTTCATTCGGTTACTTAACGTGCAAAATAATTCGAAACAGCTACCGACAGCAGTGGACGCGCGGTCGGTGTGTGGCTGCGGCGGTCCCCACAGTTAAGCAGCATTATTTGCGGCCATAACTTGGATGGGTGACCACTTAGCCGGGCAGTGGTTTGCACGCCACCTGCTGAGCGGGAGGCAGTTTTTCTGAGTTTCTAATGTATTCTCATGACTGCTTAATCTTGAATTATGCGCAAGGAAAAAAAAATTCCTTAGTTTGTTTTTTAAATTCAGACATTAAGAACACGATCTTAATGGTTTTAACCTCTAGGGCAACGCTAAAAGGTCCTCAAAAGTCACTTAACGTGAAAAAAAAAAATGCCTAAGAAATCATATTACTATTTAAAAAAACCATTTTTTTGTGATCAAACAATTTTTTCCGAAATTTCTTATTGGCACTATCAAAAAGAGCAACCCTCAAGACATAATGCTAAGCTATTTCGAATTATTTTGCCCGTTAAGTAATCGAATGAAAAGAGCTCGAAGTCAGTTGTAAAAAAAGGCTCTTGCCGCCTTTAAGGCCATGTGAAACACACGGACGCGCACCTCGAAATTTCGGATATGCTTTTTTTCGCGAATTATGGGCGGATTGAAGCGAAATTTGGAATACAGACGCCAAAAATGTGCATCTCGGGAATGAATTAGGCCGAATTTTGATTGTCGAAAAAAAAATTACAGATCGATTACCGGCAGATTCCTGTAATCAAAAATTCGATTTTTTCTCATTTTTGGACCAAAAATGAAAAAAATGACTAATTCATTCCCGAGATAATTTAAAATCACGCATGAAACGTGCATTTCGATTTCGATTTAGTCACATTTTATAAGGAAAAACCATATCCGAAAGAATTGTCGATAACTTCACGAGTTTTTTGCGTCTCTCCTGTCTTGCTAGATGGCGCTGATGGCGCATTCCAATTTTGTCACGAGCCCGCGCAGAGCGTCCATAGGCACGGCAACCTTTTATATTGCTGTCTCCACCACGCTGCGACTTCGAGTCAATTTTGTATATTTTTTGTGTTATATAGATATTATATTTTATTATTATATAGATATTATATTTTATTATTAGATATAGATATTATATATTATATAGATATTATATATTATATTATATAGAGTGTAATCACTCGGAAAATTTTCCCGGTGATTCCAAAAGTCACGGGTGTTTTCCCGGAAAATCGAAAATTCGAAGAGGAAATTGTAGAAAAGTGAAATATGTTTATATCAACAACAACTGGGACAAAACGAGGACAACAGGAAAAGCAGCAGCACTAGCAGCGGTAATCCGTATGTATTTATTTATACAAATATATATAGATATATTTTTTTTTTTTATCGAATCGCCGAGCACGCGGCTCTTGCGCGATTTGTAAGTCGCCGAGACGAAGAGCTCTTGCGCGATATACGTTGAATCTTGTAAATAATTTTTTTTTTTTCAACAGCCGACGAGAAGCAGCAGCGATGGCGACGACAGCAGCAGCAGAACCGGTGGCGGTGGCGGCACCAGCAGGAGCAGAGACAAGAGCAGCGGCAGAAGGTGGCAGGCGAGGACAGCAGCAGCAGCAGAGGAAACAGCAGCAACAACAGCAACAACATCAGCAGCAGCAGTCGTAGCTATTCATTTATTTATTTACATAAATCGCCGAGCCCGCGGCTCTTGAACGACATATTTTATATCTACAAATGCTGCTTCGAGAACTTCGAGTTCTCGAGAACTTGAAGTTCTCGAAGCAGCATTTGTAGACAAATTAAATCGCCGAGCTCGCAGCTCTTGTGCGATTAAAAAATCGCCGAGCCCGCGGCTCTTGCGCGACATATTTTATATCTACAAATGCTGCTTCGAGAACTTCAAGTTCTCGAGAACTGGAAGTTCTCGAATCTCCATCGATAGCATGTCTTTCCAAAAAATGTCTTTCGACAGCATTTCTTTGCAAAAAAAGTCCATCGATAGCATGTCTTTGCAAAATATGTCTATCGATAGCATTTTTTTGAAAAAAAAAGTCTATCGACAACATTTCTTTGCAAAAAAAGTCCATCGATAGCATGTCTTTGCAAAATATGTCTATCGATAGCATTTTTTTGCAAAAAAAGTCTATCGACAGCATTTCTTTGCAAAACAATGTCCACCGATAGCATATCTTTGCAAAAAATGTCTATCGACAGCATTTTTTTTTGCAAGAAATGGCTATCGGTATCATTTTTTGCAAGAAATGTCAATCGATATCATTTATTGCTAAAAAATGTCGATGTTTAGACATCGACATAATTATTAGTAAAGAAGCTGAACTTCACGAACATAGTTGTTCGCCACACTTTGATTATCATAGGTTTCGATTAAAAGAAAAAATGTTTTGCAGCGAGCGCTCGTTGCGTTGGTTTAAAATAGTTGTGCGATCTTACCGATTACTTGGGCGAACTCACTTTTCGTTGTCACGTCACCTATTCGAGATTGTTGTAGACACCGAGTAAATCGTTGTAGCAACTTATTTCTGGTCAACTCATTAAAGCTGAGTTGGCCCAACTTCTTATTTTTCTCCGTGTAGACAAATCAAATCGCCGAGCCCGCGGCTCTTGCGCGATTTTGAAATCACCGAGCCCGCGCGCTCTGCCGCGATTTTGAAATCGTCGAGCTTGTCGCTCTTGTGCGATTAATAAGTCGCCGAGCCTGCGACTCTTGTGCGATAAAACAATCGCCGAGTCCGCAGCTCTTGCGCGACATATTTACACGAATGCTGCTTCGAGAACTTCACGTTCTCGAGAACTTGAAGTTCTCGAAGCAGCATTTTTAGACTGAAATCGCATCGCCGACCTCGCAGCTCTTGCACGATTTTTAAATCGCTGAGCCTTCGCGCTCTGGCGCGATTTTGAAATCGTCGAGCTTATAGCTCTTGTGAATAAATCGCCGAGCCTGCGACTCTTGTGCGATAAAAAATCGCCGAATCCGCAGCTCTCGCGCGACATATTTATACGAATGCTGCTTCGAAAACTTAAAGTTCTCGAAGCAGCATTTATAGACTGTAACCGCATCGCCGACCTCGCAGCTCTTGCGCGAATGAAAAATTGCCGAGCCCGCGGCTATTGCACGATTTTGAAATCGTCGAGCTTGTCGCTCTTGTGCGATTCATAAGTCGCCGAGCCTGCGACTCTTGTGCGATAAAAAATCGTCGAGCCCACAGCTCTCGCGCGACATATTTTCAATCTACAAATGCTGATTCGAGAACTGGAAGTTCTCGAATCGCCGAGCCCATGGCTCTTGTGTGATTGAAAAATCGTCGAGCTCACGGCTCTTGCGCGATTTATAAGTCGCGGAGCCCAAGAGCTGTTGCGGGTTATACGTTCAATGTACGAATTCTGCTTCGAGAACTCTCGAAGCAGCATTCGTACGTAAATTGAAATCGAATTGCTGAGCCTGAGGCTCTTGTCCAGTTTCAAAATTGCCGAGCCTGAGGCTCTTGTCCGGTTTCAAAATTGCCGAGCCTGAGGCTCTTGCGCGGTTTCGAAATCGCCGAGCCTGGATCTTGCGCAATAAAAAATCGCCGAGCCTGCATGCTCTTGCGCGTTTAACAAATCGCCGATCCTATGAGTTCTTGCGCGACAATTCTAATCTACGAATGCTGCTACGAGAACTTAAAGTTCTCGAGATCGCAGAGCAGCATTCGGGAAATTGAATCGCCGAGCCTACGTGATCCTGCGCGATTTCAGATGTGCCCCCTTGTGGCGACGCCAGTGGACGTGATATCTTTAATATAGAAGTTGCGCTGGGCGACACCTAGCGGCAAGTGGCAGAGTTACCGACTCGGTAACCTGCCTTACCGCGGGAGCAGGGCCGCGTCGCGTCGTTCTGGCGTGTTTCACATGCCCTTAATTAAAATATTATTTATGTTTAAAAAATTTTCTTGCTGTTCTTTCACGATTAATTCTAAAATTTTCTCATACATCGGTAGCTGGTTAATTGGTCTAAAGTCTTCTACCTTATTCGAATTATTAACTTTCCGGATCGGAGTGATGGTAGCGACTTTCCATTTTTCCGGAAATTTCCCAACTGTTAGAGAACGATTGAGGGTAGCCAAAAATGCGTTACCTATAGCCTTATAAACGTTGTCCAAAATTCTGCTATTTATTCCGTCAATCGAGCTTTTATTTTTGTCCAGATTTGTTATTAGTTTATTTAATCCGTTTAGATCAATTTCGTCAAAACTATTGAGCATGTTTGTACATTCAAAATGGAATGTATCAAACAAGTCATCCTGGAAGCGAGTGTTATTATTTTCTAAAATTATTTTTTCAATGCTTTCAATAAAAAAGTTATTGAATTTGTTTGCCACGTCTTTATTATTCCGTGTTTCCACTTAGTCATCTTGAAATTTAATATTATTAAAATTCACGTAATTGTTTTTGTTGTTTTTCAATAACCTTTTTATTGTTCGTGACATTTGCCTTGGGTCACGTTTGTTTTCCTCGATTTGACTTTCGAAATAGCCTTTTTTAGCATTATTAATTGATTTTACGATATCATTTCTGTGCCGTTTATAATGGTCCCAGTAGGTCCCGTCAATTTTAGCCATTTCGAAGATGTTGTCCCGTGCCCGAATATTTTCTTTTATCTCTTGCGTGAACCATTTTTTTCTTGATTTTTTATTACAATTTCCGTCAGAGGTGCTAATTCGTCCAACGTCCTCGAAATTGTGTCTATCATTTTATTTGCATTAGCATTTAAATTGTTGTCAATGTCAATCGGATGATTACGGTTTCTTCATTATCGTCAATTCTTCTATTATAATCGTTTCTCAGTCTATTTACGAATTCATTGTCATCCAAGTGTTTTAAGTTCCTTTTCATAATCGTTTTAAGTTCGTCGGATTCATCCTTTTTAAAATTTATCGATATCCATAAGTGGTCAGAAATCCTTGGTCCATTGCCAACGTCGCAGTCTAATGGAATATTTGAGAATATAAGGTCTATCATCGTTCTACTAGTTGGTGTGATTCTTGTCGGTTCTTTAATTGATTGCCCCATTCCCCTCGTCAAAAAAATGTTCTCTAGTTTATTCTCATAATAATGACGATTCAACATATCCATGTTAAAATCTCCCATTACTATAAGGTTATCCTTTTTTAACAATTTGTCACATTTTTCTTCTATAAATTTGAGAAAAGTCATATCTGAGGCATTTGGGGAATGGTAAACAGTCAGCAAATTACCTTTGTAGTACGAATTGTCAATGTAAATTGCAATTGACCAATAGTTTCCTTCCACTTTTGACCGGGATAACACCTTATATTTTACAGACTGGTGAACGTAGAGTATTACGCCACCAGTCAGTCTATTTTCTGAGTCAATTCTTATTGTGTCATATCCATTAATTTTTATTTCATCATCTGTAATATTTGGGGTTATTCTGGCCTCGGTACATGCAAGGATATCGATATGCTTTCTATATAATAAATAATTTTCTACTTGGTCAAATTTGTTTAATAGACTTTGGACATTGACACACATAAAAATTTTCCTATTACTACCTTTTTTCTTGTACTTTGATTGCTACTCATAGGTATTGTCAATCTTCTTTACAATTCGCATATAATGCGGACAATTACGGTCAGTAGCCTCATGGTTGTCATCAAGTTCTTTCAAATTGTATTTCTTTTTTTTTGGTCACGCAATTGATGCATTTTTTAATTCGATTAAGATTCGGGCACTCCCGACCATCATGTTCTAGGGCACAGTGGTTACAATGTTTGCCCTTTTTGCACGTTTTGTGAGTGTGTCCATATCCCCAGCAGTTGAAGCATCTTCTTATATTTACTTGGTCGAAGACTTTACATCTTTGCCAGCCTAAATACAAAATTCCTCCCTTCAAAAGCTGTTGATGTGTCACACACCCAGTCTCCAAAATCATCGACCAACAGTTCTTCCCTGTGATGTTGCTGTCATATTGTATGCGTTTCACAATTTTTAATTGATCGTCATTTTTTAAATTGTCATTTTGATCCCTTATAATTGTTCGTCATCCGTTTTTTGCAACTGGTCGTGACTTATCCTAACTACTTTTATTCTGTAGCCTTTGGTTATTCGTGCTGAGTCAATTATCTGTACCTCATCTCTCATTTTCTTCACAATCTCGTTTTTTAAAATTTGTTGACTCTCTTTTTTATTGCAATTAACAACCACTGTGCCTTTATCACTCGTTGATATTTTATTAATCCCCACGTTCAATTTAGTAATATTAATTTTTTCCCGTATCTCTCTCTCTCTAGATTGGGGTTTGTTTCTTTCGGTTTGATAATTACCGATGCGCTGTTAACTTTCCGTTTCACTACATCTGAAAACTTCAAAACCTCTGAATCGTTCTTTGGTTGGTCTTTTTTTATTTCATGCAACTCGTTTCGTAAAGATTGAATCTCCTTTTTGAGTTCGCTCGTTTTTTCCTCGAGTAATATTCTAATATAATTTTTCAATCCATCTAAATAATTAGGAATTTCTTGCGTTTCCTGATCGCTCTCATCATCCGAGTCGTGTTTTCTTTTTTTCGTGTTTTTCTTTATCGCGCCTCTACTTAATTCCTCGACGCACGTTACACACCCTATCGACTCACCCTTGCTAACTACGTCTCTGATTTTTCTACATTCCTCGTGGAATAAACGGCCACATTTGCACCTTACATCAACATAAACAACCTTCTTACAATGTGCGCACTTGCCTATGCTCGACATTTTGCGTCTTTCAAACGGCGCGCCGTGAAAACCTGTTCCTATGAAAGTTTGACTTTGTTCAAATGGCTGCGTTCACTGCTCGTTGGGGTTCCCTTGAATATGTACTTATGTATTACAGGTCTTTGTTTGCCGGCTATTCGACACGCCCCTTTGTAGTGTGATGTGTGCAGCTTATCGGTGATCTTTGCGTCTGTGTTGGTGTATAGATGTTGTTTCTTTTATTGTCTCGTGGAAATGCACTCAGCAGTTGTTCTTTTTATATAAATATGTAGAACATATTCGTATAAAACACCTGAGTGCCACAAGACCACACTGGAATTTTCGTGCGACTCACAAAAAGTGGTATTAGTCAGGTGTATAAGGTGAGGTTATGTCAGTGTTATTTTATAAAATTTGTCTTTTCTCGTCCAAAATGTATTAATTTATGTAAACTCAATATTCCGTCGAATCGTCAGATGTTAAGAATAGTGGACACATGATTATGAGTGTCAGACGATGAAATATTAATAAATTAAACACTTATGGACAGACAATTTAGAAAGACGTTAGTACTCACGAGAGAGAGAGAGAGAGAGAGAGAAAAAATACTATCAAGGCACTCTCTAGTACTATATACACATATTCATTCACCTGACCCACATTACCCACCTTCTCCAACAAACATCAACCGTTTATACTACCAATTCCTTCACCCCCCCCCCCCGGCCCACCCCCGCCTCCTCAGCACCTCGCGACAACGCGCGACTGTGTACATCCGTCTGAACCACGCTGACCCACCGCTCATCCCTGTACGTGTGACACGCACACACGCTGATCCAGAAGCCTCACTATCTATCTACTAACGTCAAACGACAAACTGACGATCGTTTCTTTCTGAACAATGGGTCAGGACAATAGCAATGAATAAACTGTATACCTGTTCGACAGCTGCACTGCGATCCCGACCTCCCGCAGCTGTTAGAGTTATAGCGTTAAAGGCCAGGAGATTAATAAGACAAAAACTTCAAGAATATCACTTAAACCGGCTTAAAATTTTAAGGACATATTCTTGGAATGTTTAACAATAAGATAAGACAAAAAAATCGATTTTTCGAAAGTGAAAACCCTAACCCCGCCCTTAAATAACTGTTACCACAAATACAAGGCTATATCCTAAAAATCATGAACTTCTGCTTAGACTCGAACTTCTTCCCGCAAGAGTGGAAGCTCGGTACAATAATAACTCTACCGAAACTCAACACTGATACTACCCAAGCAGCAAATTACAGACCGATCACCCTCCTACCCACATTAGGTAAAATTCTCGAAAACATCATAAAAACCAGATTAGGAAAAGCTCTAGGAGACAACATACCTCTGTACCAATTCGGTTTTCGGAATAACAAATCTACGCGACACCCACTCTCCATAATCACCCCAAATGTCCAAGCAGCTAAGCTTACGAACCTACGCTCAGCAGTATTATTCTTGGACATCAACAAAGCCTTCGATAGCGTATGGCGCCAAGGCCTACGCTACAAGCTTTGGCAACTAAAGTGTCCCGACTACCTGATAATGCTAATAGCAAACTTTAACCGGATAATAAAAACGCCTTTTATAAAAATAACTACTTCTTACAATACGCCGACGACATAGTAATATTCACACACAACACAACAGTTAAAACAACTACTGCCAAAATACAAACACTTACTAACAAATGCATTGCATGGCTTAAAAAATGGTTACTGAAACCGAATCCAACGAAATATAAACTTATAATCTCTAACCATAACATCTCCGCCTTGTCACCGTCCATTACCATGTACGACCAAGAAATTAAACCTACCATACATGCGAAATACCTCGGAATCATAATGGAGTAAACTAAACCTTAACCGACACACAAAAACAAGTAAATCCAAAATGAAAGCGCGCTCCTCACATTTCAGAAAGCTCATATTTCAAAACAAAGGAACAACCATCGAACAAACCACAAAAATGTATAAAAGTATATGTCGGCTTTTTCTCGAATATGGACACACACTTCCACTCAACCTCTGCAGTCCAGCCAAAAAAACACACAAACAGCTGAAACCATCTCACTCCGACGTCTCACTAAAATAAGACAACCAAATAACCCGTTACACAACCCCTCAAACGAATTGTTATACGAAACCATAAAAATAGAACCAATAACGAACAGGCTACAAAAACTGAGCGCATCATTTGCACAAAAAGAACTTGTCACAATAAAGTCGCTATGTATTACAATCCCACAAAACTGCGCCCCAATGTTCAAATTCCCAAACAACACTATACTATAAATACTAACAACAATCAAAGACACTCAATAGCTCACGCCGTTCTAATAGCTGTAAGCCCCTCATCGTAAGAAAATTTTCATGTATTTATTTATATCTTTATAGATTATAAAAAAAAATGCGCTGAAGGACCTCGGTCGATGGCACATTGGCTTCACTCGTACAACATTTATTTATAATTGCATACTTTAGTATACATAAAAATTGTAATATACTTGTAGCCAATAAATAAAACGTTTAGTACTATTAAAAAAATTACTTCACTTGAAAAGTGTGCAGTGCAACGGCGAATAAGATTGGCAAAGGCAGCATACTCTGGATCACGAATAAAGTGTAGAGCTCATGAATATGGTTTTTAAGCATTTCTAAGTACTCAGTCAACCCCATTTTTGCTTTTGCATTTACGAATAAATTCTGTGGGATCATTTAACAAAGAGGAAATAAATTTTTCAATTTCCCCTTAGGGAAGAGGTGTCGTTGAAATAGAAAAGAAAATACTTTTTGACTGACTTGTTATCTCAAATTTATCTACACTAAATGCTTTTGCTAAAGAGTACATGTTCTTTTTGTTTCAGAATTACCAGACGAAAAATGGGCAAAAAAGTCGACGACAATATTTTCGAATTGCAGATATTTTTTTAATCCTTTTTTTGATTTGTTGAAATGGTAGTTCGAACTGCTTCGTTGAGATTTTTCCAAGACCGAGATATTTTTGTAAATTGTTTCGTTCATAAGTTTTCATTTTTGTGAAAATTCTTTTTATAATGGTAATGGCTACATAGTATTTTTACATTTAATCTTATGCTGAAATATTCATTTATTTAATTAAATTTCATGCTTAAATATTTGTTGATAATTAACCGCAATGTTCCAGGTAAATGAAAAATGGAATTATTAATAAGACATTTTTCTGGAACATCTTACAAAATAAGGATTATAACTTTATGCGAGAATAGATCCCAACAATAATTAACCACAATATTTCAGCTATATTCAAATTTCATTCACTAATTGAAAAGTTTGAATTGTTCAATTCCCCAGATTTTCCGATTTCTCCATGCTTTTTCAATCTGTTTTTGTTGTAAAATAAGTCATCAAGTTAGAGGGAGGGATGTAAATCTGATCGTTACGGGCGCCACGACGAATTTTTACCGCTGATAAGTGGCCCTGTTTGGCGAAAATCCGTTAAACTTACGGAGGGGTGGTATCCACACCGTTAGATAAATCCGCTGCGACTACAGCCTACCACGCTTCTGTTTTTTTTTTTTGCTATTTTTTGTATGTATTGTTTTTTTCTATGTTGGTGTTTTCTGTTCGTTCATTTGTTTTCTTTTTTGCAATTATAATCTTTGTTTTGTGTAGTGGGGGTGCTTCGCCCCTGGACCCCACCAGGGCTCCGCCTTCTGGACCGCCTCTCTCCGGCCGAGCGTGTCAAACGCATTGCGTTTGACACGCTCGGAATCAAGAGACGCGGTAGCGGCTCGACGCCAAGTATTAAAACCGAGATGCTAGCGCTACTTTTATTTACAGCAAGCTCGTACCTTTTTTGTCTGCTACGAAATGTAACTAGAATTATCTTAGTCAAAACGTCGCCGACGCGAAAATGTGTCAGTTTCAATATTTTTAATTTATTTTTCTCTTTACAATGAGCTCTATTTCAATAAAATCGGTGCCCGCAATGCTAATATCTGGCAACTTACAATTCTGAATCAGTCAAAAAAATTTCACCGCACTCACACAACGTCAAACTGCTGATGTGTCCGTCGATATACGTGCATGACGTGTACCAGCCCGTCTTAACTCTATTTATCTCAGGCACTAGATCGCGGACGCTAAATGTATCAGCGCCAATATTTTTTTTTTCCCCTTTTTGATGAGACCGGTTCCGATAAAATCGGTTCCCGAAGTGCTGATATTTGGCCAAATTTCACTTTTGTCCCAACTCACACATCGAAACTGATTTGTCCGACCGCATATACGTGTGCCTACGTGTGAAGAAAACGATGCACACATAACACGTCTGCCGACCGGCTCGCTCACGTCATTTGATGACAGATGACAGAAAGTGAGAAAATAAAAAACAGAGTCATGCGTGAGTATTTTTTCTCTAGCTTGATGCCTCTAGTGAGTGGATGTAAGTGGCAAAACCGCGGAATGAGGATTATTTTCGACGACGACAAAAATGTGGGAGATAACTTCTAACCTCATCAGCAAGTTATTTAAAAAAATTCGTAATGTTTATATTCGAAAAAATATTTCTTGCTTTAGTTTTTTGCTGCCACTGATAAATAAGTTCAATTGGAGATTTTATGCAAAGGAACAATAAACACGAATAAGTAAGTACGAAAAACAAAGTCACAATTTACTTTTAAGGACTTCAATTTGATTGACAATTAGCCATAAGTGGGACGTTCAGCCAAAAAGTAATTTTTATATCATGAAGACCACTTTCCCCCTCGCAGAAGGAAAAATAACAAATTATTGTCTCTCTTCAGAATGAACCCAAAGCATTTTTTTTTGTAAATGGGTCAATTAGGTTATCATTTGCAAATCCATTGACAGGCTTGTTTTCAAAGCCCCTGCCAGTGCATTTCATTCTATGCTGCAGTAAATAAAGTCATATGTTTATTATAAGGATCACTCTCTCCGTCACAGAAGAAAAGACTAAAAATAATTACCTCCTTTCAGGATGAATCCAAAGGATTTTTTATAAGTGGATCAACTGATTGGGTCAACTGGTGGCTTAAAAACTAAATTAGAAGAAAAGAAGGATTGGTCTTCGCTAGGTGACATTCTCTTCGCAGCACACACCATTCCAGCAGAGTCTAAAAGTTTCTTTTGCTCACAAGGACACCTTTGACCCTCATGGAAGAAAAAAATTATAAATGTCCTCTCTTCAGGATCACACCGAAGGATTTTATCACAAATTTACCAGCCAATTTGGTCAACCGTTTACTTTGAAATCCGGTTCAAGAGTTTTACACAGTGCGCAGGATTCGGAAAACACTGATTTGAGGATTGGCTTTCGCTAAGAATCATTCTCTTTGCAGTTGCACTGCACACCAATTACAAGTACCCTTTTTTTTTCTTAATCCTTGGGGGACCCAGTCACCAACAAATGTCAAAGGAAAAAAATTCTGAAAATGAATTGAATTCTTTTTAAAAAAAATATGACCTGAAAACATACTCAAATACATAACAAGTATTACAATTCTGCAATTTTGTAAATACATACAGTGTATCCAAACCAAATTACCAAACTGATAAATCAATTTTATTGTTCAATGTCTTGTTTCATCTGTCAAAGAGTGCATTCTGGGTTGAATATAGGAATTTTTATTTCGAGTCTTTATTACAAAACTATGATTTTAAATGTGTCAATAAATCCTTCTCTATTAAAAACTTACTAAACAATTGGTCACAATATATGTAATATTTACTGCATTCAAAATCGCTATATTCAATCCAGAATGCACTCTTCAACAGATAAAATTAGACATTAAACACTAAAATTGGTTCACCAGTTTGGTCTGAAAGCTACGATAACTGGAAAAAATTCCATTTGACCTCAGACTATTCTTGTGCACTAAATTTTTTTATAAAATTGCAGTATTATAATGCTCGTTATGTACTTAATGAGGTTTAAATGTAACATTTTTAAAGAGAAAGATATAACTTACAGGATCTTTTTTACTTTCTCATCACATACAAAGTATGTAAGAGAGAAAGTATTGCAATCCAAAAAAAATTCGACTCTGAGATTTTGATGGAAATACATGTTTTGAGTGTACTAGATTCCAAAAAACACATTAACTCATTTCTGTCTGTCCGTCTGTCTGTCTGTCTGGCGTCTGTATGTGCTGTCCGGAAACACAATAACTTTTGAAAACAGCTGTGGACCGCAAAGAAAGTTGGTGTGGATTTTTTGCATCCGAATCCTAGTTTTGGTATTGAAATCCAATCCGAAATCTTTACTATTTCTGACACTTTACCTGAAATGTGAAAAATAATAAATAAAATATTTTACACATTTTTGGTCTGCAGGCTGATATAAAGTTTATTCTCCTTCAGTCTCATACATACAGATAGACATACCAACAAATAAGCAGTAAACAACAAGTGATTTAATATAGTGAAGACTTTATTGTCTTTTTAGTTACTCACATGACATTTCTGAAACCATCCTCAATCAGAAATTTCTATTGTGAAATATGGATTGCCTTACAGGTCTACTAAAAAAAGACTGCTATCAATGATCTTGATTATTTTTCAGTGAGAAATACACTATAAATATTCACATAAAATATTATATATAGAAAAGTGCATGGACAGAAAAGATTTAAGGTTAAGTTAACACTCATGATGTTAGACTATAAACACCGATACATCCATAGTTTTTATCACTCGCATAGCATTTCATATGAATTCGAATTCCTGTGATAGCCTCATATACGCCAGAATATGGCAAACCTTTGGTATATGAATAACTGTAATATAAACCGACTTATCAAACTATCGCAGCGCCGACAATAACACAAAAAAAAATAAAGAGAGATGTGGCGTGAAGGCGCGATCATAGCGCGCTCGTCCATGGGAGGGCGCGTCGTACCTTGAATTTGAATTAAAAGATGCGTTTTAAACAAATTAAAGCGCGAAATGTAGATTACAATTAACGAGCGAAGTTTTTAAAGTTCTATTTGTGTAGTTTATGCCCCAATAAATTCACATTAAAAATTTCACGCCAGTAAGAAATGTTTCTAAATGGTATCTAAATGGTATTTATGAAGCAATCTAATAAGAACAATAAAAATACAAATAAAAATAAAAATTGAAAAACAATAAAAATAAAAATAAAAATCGAAAAACAATTAAATAAAAATTGAAAAACAATTAAATAAAAATTAAAAAACGATTAAATAAAAATTAAAAAACAATTAAATAAAAATTGAAAAACAATTAAATTAAAAGTTAAAAAACATTTTTAGGTAAAAAAACAATCTATTG
The DNA here is from genome assembly GCA_949699805.1 of Tromatobia lineatoria. Taxonomy (NCBI): domain Eukaryota; kingdom Metazoa; phylum Arthropoda; class Insecta; order Hymenoptera; family Ichneumonidae; genus Tromatobia; species Tromatobia lineatoria. The sequence goes on from OX453037.1 coordinate 16,492,169, forward strand.
TCTCAAATTCATGCAATTACAAAAACAAACAAACGAACATTACAACCTAATTTCACAAACTATCTTCACGACAGTAACATGACGCCAGCAGCAATCGGGATGAGAAAGTCACGTGTTGCGTCACGCCAGTAGCAATTTTTTTCTTATGACATCTTGTAGGTGAATTGGCCCCCTTAAAGCAGAGTCATAGACAAAAGAATGAAATGTCAGAATAATACTGGCAAAAATCTTTGAAAGTCTGACCTGTTAAAAAAATTGCTTCGCTTAATTGGTGTGCAGTGTATCTTCAAACCGAATGAGACTTAGTTAAGGCCAATCCCTGAAGCAGTGTTATCTGAATCACACCCAGAGAGTAAAATATCATAAATCTGGTTCGAAGTAACCACTTGACCCGATTGGCAGGTCCATTTCCAAAAAATCCTTCGGGTTCATCCGGAAAAAAGGTAATTATTATTTTTTTCTTTTGACGAAGAGGCGAGTTGTCCTTATAATTAAAAAAAAACACTTCGGGCTGTAAATGTAGCGTTTAATTTAAAAAACCACTTACAGTGGCTTCCAGATCAAGCTGGTCAATTGATTATAGGTATATATGCAGAGAATATTCAGTAAGTCGAAAACCACAATTAATTGACTTGCGTTATATGAAAGCCACTGCTGGTGCTTTTTTATTTGACGCTGCTTGTGATTTTGGCTTTTGACTCAACGCATATTCTTCAAATGACAAGCAAAAGCCATTGACTGGTGAAATCACAAGCAGCTCGAAATAAAAAAGCGAAAACAGTGATGTTCAGATCAAGCTGGAAAATATAATTGTTGATGTAAAGAAAATGCAGTTAAAATCGCATTGAATACATAACAAACATTATCATTCTGCAATTTTGTAAAGGCATACAGTGCGCCAGAATCGTGTGAGATGAAAAGTAGAAATGTTCACTCGTTCTAGTTTTCTGACAAAACCGATGAACAAATTTTAGTGTTCAATGTTTTGTTTTATCTGTTAAAGAGTGCATTCTGGATCGAATATAGGAATTTTTATTTTAAGTTGTTATGAGGAAGCTATCATTTTAAATGTGTTAATCAATCTTCCTGTATTAAAAACTTACTAAACAAGTGGTTAAAGCAAATATAATTTTTACTGCATCCAAAATAACTGTATTCAATTCAGAATGCATTCTTCGACAGATTAAGTAAGACATCAAACACCAAAATTGATTCACCGGTTTGGTCTGAAAGCAAGTGATAAATTTTACTCTTGACCTCACACCATTTTTATGTACTGAATGAAATTCAAATGTGTACGGGCTTATGTGAACAGGGTGCCGTAGTGTAGAGATAAACTCAGTGGAAGGATCGGTCGAAGGAGTCGTGAATAATATACGCCGGTTGTATGATTGAATAATCGACTGGGTAACTATTTATTAATTATATCAATGGCACATTGCGCGCTAATCCTGTGTTCGTGTTATACAGTAAGGTACAGTGAAGCAAGTAATGAGCGTGTGTACAGCGAGAAGCTCGTTGCGAGACTACTCTGTCGAAAGAGACGAGGATGGTTACGAGTACGCGAATCGGTACCACGTGACCCCGGTTGGTCGAGATGGCCGTGAGTACCGTGAAACAAAGGCTGTGGCGTGAACAAAATGTTATTTTTTTTTTTTTTTATAATTTTTAAAAACATTTCAAATATATTTTTTTTAAATATACATTTACAGATTTTTTTCTTATGACTTTGTTTTTGTGACGCGGTCCCCCTAATGAGGTTTAATTGTATTGTTTTTTAAATGAAAGGTATCATTTACATATTTTTGTTATTATGACTTTTTTTTAGGTGACTCAGTCTCCTTAATCTGAAAGCTACTGCGAGTGCTTTTTTAAAGATGCTCGTGACTGGACCAGTAAATGGATTTTGCTTGTCGATTTAAGAAATGTGCATTGATTTTAAAACCAAAATACAAGAATGACACGTATGTAGTTAAGACCAATTTATGGAGCGGTGTTTTTTGTATTACGCGCAGAGCATTAAACTCGTGAATTTATGGTTTTAAAGCAACCGGTCGACCCAATCAGTTGGTCATTTACAAAAACATCCTTTGGGTTTTTTTCGCAGAGGGGAATTATTTTTTATTTTTTCTTACTATAAGATGAAGAGTCGTATCCATAATTGCAAAATAACAATTTTAACTGACCTTCCTCGTAGGTGTAATTGAAAATAAAACTAACCTCTTTAAAGGGAAATAGTATCTTTGGATTATACGTTCTCATTGGCCATTTATTGCGCCTGTGAAGTAGATCTTCAATCAAGCTCGTATTTGTCACAAATTAAATGACAAATATTAAAAATAAATGTAGCAAAAATAACAAAGAAAACTATCAGCATTGAATCCGTGCCTACATCTTCGCAGAAAGTCAACAATCATAATTACAAAGATTCAAGTGTGATATCGATTATGGTGGGAATGAAAATAAAAAGAATTCACATTATACAACAATGATGCGAGGCAGAGGCACTGCTTGGATATTCATCGACGATTTAACAGTTAAGGTAGTCCTCCTGTATTGTCTGACATCGCATAAGTTCAAGAGAAATCGAGACAGAATTACAAACTGTTCTCGAAGAAATAAAAATCGGAAATAAATCAACTATATGAAAGATGCTGAAAAGATTAATTTGGCATAATAATGATTGAAAAATGTTATTAACAAATTACTGAAATAAATAATTCTGCAACAAATTGCCCAGCAACCTAACTTTTCTTTTGTTATGAACATGATTTGTTTATTTTTCTGAATACGTGTGGATTTTTTTAGAATTTAATCTGATGTTTGAAAATGGCCGTTTTTTCCAAGTGTAAAATTGAAAATAAAAAAAAATCAGAAAAAATACATGCGTATTTAGAAAAATAAAAAAATGTTTCACATAACAAAAAAAAGTTAGGTTGCCAGGTAATTTGTTGCACTATTATTTATTTAAGTAATTTGTCAATAACATTTTAAAATTATTATTATGCCAAAATAACCTTTTCAACATTTTCTATACGCTCGATTCTTTTCAGATTTATATCTCATCGAGAACTGTTCATGAATTTTGTTTAATTCTCCGTCGAACTTATACGGCGTCAGACCGTACAGGAGGACTACCTTAAGCAGGGGAATAGGCCTCGCAATTCTAAAGACGCGGAGATATAATATTTAGAACGAACGGAAAAGTAATAACTTCTCAAAGGAAAGTATTGGCTATAGGCGACTAAATAAATTTAAGAAGAATGTGTTCTTCTAAACGTTTCGGTCCTTATGCGGGTCCTCTTCAGTAGATTTATTTAAACATTGCTTTCATGAATATCATTAGCGAGTGAAGGAATTTACAATGAGGTGGCCTGATTGTCTGGCCATGTGGTCAATTTTTAGGTTAGTCTACTTGATGTTGTTGGTAGTGGTAAAGTCTCAATGTCAAATATTGATGGAATAATCTTAAAGTCACATTTTTCATAAAGTTGACACGGCCAGGCAAGCCGGCCAGCTCGTAACAAGATAATAGAGAATGGAGAAACGTTTAGAAGCCCGCGTAGAAAAAAAGAATCTTGAAAGAATCTTGAAAAGAATCCCGTATAGGATCCGGAGGAAGATTGTTTTCAAGATTCTTTACAGGATTCAAGATTCTTTTCAAGATTCTTTTGAAAATTGTTTTTTCAGCTTGATTTGATTGATCAGTCATATTTGGTTGGTCAGATCCGAAAAGCGGCGTGATCTGATCAGATTGTAGCAATAAAATTGGGGGAAAAAATAAATAAAAAAAGATTAAAAAATAAAAAATGTCGATCGCGGGACCCGAACCCAGACCGCTCATCGTATTAGGCTGTTATCTCAGCCACTCTGCCATATAATCTTTCTTGGATAAAAGTAAAATCAAATAGTATATAAGTGTCACCTGCTTTTTTTAGGACTTCGTTTTTTTCCCGAATATTACGGACCGATGCACGTTACCACTTTGCTCTGTTTTACAGTATCTGGTACAATTCAAAATTCATCCTTGACAATCAGGGATTGCTTTCTCATAGACGAAACTTTGTTTTCGAGGAAACATACTTTTCCAGATTTTTATGTCAGGTCACTCAAAATGGTCCAAAACGTCGAGAAAAGTGGATTAAAAAAAATAATTAAATTTCGTAAACCAAAACCTGTGAAGACATGAACCTGCTCTTCAAAAGTGTCCAGGTTGATTGCTTCGAAGCTTTCATTCTCCAAATTGATCTCTCCATAGTTTTCAGTGTCCAGGTCGAACCCTTCGTAGTTTTCGGTGTTCGCAGATCAACTTCTCCATAGTTTTTGGTCTACGGGTCAACCTTTTCATCGTTCCCGTGTCTAGGTTGACAACTCTATGGTTTTCGGTGTCCAGGTCGATCTCTCCATAGTTTTTTGTGTCCAGGTCGACATCTCCATGGCTTTCGGTATTCAAGTCGACATATCTATAGTTTTGGGTGCCTGCGTCGACCCCTCTATAGTTTTTGGTATCCAGGTGAATCTCGCCAAATTTCTTGGTGTCCAGGTTCTGGAGATCCACCTAGACACTGGAAATTGGCGAGAGATCAACCTGGATACCGGGAACTATGGAAATATCGACGTGGACATCGAAAGTCATGGGAATATCGATCTGGCACCAAAAGCCATGGAGATATCGACCCAGATGTTCAAACTCATAGAGATATTGACCTGGGCACCGAAAGCACAAAAAATATCGGCCTGGACACCAAAAGCCATAGGAATGTCGATCTGGACACCGAAAACTATAGAGGGGTCAATCTAGACAATGAAAGCTTCGAAGCAATCAACCTGGACACTTTTGAAGACCAGGTTCATGTCTTTATAGATTTTGGTTAGCGGAATTTAATTAATTTTTTTTTCTAATCCACTTTTCTCGACGTTTCGGACCATTTTGAGTGACCTGACATGAAAATCTGGAAAAGTATGTTTCCTCGAAAACAAAGTTTCGTCTATGAGAAAGCAATCCCTGATTGTCAAGGATGAATTTTGAATTGTACCAGATACTGTAAAACAGAGCAAAGTGGTAACGTAACATCGATCCGTAATTTTCGGAAAAAAAAACTAAGTCCTAAAAAAAGCAGGTGACACTTATATACTATTTGATTTTACATTTATCCAAGAAAGATGATATGGCAGAATGGCTAAGATAACAGCCTAATACGGTGAGCGGCCTGGGTTCGAGTGCCGCGATCGACATTTTTAATTCATTTTTATTTTTTCCCCAATTTTATCGCTACAATCTGATCAGATCACGCCGTTTTCCGGATCTGACCAACCAAATATGACTGATCAATTAAATCAAGCTGAAAAAACAATTTTCAAAAGAATCTTGAAAAGAATCTTGAATCCTGTAAAGAATCTTGAATCCTGTAAAGAATCTTGAAAAGAATCTTGAATCCTGAAAAGAATCTTGAAGAGAATCTTCCTCCGGATCCTATACGGGATTTTTTTCAAGATTCTTTTCAAGATTCTTTCAAGATTCTTTTCAAGATTCTTTTCAAGATTCTTTCAAGATTCTTTTCAAGATTCTTTCAAGATTCTTTCAAGATTCTTTTCAAGATTCTTTCAAGATTCTTTTCAAGATTCTTTCAAAATTCTTTCAAGATTCTTTTCAAGATTCTTTCAAGATTCTTTTCAAGATTCTTTCAAGATTCTTTTCAAGATTCTTTCAAGATTATTTTCAAGATTCTTTCAAGATTCTTTTCAAGATTCTTTCAAGATTCTTTTCAAGATTCTTTCAAGATTCTTTTCAAGATTCTTTCAAGATTCTTTTCAAGATTCTTTCAAGATTCTTTCAAGATTCTTTTCAAGATTCTTTCAAAATTCTTTTCAAGATTCTTTCTAGATTCTTTTCAAGATTCTTTCAAGATTCTTTTCAAGATTCTTTCAAGATTCTTTTCAAGATTATTTTCAAGATTCTTTCAAGATTCTTTTCAAGATTCTTTCAAGATTCTTTTCAAGATTCTTTCAAGATTCTTTTCAAGATTCTTTCAAGATTCTTTTCAAGATTCTTTTCAAGATTCTTTCAAGATTCTTTTCAAGATTCTTTCAAGATTCTTTTCAAGATTCTTTCAAGATTCTTTTCAAGATTCTTTTCAAGATTCTTTCAAAATTCTTTTCAAGATTCTTTCTAGATTCTTTTCAAGATTCTTGAAAAGATTCTCGAAAAGATTCTTTTTTTTCTACGCGGGAGAACACATTCTTTTTAAATTTATTTGTCCGCCTATAGCCAATACCTTCCTTCGATTGAAACACTTCCGGCGACAACTCAATTTACTTACTTAGAAAAGTGATAACGTTGTATAACACTTTTTGCATCCTTTCGGCGCCTATATTGAAGCTGTTGTCTGTCGTTTCAAATATTAGACGAAGCATCTTCTAAAATTCCTACTGCAGCCTGTATACATTTAATATGCGGGCTTGTCTGTTCAAACATTTAGAAGAGTCTACTGAGAGTCTACTTACCTATATTTTCGGATTACTGTAAATTAACTTATCAGTTTTTTATGGGGTTTAGATTTTCAAAAAGATAGAAAATCCAAAAAAAAAAAAATTACCCACAAAAAATTTGTACGCCAAGCATTAAAAGTGTTATTATCCCATAAACAAATCACTTGTAATCAAAAAAATTTTAGCTGAAAAATCTTAAAAAACAAAATTGACTTTCAAAAATATTCGAGCGAACCTTATTAGCCAAGTAAAAACCCTCGATAAATGTTTAACAATAAAGATGTTTCCCTACAAAAAGACTTGGCGTCCCTGCGACTAGCTCCCGTACATAGTCCATTTGAGTAAGGACGGGATGACAACGTGTCTGATATTATGACCATTCGTTCAATGATTATGAATCTTCCTGGTCAGGAACCGGAGGTTCAGTTTCATAAAAAAAGAACAACTAACTGGGGTTAATGTGTGCAGAAATCGTAAGGAAAAGGAACCGAGCCAGTGCTGCAAGAACAGGAAAACGTGATTTTTCAAATATCATTAGACGGCATAAGAATTCCCAAGTACCAAGTTAAGAAATTATTAGCAACACAAGCGGCATTGAAATTTAAACCGTTTGGAATCTCTTCATTGGATTAAAATGGATACAATATGTTACAAACATAAGAATTGTATGATTAGTTTGGAGTTGTAATTAGCCGTTTATGGGATGAATATTGGGAAGTGCTTCGGCGAATGACGGCTTCTGGATGATTTGTGTATTTTACGTTTCACCCTGATCAGGGCCTCTTCAGAAAATTTTTTATTTCTCTAGTACAAAATAAAAAAAAAAAAAATATATATATAAAAAATATAAATAGTATTGTGTATAAAAATATAAAATAATATTTGTTGTATTTGTTTCGTCTATATAATGTTAATTTAGGTCTGCTCGCTACACCAATATTGAAGACTTAATTTTATCTTATATGTAAATGTTGAGGACTTACCGGTGTTGAGTTTGTGACCTCATTTATGTTTGAAACATAAATGAGGTCACAAACTCATTTTAGCCACTTTTTTCCAGGTTAATATGTTATATTAACGACATAAGAGCGTTTCCAAGCTTTTACCATGTTTAATGAAATACTACATGCAAAACCATTTCGTTTGACACCAAAACGACCTCCGCAGCTTTCCCCAGTGGACTGATATCGTAATTTTAATCTCAAAATAGTTCTGAAATATTCCAAAAAAAAAAGACCTTTTTCGCAGCTCCGTGATTCTAATATCTTTCACAGGGGCGTGATCTTAATCGACCAGTATTCGCACCAGAATATATATATATATATATATATAGATATATTTATTCGCTGATCGTCTGAAATAAAATGTAATTTTCGGTATTCATTAAATTAAATCATTATAATATTATAATATTATAATATTACTTATATGCCAATAAGAGTTGGACTATAGTTTTCGATGTCCAGGTCGATGACTCCGTAGTTTCAAGTGTACAGGTCGAGCTCTCCATAGTTTTAAGTGTCCAGGTCGATTCCTCCATAGTTTTCGTTGTCCAGGTCAATTCCTCCATAGTTTTCGATGACCAGGTCGACCGCATCGTAGTTTTTGGTGTCCAGATCGATCGCTCCATACTCTTTGATGTCCAGGTCGACCGCTTCGTAATGCCGGTGTCCCGGTCGATCTCTCCATAGTTTCCGATCTCCAGGTCGACCGCTTCGTAGCTTTCGGTATCCAGGTCAATTCATTCAGAATTTTTGATGTCCCGTTCGATCGCTTCATAGTTTCCGGTGTCCAGGTCGATACGGCTTTACTTTTCGATGTCTTGGTCGACCGCTTTGTAGCTTTTCACGTCCAGCTCGACGGCCCCGCAGTTAATAATGTCCAGGTCAACCTCTCTTTAGCTTTCGGTGTCCGGTTCGATGTCTCCATAGTATTCGTCGTTCAGGTCGACGTCTCCGTAGTATTCGTTGTCCAGGTCGACGTCTTCGTAGATTTCACCGAAAATATGTTATGCTTGATAAAATTAAATTGTAACAGAAACTGCTATTGCCCCAAGTCCGGATAAGAAAGGAGAAGGGTTTAGTTTGAACAATTTTCGTACAATGGATTTAATTTTTTTAATCTATCCGAAAACTTTGCAAAAAGTAATGAGACCCCCAAAAAAACACCACGTGTAAAAAAACTTGATACAAGTACACTTACGTTAGTGGAACCCAATACTTCCCCAAAAAACTGTGTCTCAAAAAATGGAGCTATAAATTACGTATAGGAACAAAAAGTCGTGAAATAAATAACCTAAAAATATCTGCAGCATGTCAAGTACATGTTGTTTATCATTGATATATATATATATTGTCACAGTATTTTTATTCGGTACTAATAAGCTTACAGTCGGAGGAAAAAAATTCAGGAATGGACAAGAAAACCTTGCAGTTAAAATTTAAAAAATATAAACTACCAAATTCGAACAAAAAATTGGAAAATGTTCATAATTTAAAAAAAGAGAATTCACAGTACTCGATGAGTTTGCGAAGTATCGCACATGGTCCATCATCATAGAACGTTCATATTAGCATCTAAACTCGTAGAATACTTCGAATTCTCTTTTTTTCATTATGAACATTTTCAAATTGAGAAAATTTTTTTTTTTTACAATTTTGTAGTTTGAATTTTTTGAATTTCAATTCCAAGGTTTTCTTGTCCATTCCTGAATTTTTTTCCTTCGACTGTAAGCTTATTAGTACCGAATAAAAATACTGTGACAATATATATATCAATGATGAACAACATGTACTTGACATGCTGCAGATATTTTTAGGTTATTCATGTTATGACATTTTGTTCCTATACATAGATTATAGCTCAATTTTTTGAGACACAGTTTTTTGGGGAAGTATTCGGTTCCACTAACTTAAATGTACTTGTCTCAAGTTTTTTTACACATGGTTTTTTTTCAAAAGACAAAAAAGAATCGTATGCTACACGGGAGGAAGCCGATTTCCTAGAAATTCTGGCACTTCCCTCCCTAGTAACGTAATATACTATTTTAACCCTGGGCTGAACCTGCAAGATTGCCCGTGAGTCGAAGAGCGAAGAGTACGATGCATCTTATTGTAACACGTCACTTTGCGGTGCTACAATACACTCTTCTTTGCGAAATTATTTAGTTTAATTGCATCGGATATATCATCAAAAATGTTACATGATTTAAGCAAATCACAAATAAATCCAAAGTCATTTTTAGATTCAGTAAAACAAATGTTTTTTACAAATCAAATAAACGGACCAATTCAACCTAAATAAGCAAATGCTTATAATTGGAAGAAATATTCAAATTAACCAACCGTCATTTAAGTGAACTAAATCCATATCTGATGGTGTTCTAGCTAAGCGAGATAATTGACCTGGGTCTGAAAGTCAAGATTGTTTATTTTGTTGATTCAACTAAAATATTATTGATTCAAACAATCAGCTGATGACTTGACTGAATCTACAATCAACAAAACGGATTTAGTGAGATCAATTAAATTTTTTTTCAGTGCGATCTTTCCATCCAGAAAAATGTAAATTACGTCCGTTATTCATATTACTGAAAAACGATCTAATTAAAGTAATTCAGGAAAATTGTAAAAATTCGGTTAGGTTACTTTTATGAACCCGCGAAATTTCGAAGGGATCAGGCAAGCTGATTTTAACCTGAATATCCTTAATGCGTGTCTGATGGCCATAAACTCAATGCTTTTGCCGTACCGATAGAGAATTGCGGTTTGTGTTAAATTGGAGAAACGTAGTCGTCACGATTGCATGCTAATCTCCCATTTTCCATGGGGATGTACGGTAACTGACATGAGAAAGGGAAACTATTGAGTAAGCTGGGAGAAGCCGAGCCATACGTAATATGCTCGCGTCGACCGAGGGTTTTGCAGCCGGATGCGTTCGAGATGCGTTCAACCACATGCCATTTCGCATGTACCCATAAAACCTCATCCTCGTTCACCTCCATCTCAGAATCCCTGTATCCGCCTGTTTCGAATACGTGTAATAGTACGTTTGTACTGCCGTCAACTGCAAGCTGTAAACGGTAAGATAGCCCAACGACCAGCGGATGCGAGAAGGGAAAAGGGAGGTCAGTTCCTTTAGTACGTCAAACTTCCCGGCATGATGCTAAGTATACAATACTGTGAACTTTGCACGTATATGCACTGCTATAAAGTACAGAGATTTCAAAGTGGCTGTGTCCGACCAGAAACTCTACAGCATGTCTACAACCGCTGCATCTCTCATCCTAATGCACGGAAACGCCTGTCACACACCAAATCTAACCTACATATGAGGCTGTCATTTAAACTCCTTTGTCCGATTCCACTGTCGTGTTTATCAAGGTTAGCAGGATTTTACAACTATCTGCGAGTATCTATGATTTGGAACAAATTTATTACTTCCGCATAGAAAATGTTAACAATGTTTATGTGAAAACAAAAAAAATCCTGGATTGTAATGTCAACATACTTAAAACGGTTAAAAATATAGAGAATCGTTAATATTTTCTGAAGCCGGAGGGGATTGCTGCCTTGACACAAACAGTGAGCAAGTGACAAGTTGGACCTCGTGTATCGCAACATTTTTCTTTACGAGTACAACGCAAAATATGAGATTATTCACCATTTAGAGACATTCAAAATTCCGTTACCCTGGGTGACACCATAGCAACCGCAAGAAGGAAAGAAAAAACGCAACAAAAATTGAAAAAAAAAACGTAAGAATGACTGTAAAATAATGCCGTGAATGGTTGATAGTGGATCAGGTGTTGAAAATAAATAGCGTAGGCAGAAATTACATAACTCGAAATAATGCTTAACTCTTAACACTTCAATGTTTAACAAAAAACTTCATAAATCACAACAATGTTCTGAGCAGTCCGTAAAAACACTTGTCTAGTCCGAGTAACAAAATTTAGCAAAGAATATGCCAATTATGCCGAAGCACACGTGCCACCACGTGTTGCTTAGTAAACCGCCCCTGAGTATCGTAATGTTTAGTATTGTAATGTCTCGAGCACTTATGTCTATATATGCTTTTGTCATGGGTGTCCATTGCAAGAACCCCATGGCTCCCGGATACTCCCTGAGTATTTCGATGTTGTGTACATAAATCCGCGTTTACTTAACCTGTACGTAATGTCTTTGCGCTGACCGTTTGAGCTATCCTGAGCTGACCGTTGTACACTTCCGAAAAATGAGGAGACCGAAAAATGTACCACTGATGTACGAGTTATCCGTTGCGAGACCGCTAACGAATAATTTTGAGAAGAAACCGGAAAACGCGTCAGGGACTTGAGAACGTTCGAGCGCATGCGCTGACTCTGCAATGCGGTTATTGGTGGTGTGCCCCGGCGGTGCTGCTGCCGAGCGGTTGATCGACCAACTCAAACAGCAGTCCCGCCAACAATTACATATTTTCTCTCAGTATAGCCACGTTTTATATTATATTAAGGACATTATGGGATGATGTTCCACATATATGCGTAAATATAAACTTGTTTGTAATTAAATTTTGTGCAAAATTCGTAACTTAGAACAAATTTTTGTTTTAAAGTCAATAAATATTTCTGGTTAAGAAAATTTTTGCAATACTTTTTTTTAACGTGACATTGTTGTTTGCCATTTGACGTCACAATTCTAAGAATTCGATACGGTCAGAACGAAGAAAGCACGGGAGCAGAATACAGAGAGGACATTCGATTACTCGCTTCGCTGCAGATGTATTGTATGAATTCACTGATAACCTATAAGGTACTGCTCCTTTAACCTCGCCCCTTAACTCTCACGCCTCTCTGCACCGGCCTATCCATTCTCGTGACCCTCGAGAAAAAGTCATATGTGAGTATTTTTCGGAGGTCGAGATCGTGAGATTGATACGCGAAAATATTCCGTAATAAAATATACAGTTATGTATTTACTATGTACATGATATTGAAGGAAAAATTAATATTTTCCAATTATATATCCTATATTTTGAAATGTTTTGTACGTTTTATGCATTGCCTTTTATTGAAACATTATGAGTTTTATTGTTTTATTCAGTCCGACTTCCCATTAAACAATATATATTCCTATATTTTTTTTCAAGTCCAATCTGCTAAAAAAGCGTCGATAATTTTTTCAATTCATTTCTTTGACAGAGTAAACAACAATTAACAATCAAGAACTAACATCAACATTTTCCCGGTAATAAATATTTTCGTTTTATATTTTAAATAAAGGCCTTCTTTAGTGTTTTGGTGGTTCGCAATACTCAGATATATATTTTTCTAAGGTCGCTCTATGGTTGTGATGTGTCAATGGCGGGTACATCGATCTTATAACCAGCAGATGAAAGGATATATTTCTTGCTGTCGATCGAAGAGATTCCAGGGCAACGCCAGCGACCCTATTTTAATCTCGTTCAACGAGCTTTTTAGTTCAAGAGCCGCGTACCAACACTATATTGATATTCTAGTATATAGAGCCGAAGTATACAACATATACATATATGCGTACATACGGTACAGGGACTAAAGAGACTGAAAATAATGGTACGTTCTATCACTAAAACATCGTCTTCTAAGAACCAGGAATTCTTTAAACCCACGGGAAAGCACTACAATTATCCGATTTTACGTGTCGAATAATATTTACGTTTTTGCTAAATCAAAAAATAAATGCATATCCTCGAGACTGCAGAAAATATCCCAATAAATGTATAAATAAATCAGCGACTAATTATGAAAAGGCTGGGACTGTTCAGATATAAAAAGCAGAATATTTATCGCTCTACGGAAGTGCCAGATCGATTTATCGTTATTGAATTCGATTTTACGAAAAATATTGCATTTATTACACAGTACCTACGATTGTCTCGGAAGCCACTTTTCGCGAAATTCACTCCCCTCACAGACCCGAGTTCCTCCAGAGACTCCTCGGGATTTATGGCTCTATATCTGCATTGAGATTAAGCCGAGCGTATAGCGATAATGGACGGGCACTACCAGCAGCAGCAGCACCATGCAGAAGTAGCAATACTAGTGCTATACCGACATTGTGCGATTTGAAACCGAAATCCCAAAGGCACGAGCGGGCAGCAACTCCCCTTGAATGTCAAGACACTTGGAATCCCGATGCTAAGGTGAGAATTGTTTGAGGAGGTCGAAGACAGCATTATTCCATTGGAACAAGGATTAGGTTGGATTTCCTACGTTTCCAACGCTTTCTCCATTTAGCTTACATATCTTTTTGCTATCTCATAGACGAAGCTTTGTCATAGCGAATTATTTTTTGTCGTTTTTTTTATGTCTGTGGTTTCAAAATGTGCCTAATACACCATAAATAAGATTTAGAACGACTTTAAAAAAAACACACCAAGTTTCACCGCGTTCCAGTCTCTTTTATTGGGTTTTTGAATGGTGACATCCAGAATAGGATGTGTCGAAAAATTTTTGATTTTTTTTTTTTTGCATCATTTTTAGCTACAGTTTGTACCTTTAAGCAACTATTCTCAAAATTTTAGCGCAGTGAAAAATTTTTTAGAGGTAGCTCAAACGATTTATAGATTTCCCATTTGATTATGACGTAGATAAATGCGACTCCCAATAAAATTCATGTCCCTAAATTACAGATCCGATATATTGACGTTCGCGTATCTTTTTTCGTTCTCTTCAGATCATTGGGAAGAGAAAAAGTGCTTACAAATTTTCCACTTGAAACGATAGTTTTCTAGTTATAAGTTTTTGAAGCTCAGAATATCACCCTCTCCGGCATGTGAGATCGGTTTCAGTTGAAATTTCAAGTTTAAGGTAAATTCTGGAGCCATTATCTGTCCTGAAGTTTAATTGTAAGTTAAATTTCATTCATATGTTGAACGGATGTTTTAAATTTGTTTGTAAATACAGAAAAATTATAAATTAGATCAAATATTTAAGACAAAAATTAAAAAATTCATTGGCTATGTTCAAAACGTTTGATGAAACTGTCAAATTTGACCAGAAATCGGGAAAAAATTCAAAAAAACTTCAAAAAATCAAGAAGAAAGAAAAACATTATGAAGCGTCTAAAGAATTTTTTAGACTGGGTCACAAATTTTGGATCGTCGACAGCGACGACATGTGAAATTGTTAAATTAAAATTAAGACATTTATTCACATCTATACACAAACACACACACAAACAGACAACTTATAATATTCGACGCTTATGCCGCAGATGTTCAAAGGTTTTTTGGGACTTTCCAATCTTTTGTCGAATATTTAAGGATGCTATACGTGAGGTACGCGTATCGAGGGTTTTTATGGTCGAAAAAACCCGTAGATAGTCTTGCAAGCAGATGCTTGGGTCAAGCGGACCGTTCGGGTTTTTTCCGCGCGACACGATGCCTTCGCATCGTGACGCGTCTTATCTACCTGCGAGGGACGCCGACTCTTAAAGCCAATCACCGTAAAGAGTAATGGTCTCCACAAAATTAGCCAATGAATATCTGCGACTCCAAGCGCTTGAAGGCGTTTCTTCCCCGATCAAAGGGAGGAAGCGAAAATTCCAGCGTTAGTCGTCTTACAATTTTTAGTCAGTCTTCAGCGAGTTTTTGTCGAGTCAACATCGAAAGTCAAATCCATATACACGCACCACTTGTATTTTAATCATGACTGTTACAGTTATTAAAGTTTTGTTATCTACTCTATTGCATCCCCATTGTATTCAATTTATTCTTATACGTAAACAGTTGTATTTGATTAATTTCTGCTCCAACCCGTACTCTCTGATTTCGTCGCAACAGCGCACGGAAATTTACAACTTCCGTGGAAATTCTTAGTCTTTCGCGAGTTCGTCCCTACATTTTTTGGTCCTTCAAGCCGGATGCAGTTAAAATTTAGACTCACGATTAGTTCAGTGTGTGGTTCTACGTCATTATATCCGTAGTCATTATATCCCTGACGTCATATCCGCGACATTATAGCCGCGATAATATCTCCAAGCCACAATATCCGCGACATTATATCTTCAACCGTCAACCATGACATTAAATGTCAATGTTACGAAATAAAATATCCTAAGTCAATGGGGCTTCGCCCCCAACCCCCACCGTGGCTTCGCCCCTGGACCCCACTCACCTTTACCACTCGAATTTTCAGCATCGACGGATGTTTGAATAACGACGACAGAGCAGGAGATGATGACGGTCAAATATATAAATTAAACGCTTCCATTTTTATCAAAGCATTAATTTATCAAGGCAAAAAATAAAAACAACGTCTATTATTTTACATGAAAAAATACATTCTCTCCAGCTATCACATTTATTCAAATACAATATTTCTAGAGACAACACCCAAATAATTTCAATCAGCCGTTATAATTAACTCAACCGAGAGATAATATCCGCGCAATATTTACTAAATAATCACGGACGTTTTCTTTTTTATAATCTACAGCTATTTTCTTTAACCGCTCGTTTTTCAAACGGTACGCCGAACGCTGAGGAACGGCGACGTCACGCCCACTAGTTATTTGATTAATCGCCAAATCAGTTAAATTCTACTCTAATTTCAAAACGTTTATAAATGGCACAAACTTCGCATGATTGACACCAACTTTGCCATTCAGCCCATCAGCGTCGCCACCCTGCCATATTGTTATTGGTCCTGTGTGACCCGAAGTTCGCTCCTGAAATGGTGGGAGGGGAAGAATGGTAAAGTAAATAATTAATGCAGTAGTTTTATTTAGAAACTATAAACTACTTTAATTATTCAAGAAAAATCAACAAATACAAAAAAATATTAAAAAGAAAAAAAAGAAAAAAATGGTGAGAAACAAAATCCGATTACTCGGGTCGGAGGGCAATAAAAAAATGTTATAAAAAATATGGGCGCCAATTGCAGATTCGGCGCAACACCGTTCCCGAAATTCAATAAAAAAAAAACGAATGAAAATTACAAAATCTCAAACCACGAAATGGGAGAGCAAATACGCAAAATAATTAAAACAGGGGCATTAGCAGTCGGGTAGGGCTGAGACAAAGGTCTCTCAATCTCAACTATCTTTTACAATAATCAGGCTGGCAAAAAAAGGGTTTTGGGGTCGAAAAATAACAAGGGTAATTTGTTAAAGGGGAAAAAAGGGGGGGGGGGGGAGAATTTATCTTGAAAATTCGTAAAAAGTCGGAGGACGATTCACGAATTTTTAATGTTAAAAATAATGACAAAAAAAACAAATTATGGAGGAAACAATTAATAGAAAAAAAATCCCAAATTGTCTAAAGGACAATTTGGAATAGGGTGACGGGTATTAATAAATAATTGTGGGGGGTAGATTGGGGATTTCTTCGTGCTTTATCGCACGCGCAATGACAGGTGGAAAAATGGCGGGCAACGAGGGGACACTCGTTATCAGTTTATTTTATTAAGGGGAGTTTGTGTGGCGAGTAGGGGGTGGTAAGAGGTTTCACGGGGTCGTAGAAAAAATACGGGTTCAAAAACTTACGGTATGTTAAATCCAAAAACCGATCAGAGCACTCAGCAATAATTGATTTTGTTCGGCTCAACGGCCTTTTTCACTTGTACTCACGAAGGCAAGGAAAAGAATGATAATGGCTAATAATCCTCTGTCTTCTTCCTCGAATTTATTCCTAAATTTCCTTTTTTTCCTATTGGCTGATTAGCATAGAGAGAGACATCAACGCTACCGCGGGCAGTAATTGTAACGCGGGGTAGTAGTTCGAACGGTGAGTGATGGATGGTGGCTCGTAAATCACCGATCGATATCCTCTCGCTCAACGACGGCTTGCGATCCTCCTTACGTTGAACGGCTCCGCGATGACGTCATCCGCGCTACAATCCCACTCCGCGACGTTTGTCGCCTCTCTCCCATGTTCAGCACTACTTATTTTGATATAGGCGGGCGGGGGGGGAAGGCATTGTGGTCTGTTGTTGTTTTTCGGAAGTGTGGTGTGCGCGCTCGGGCAGTGCTTATAGCGAGATTTCGCTTTAGCGAAATTTCTCGTTACACCTGATACGATCCTCCAAAATAGATAAATAGCAGTTCCACATCTCGATTGGAAAAGACGGTGGTCCACGGCGACGACCACTGCGCGATGGACGTCCAATCCACGATTCTTCAAAATAATCGACGATCGAGGACAATTCACGCTCGTGACTATCATAATAATCGGATCCTATTAATGCGTCATACGCAGCCACAACATCGTCGACCGGAGTAAATGCTAATGCCATCAGCATACGGACATTTAGTGAAAATTCAGGGTCAATATTAGACATAACTTGCTGCCAACTGCTCTGCACTCGACGCCACAAACATTGCCCAAAGTGGAAAAGACACCCTGATATTTCGGTTCGAGAGAACTGACGTTGAAAAGCGTAGATGAAGGCCAACTCAAAATCCATCATTAACTACTATGGTTTCAATGACTTCTCCGTGGATTTCAAAGTCTTCAGAATGACAGCATACGTCTTTTCACACTTATTGGGTGCTAATACATACACCAGAGGCAAAGATTTCCGCTTGTTATAGCCGTGGATAGTATGGAGCTGGCAAAATATTGTAGGCACGGAACGAAACGTGCCATCGCAAAGCCATTGGTCGCAGGTACCTAAATACTTCATATTCCCAACAGTTAAAAATATCATCAGTATAACGCTCTTCATTATCACTGTACCGTCGGCACCGCGATTCGCGTTTAAATCTACGGGGTTGTAAGGCCCGATGCTCTGTTGCTTGGAGACGATGCTTTTCAGTACTACCACACGCCAACTTAATCTTGTGTGGCTAGTTAGAGGATAGTGAGGTTACACTTGGTTACACACACAACAAATTATATATTTGAAAACTTTAACAATGCTTACAAATATTAAAGGTTACAGTTATTGAAGTGAAATGAAGTTATGAATTCGTGATGTGAATAGCAAACTGGCACAAGGAGCTCAGTTGCTGTTGTCGCGAGGACGATTGGTGTTGAACTGATGAGATGTAGTTGTTGACTATCTTTCGTGGTCAGTATTGAGAGTTTCCTCCCCAAAAGTGGGATGATACCAATTTTTAAACATCAGAATGCCAAATTCTGATTGGCAACAATTCAGTGGCGAGAGTAGGAGTACTTTCTCTGGTCACCAATCACGAAAGATATAGTTGGGAATAGAAAAGTGATGGACAGCCCTACAGTCCATCTGCAGTCAAGATGCACTTTTTACAGCGTACTTAAAAAGGTTCTTGTGTTTGACTCGAGAGTCGGGTCTGTTTTATATCAGGCACATCTGTGCGCGTGGCTGTGGCTATTTGCCGATGGTCACGTACTTAGTGACCAGTACGCTACTATAGCTTATGCGTAGTACAATTTATGAATGCATCTAGAAAAAATGTGCAAAGGCTTACAAAGAAAGTTGTGCCTGGTCGCCAAATGTGAACAGTCCCGCACGTAAATTGTAAAACATTGTACGGCGGGTAGTCCCTTTTTTATAGCCTTGCACGTGGTAAAAAGCTGTACTGGCTTAAGAACCTAACTTTATAACTATTAACAATGGTGTCGAGTATAGGTGTCCGATTAAAATAAATAAATATCGTTTTGCGTGGTATGCACGCAACAATCACAACTATCAAATAACAAAAACTTTTGACCGTTCAACGTCAACTGACACTCATCAGGAATAACCAACTGGCTACGAGATGCATTGAGGATCTGGGGATTATTCTTCTGACGTGCACGCTGGACGGATCGCTTGAGTGCCGACTCACTAGGTAAATTCGTAGATGTTGATGCTCCAATGTTTGTTAATGATTCAGCGACCACTACGCTAGGCAGATCATCACATTTTCGCGCACGCCTTCTGATTGTTGCCTTCACTTTTAATGCATTCACGACGTCGTCATCAACAGAATGGCAATGTTCCGGAACTTCGCCAATAATACTTCCTACATCAACAAACGACGAATAAAACAAATTGAACAAAGCTGATGCACACATTCAATAACACACACAACGCGTACCTGACTTATCTTTGGATGACGTATGAATCACAACACAATAAGAGTGTCTTGCATAGCCCTTGCATCTCCACGTGACTGATCCACTAAAATTTACACTCTTTTTAGTGTACACGTAACCCTCGTGTACTAACATCGGATTCCCGTACTGGGAACGGATAAATTTTAGCAGCATTACCAATGTACGTAAAATAAATAACAGTCAAATAATAAAGGTCCACGCATCAAGTACGAACAACAACGGTTAACTAAGCGACTCACTCAAATATTAACAACCGTCATCAGCAGCAACACACCCTACAGACCAAGCTATAATTTCCAGAGGATTAAGTCACAGTACACCGGCGCTTATCATCAACATAGCATTTATTATTGTCAAGAGTCTTGAAGTTGACATTCACGTATAATGTCACGGATACAATGTCGTGCGGATATAGTGCCGCGGATATAATCGCACGGATATAAAGTCGCGCGCGTATAATGTCGCAGCTACAGTGTCGAGGATATAATGACCACGGATATAATGACGTGTTACCTCAGTGTGTGTTCCACGTGTGTGAAGTGCTGAAACTCAAAAACGCATCATCGAGGCCTCTTTAACCAGCATCCGACCAAGGAAGCTCAGGGTTCCGTCTCTTCAGCAAAGCAAGGACGAAAAGAGGCAGCGAGGACCCCGTTCGCCAACGCCGAGGATCCAGCAACAACCGGTAAGCTCGATAAGTCTGTTCACCGCATCTCCAATTTTGAACCCTACCGCGAATATTCAGAATGGCAAACGCGCAGGCAATCAAGCACCTGGTAAAGAGACGCGGCACTATAAAGGCTTAAACAACGTCCTTTGCGTCATTTTTAAAGGATTATCAAGATGAAGCACCGATAAATATCATAAAAATAAAGACGCGTCTAGATAAATTCAAGGAAACTATATCTCAATTAAGCAACATACGCGATGAACTCGATCGTCTCGACGAAGAGGTCAATCACACCGAGGAGAGGATCGCCACCGAAGAGCAAACTCTTGATCAGATCAGCGAGGCCGCAATTTTACTCGCTGCCGCGAATCCATGTCCAAATACACCAATTACGATAGATTCCGATGACGGTGACGCTGCGACAAACCGAGTTCTTCGCGTAAAACTGCCAGAAGCGTGACTGCCAAAGTTCGATGGCAAATACGAACAATGGCTGAGCTTCAAAGAAGCATTCACCGCGATGATCAGAGATCGTCAGGACATCAGCAATGTCGGGAAACTTCAATATTAAAAGGCACACTCAGAGAAAGGTATAGTACTGTCGAAGGAAATCTGTTTGAGTGAACTAAATCCTGCAGTCAAATGGAGCGGACGAAATGTATGTTTGGGATGACCATAGGATTTAGTTGAATCCCAAACAATGATTTAGTTAAATAAAATCTAATTTTAATTCACTTGAAAACACGCAGATTTTAATGAACTCTTTTTCGGGTAGTTTCAAACCTAACTGAGCTTGAATTTATTGAATGTTTAGCTGATTGTACTCATCAATCAGATGCAGCAACTGGGTTGTAGCAAACCAATATTTTGTTACACGGATGAGGATATTTAGTTGATGACAGCTCTCATGATATTTAACATGCACTCACAACAAATTCATTGAATCTTGCAGTAAACTTCTTTGGACTATAACATTGAAATGAATCAATGTACCTACACGTTATTTCAACAATATGTTTAGTTGTATGGACTGTTTGTCATTTTAGATCCTGACGTAATTATAAGAAATAACGGGTGAATCAAACGAATGTCCCTATCATACAAGAAAATGTTTGGTTACTTCGACCAATTGGTCTGTATCGATTAAGTAAGTAACGAGACGGCTTGAACTAAATAACTTTCTTTCTATTAACTCATTGAATTGTTGAATAAAACTAAATCTTTTTTGAATGAACCAATAAAATTAGTCAAAGAATCAAAAAACCATGCAGCTCGGTAAAACCATTATTCAGTTGAATTAACTTTGATGTAATTCAGCTAACAATTCATATGGTTGAATCGGAATGGTAATTTGAACTTGATTATGATTTTGTTTCAAGCTAACAGATTTTGTCAGATGAACCAAGTCGAACTTAACGGGAATAAATTTAGTTCTGTAGAAACAAAGGTACCTTGATTATATATATATAGTTGACGGTACTATTCCTTTCTCTGAGTGCATCGTTATCGGGCGACGCGGTGCGCAAACTTAATATTGTAATGAGTAGAGTCTTTATGTTCATAAATGTCTTTATTTGGCAGAGTGCGCAATAGTTATGTGTTGATATGACGAGATGAGGCTTAGAACTGAGGTCCTCGGGCATCTCGCGGGCCCTCGGACCGTGCTTAGCGAGATAAGGGTTACCGTGAGATTGCTGACCTAAGCAATCCCACGATATAAGGTGACGGCACTATAAAGCTGCCGTTACACTCCCCCTTTTGCTGAACGATGCTCCGCATCGTACGTTGGTTGTTTTACATTTTAATTTTAGTTTTTGCTGGCTCTATACAATAAAAATTGACATTAACGGGTAGTTACCCTCCCGGTCTTTTCAAAACGATGCTCCGAATCGTATGTACTTTTTGATTCTATATAACATTAAAATTGTGGTCATGATTCTATACAATATTAAATAATTTGAATTTTCAAAAAGATAATCGAAAGATGTGGTTGATTTTTGGAGCTTTGGCGTTTGTTTTTGGGAATGTATATATTCAAATTAGTGTGTTGGTATTTTAAGATTCTGTCAGGCCGTTGTGGGTGTATATGTGATTTATCGATTGTTGATTGTTGATTGGTTTCCAAAGGTGTGGTGTAGATTTTGTTCTGCGTTGTTGCTTGATTGGTCATTCCCGTTTCCAATTGAAAGTCCAAAATTTGTATTTTCCTTGGTCCTTTGAAAATTTTCCATTTTCGTTGAATATTGGTTATACTATGGATCTGAAACTGACTAACTGTGCATTAGTTTTTTGGGTTAGTGGATGTGGTTTGTTACGTTGAGTGGATTGGGTTTTGGATTTATATACTAAATGATGGAATAAAATTAGAAACATCGAAAAATTGTTGTGGTGGCGTCCTCGTTTGGTTTCTTGTTGACATTTTTCTCAATGTTATTTCAAAGTTTTCTTGGATGTCAATTTTTGTGGTGGTTCAATGTCGTTCGGAAATACATTTATTGTTATTTTTGTTATTCCTCCTTGGTACTTGGTTTCTGTAGTTATATGGGCAGTTGAGACGTCAGTAACATTCTATTTCGGTTAGCTTACAGGGGGTTAGTAGGAGAGCACTTATTATTTCGGATGTGGTTGGATTTTCGTAGGAAAGTGGTATTTATCAAATCAAATCGAGACAAGCAAGCAGTATTAGGTTAGAGATGATACGTGAAGCGTGTATATAAGTAACTTCAAAGTAATTGATTCCAAATAGTGAGATATAATAATCTAAGACTGGTTTACACCTTTGTTATTGTTCGGAGATGTTCGAATGAATATGGAGATATGTTATGTATGCTGTATATTAAAATAAACATGTTGATTCTTAAATAAATAGTTAAAGAAAGAAAACGAATGATAGTACTTGGGTGTTACATAAAATGTTCGGAATACATAAACCATGGCTATAACAGGCAACGTATAAACTTCGATCTATGTGTGAGAATGTCCATTTGTCTTCAGCAACCTGGACCACTGAAACTCGAGCGATTCCTATTTTTCTTCGTTCATATAAATTGTGTATGTTTTAAGTATGTAATTATAAATTTTTGGAGTTGAAGCGATTTGTTTGTATGTGTATGATGTAACTTTTTGAATCTATATTGCATCGATTTTTGTTTGTTCTTGCTTCATTATTAAGTTGTATATGAATATATTTTGTTGTTCTTTTTTTTTGTTAATTCTGTTAACTGGCAAGGACGAACTGACACACGATGTAGCCGCATTCATGTATTTTATTGTGTGTGGTTGTGTACGTTTATGTAATGTGGAAGAGAATATTTGTTGATAATAGAACTCATCATTTAATGTAGTTGATATTTGATATTTGAAGTGTAGTTGTGGAGTATTGAAGAATGCCACATCATTGAGTAGAACTGATGCTGTAGACAATATTTATAGATCTTCATATGTATACGTTTGGATGTAGTGACAACGAATTGTTGTATTTTTGCTGGTTCACAGAATGCGATTATAATTTTGAAGATGTTTTGAAAAAGGACTAATTCAACCAGTTGTGAGGTAGCAATGGATACTGGTGGTGAACGGAAATTCAGTTGCTCTGGCGGTTCTTTCAAATAATCACCGCATTGAACATTCAGTGGAATTTCCTCATCAAGTGTAGGTGGTGACCTGAAGTTCGGTTGCACTGATGGTAATGTAATTTTTCTATCAGTGCACCTTCTTTCGATATGAAAAGCAGTCGCATGAAAGTTTGGGTGTACGGATAAGTCTGTTAAGTAGTCTTTTCGGCAGTCGATGGTTGTGCGTCCATTAGGTATCGTGGGTGACCTGAATGTTGGATGTACCGGTGGCTGGCCGATGTTATTGTCGAAGTGTAGTGGAGCTGATTTGCAATGTGATTCTGCTGATGGATATGTAGTAGTTAGATCGTCAATTTCTAATGACACAGGCGTTGGCGGTGATCGGAATGTTGGACGTACTGCCGGTTCATATGTGTTTTGATCACCAGGCGCTCCTCCGATCAGTGGTGGTGATGGTGTGCTTCCAAGTTTGGTGGATCCTCCATCCTCGGTTGCTGTCTCGTTGGCCGATTCTTTAACATTTTGTTGAGCCTGAATGTCGTCATTTTGTTTTGAAATCGTTTGTTTGTGCCTCGTTGGGCTAGTTTTGTTTGGTCTCGTTGGACTCGTTGGGCTAGTTTCGACGCGTCTCGTTGGGCTTCCTCTTTTTTCGAACTCGTATTTCTTTGTCGATAGTTTCCTATATTTGTCGCCTTGGTCAATGTTTTCTTCATTCGATGTACCTTCTTGAGTTTGCTTGGTCGTTTTCCTTTGCGTAAGTGGATGTTGAGAATATTCCTTTTTCGTTCGCTTGGTCGTTGTGCTTGATGACGTGAGTTCTTCTTCGTCTGATTGTGGTGATTCGTAGTTGTTGTAATCTATGCATGATTTTGGTTTTTGGTGTGCACTCCCCCTGTGTTGGTTGTCGTTTATTAGCGTGTGATTTGAAGTTACGGTCGTTTCAAATGATGTTCCGGAAAACTTTATTTTTCTCAAGAATTGACATTCGTTCGGTCGTAATTTGAGTCCAGCGTCTGTCAGCTTCCTGGCGAGTTCGTCGAATTTAGCAGCATTATCTTCAAGGGTTTTCGCATAAATTACAATTTCGGAGTCATATACAAACAACTCGTTTTCACTTAATCCCGATAGTACAATGTCGAGCAACTCGTCAAGCGTTGTTGTTGTTTGCATTACCCGGTCTCTTCCGACTTGGTAAGAATAAGATAGTAACTTGAAACTGGAAAAAATAAGAAGCGTCGTTCAACAGGTCCAAAATATCGAAATTTTGTGGCATCGGAAAAGATTTGACTCTATTTGACGACTGAATGAAATTGCGTGTATCAATAGCCATGTGCCATGCATCCCTGTCGTCTGGTTCGTCTCCAGAAAGCAAAACCCAAATATAAGTATCTTCATCCGTTTCAGAAAAACTGTTTGTTGTTTTGTAAGATCTTTTAGGGTACAAGTTGTCTCCATTTACATAGAACAAGTGTTGATGTTTTGAGACTAGGCCAAAGGCATGTTCTCCTTCTTCGGCGTTTAGATGATCCAAATGGAGAAGTGAACATAAGCGGCTCATTCGTACCATATCAATTCCTGCGCAGTAACTCCATGCATTACGTTGAGAATTGATAGTATCGTAGGGTGTCTGAAAAGTTAGTTGAACTACTTGTAATTCTTCGGTGGGAATTTCGAATGTTACCTCAGTTGACGTGGTATTGATTGCAGAAAGTCGCCCTTTCCCGATAATGTTTTTTACAAAAGCTTTTCCGAGATAGAAACCTTCCTTAATTTTTATTTCGGGAACATAACCTTCACTAACATTCGGATTTCGTATTTCGACGAATATGAGAGTTTTAGTTCTAGGTGGATCTGACATAGTATCTAATTATATGCAAATAGCATTTTCAATCTTTTGTTGTTTGTCGGTATTTAGTGCTTTCAAATCATGTCTCGCGTCGCACTGTCCCACGAAACAGGATCTGAGTTTTTTGAATTGATATGCTCGTTTATGGCTTCACTAAGGTAGCGTTCATATATTCTCACATATTCTTTCTCTCGACTTTCGTTGTGGTTTTGAGGTATTTGCTTAGAACATCCCTTCGGGTCGTTGCTGTATTTTTCGCATGAACCAGAGTTACAGTTTTTGCGATTTCTGTTGTGCTTGTCGTCATCTCTGTCGCGTTCGTCGTTGTGGTATCTGTCGCATTCATCGTTGTGATATCTGTTGCGTTCGTCGTTGTGATATCTGTCGCGTTCGTCTTTGTGATATCTGTCACGTTCGTCTTTGTGATATCTGTCATATTCGTCGTTCCGATATCTGTCATGTTTGTCGTTCCGATATCTGTCGCGTTTGTCGTTATGATATCTGTCGCGTTTGTCGTTATGATATCTGTCTCGTGAATTTTGTCGATTTCTGTCGCGTGAGTTTTGTCTGTACCTGTCGTGGAGGTTTGGTCTGTATCCGTCGGGTGAAATTTGTCTGTCTCTGTCGCGTAAGATTTGTCTGTATCTATCGAGTAAATTATGTCTGTATCTGTCGGGTGAATTTTGTCTGTATCTGTCGCGTGAATTTTGTCTGTATCCGTCACGTGAATTTTGTCTGTGTCTGACTCGTGAGGGATTGTGGTACCTGTCGCGTGAATCATTACCGATCTTGTGAGTAGTTGTGGTAGTTATCGCGGTACCTGTCACGTGAATTGTTACGGTACCGGTCGCGTGAGTAGTTCCTTAAAGAAGTCATTGCATTACCAACTTTTCATTTTGTGAAAATAAATTTTGTTATGAGCTCAAACTCTTTCTTGTTAAAATTGTTCCAGTGAAATTGTCAAATTATAATTTTGCTATTCTGCTTGAATTGTCAAACCTCGGATATGTTGATTTATTGAAAATAAACGAACTTTGGATTTGTTAATTTTGTAAGAACTGCTAAAATTTTCATCTATTGATTTGTTTAAATAATGAAAATATAAATCAATTCATCTATTCAAGTATTTGAGATATGATTTTATGGATTAATTAAAATAACCAAATTGTTAAGTTGTTGTTTTGTTGAAATAAATAAGTTTTTCGAGTTGTTAATTTAATAGAATAAGCAAATGTTGATTTATGGATTTGTTCTTAAATAACCGGATTCTGGAATTTACGAATCAATCTTCAATGGGCGAAATTCGATCTGTCAGACTGTTAAAATAATAAATAAATGAAAAATCTGGGTTTATGTGTTAATTCTAAGTTTTGAAGTCTAAGTTGAATTTAACCCCTTGAGCGGCAAGACCAATTCGCCTCATAGTGCCCAAAATGCGGGGAAAAAAAAGTATTCGGATTGTTACGAAATTTTGTACTCGGGGGTTTTCGGGGTCGCTGATTACGAATCCACTCTCAAAATTTCGAAATTCAAAATGGCGGATCCAATATGGCGGCCGAAAATGCAAAAATTCATTCGAATCGGATAAAAATTAGTACTCGGGGGTTTTCGGGGTCGCTGATTACGAATTCACTTTCGAAATTTCGAAATTCAAAATGGCGGATCCAATATGGCGGCCGAAAATGCAAAAATTCATTCGAATCGGGTAAAAATTAGTACTCGGGAGTTTTCGGGGTCACTGATTACGAATCCACTCCAAATTTCGAAATTCAAAATGGCGGATCCAATATGGCGGCCGAAAATGCAAAAATTCATTCGAATCGGATCAAAATTAGTACTCGAGCGTTTTCGGGGTCGCTGATTACGAATTCACTCTCAAAATTTCGAAATTCAAAATGGCGGATCCAATATGGTGGCCGAAAATGCAAAAATTCATTCGAATCGGATAAAAATTAGTACTCGGGGGTTTTCGGGGTCGCTGATTACGAATCCACTCTCAAAATTTTGAAATTCAAAATGGCGGATACAATATGGCGGCCGAAAATGCAAAAATTCAATCAAATCGGATAAAAATTAGTACTCCGGGGTTTCCGGGGTCACTGATAACGAATCCACTCTCAAAATTTCGAAATTCAAAATGGCGGATTCAATATGGCGGCCGAAAATGCAAAAATTCATTCGAATCGGATCAAAATTAGTACTCGGGGGTTTTCGGGGTCGCTGATTACGAATTCACTCTCAAAATTTTGAAATTCAAAATGGCGGATCCAATATGGCAGCCGAAAATGCAAAAATTCATTCGAATCGGGTAAAAATTAGTACTCGGGGGTTTTCGGGGTCGCTGATTACGAATCCGCCCTCAAAATTTATAATTCAAAAAGAATATCTCATATGCCAACGAAAATTGTACAAATACATTTGAAAAAAATGTAACTGTTCTTGAAATCCAGCAATTGGAAATTTTGTAGTGTTGGTAGCTGATTATGAACATGTAACTAGAACTTACGAATTATCAATTTTTTAATGAAATATTGTGGATTTTGATACTAAACTGATAGCATTAAGTTTTATTCCAACAGACCCGTTAGATTTTTACCGTATTTACTCTTTCAACGTTTTCACCGAATGTAAAAGATCGTAATTTGTTTACACATATTGAGTTTTCTAATTTATACATAAAAGTTCAATTTTGTGGAAAGCTTTTTAAAAATGAGTTCACTCTCAGCTTCAAAAAGTCGAGCAAAAAGAAAATTAGAGTCAAGCTTGTCGAGTTCTGAAGATCATTCCGACATGGATACTTCTGTACCGGACAGTGACGATGATGACGAATGGTTGACCAAAGAAATTGAAGAAGCGGAGGAAATAATCGAAACGGAAGTTCTTCGAAGTGACGATAATGATGATGACGTACCACTCGCAGTACGTTGGGAAAAGTTTCAATCTGACCTAACTTGGAGTCAACGCGGAGTTTTTGATCCAATTGTTCATCCATTTAATGATCCGAATGCGGGTATTCAAACGGCAGTCCAGTTGAATAAAGATAGTACTTCGATCGAAGCTTTCAAGTTGTTTCTTACCCCAGAGTTTATAGAAATGATTTGCGCACAAACGAACATCTATCAACAAGCAAAAGTTGATGTATTGCGTGAAAGTGGAAAATTGAAACTTCGATCGAGAATACTTGAGTGGACACCAGTAACTGCCGATGAAATGTATACATTTCTTGCACTGATTATTCTCATGGGTCTAATCAAAAAGTCAGATATGAAGCAGTACTGGTCGACAAATCCCATATTGGAAACCCCGATATTCGCTAAAACCATGACCCTAAGAAGGTTCGAGAGCATTGCGCGATTGATTCATTTTTCTGAGAACGACAATCAATCTACGGATAAAATTCAAAAAATTCGACCTCTGTTGGAATACTTGGTTGAACGATTCAAAGCTGTTTATCGACCTGGGAAGAATATCGCCATCGATGAATCTCTTCTGAAATTTAAAGGTCGGCTCAGTTTCAGGCAATGCAATCTCCACAAGCGGGCTCGATTCGGAATTAAACTTTACAAAACCTGCGAGTCTAATACAGGATACGTCTACGATTGCTCGATTTATACTGGTAAAGAAACCGATAAATCTAAGGCTAACAAGCAAATTGGAGTTTCTGGAACCGTCGTAAAAACTATGCTAGGAGATCTTGCAGGACAAGGTCGTACACTGTACGTCGACAATTGGTATACCTCACCGGTGCTTTTCAAGCAACTTGTGGACGAGAAGACGAATGCGTGTGGAACGGTGAGAGTAAATCGTAAATATTTACCACAAGTAAATACCAAGGGAATGAAAACTGGTGAGATGCAAGTATTTCATACCCCAAAAATGGCGTTTCTTTGTTGGAAAGATAAAAAAGTTGTTAGCTTGCTCACAACGACGCAACAGCCAGAAATGACAGACACAAAAAAAAAGAGTAGACGAACAGGAGAAGTGATAAGAAAGCCGAATGTCGTCATTTCTTACAACGCAAATATGGGAGGTGTCGACAGATCAGATCAATTATTACAGCCCTACGAGCTTCTCCGTAAATCTCGCAAGTGGTATCATAAAAATTTTCACCACCTTATCGATATTTCGATCTTCAACGCTATGGTTGTGTACAACGCTTTGCATTCGGATGAAACAAAACAAAATCAGCTAAGTTTTCGACAAGCGTTGGTAGAAGAACTGATCAACGAGCATTCCGAACAAAAAGCTACAAGCACGAGAAGAAGGTGTTCAGGCGTAATTGTACCAAAAATTGCTCCACATACTCCAAGCGTGTTGAAATCATCAGACAACAAGCGGTTCAGAAAACGATGCTTTTCTTGTTACGCCGCTGGTAAGAGGACAGATACAAGAACAGTCTGTGTGGAGTGTGGTGACGTACCCCTTTGTCTGAAATGTTTCAGTTCATTTCACAAAAAAAAAATAATTGAATAAAGATTGAACGATTCAGAGCTTTGCAAAAACAAAGGGCACAAAAAGAAAACCCATTAAAAATCGCTAAAGTCAAGGGTCACAATATGAGAATATCAACATAATTGTTAAAAATAAACAAAAAAAGACAAAAAAAATGATAAAGATGATAAGAAAAACGAAATACTATTGGAAAAAAAAATGAAAAAAAAAAAACAAAACAAAAAAAAACAAAAAAAAAATGAAAAAAATGAAAAAAAAACAACAAAAAATGAAAAAAAAAAAACAAAAAAAAGTAAACGGAGTATAAAGTCCTACGAATGCAACCTCCTCGCGGTATACTCTGGGAGCGTGGATTTAAATTCACCAGCTAATGCACGGGGCAAGTTTGAATAGTATTTGTGTTACATTTATTCACATATAAAACTTGAAAAACTCAGGGTTAAAATAAAATCAATATGAAGAGAAAGGTGCCATTGCAAAAATTTTACATTATCGATTCATATGTGTCGTAGAGAATCTTCTATTTTCAATTTATATACTCCGTAGTCAGTGACCCCGAAGAGTACTAAATTTCGACCGATTCTAATGAATTTTCGGATTTTTTACCACCATATTGGATCCGCCGTTCTGAATTCCGGAAATTCGAGGGCGGATTCTTAATCAGCGACCCCGAAAACCCCTGAATGCCAATTCCTATCCGATTCGAATGAATTTTTGCATTTTCGGCCGCCATATTGGATCCGCCATTTTAAATTTCGAAATTTTGAGAGCGGATTCGTAATCAGCGACCCCGAAAACCCCTGAATGCCAATTCCTATCCGATTCGAATGAATTTTTGCATTTTCGGCCGCCATATTGGATCCGCCATTTTTAATTTCGAAATTTTGAGAGCGGATTCGTAATCAGCGACCCCGAAAACCCCTGAATGCCAATTCCTATCCGATTCGAATGAATTTTTGCATTTTCGGCCGCCATATTGGATCCGCCATTTTAAATTTCGAAATTTTGAGAGCGGATTCGTAATCAGCGACCCCAAAAACCCCTGAGTATCAAATTTGGTGACAATTGATTGACTTAATCACGAGATAATCGATGTGCGCCATATGGCGTCATTGCCGCTTTGGGCCCAGAAAAAATATGCGCCATATGGCGTCATTGCCGCTTAAGGGGTTAATGAAATATCTGAACCTTGAATTTATAAATTTATTGAAATATTGGAATAAACAAATTTGCATTTACTGATTTATTAAAGTTAATTGAATTTTTAAATTGTTGAAATTATCTAAATGAACAAATTTGTCAAATTATAAATATATTTTAAATAATCGAGCATTGAAATTGACAAGATGATTTGAGATAAACGTATTCTCAGTTTATAAGATCATTAAAACAAACAATTTTCGAATTTATTAAAATAAACAAATTTATTCTGAACAGTCAAATATTGAAATGGGTAATTTATCTGGGTAAAACGAATTTTCAATCTATAATTCTATTCAAACAAATAGTCTTGAAATCCTTATTTTTCTTAAACAGTGAAAAACTTGAAGAAACCAATTTATTCGAGTATTTGAAGTTTCAGTTTATAAATCTGTTGAAAATAAACAAATTCCAAAATTATTGGTATTTCGGAATAAATAATTTTCTTAAATTGTTAATTTATAAAATGATTTCAATCAAACGAATTTTATAATTTATGAATTTATCTTCAATGAACGAGTTTTCAATTTTAACAGTATTTTTCAAAGCAAACAGTGAATTCATTAATTTATTTAAGTAAGCGAATTGTTAAATTTGTTAAATCCTTTGGAACAATAGAACAAGAACTAGAAGTCTGTAGGTTTATCTAAAAAAAACGAATTTTGAATTTATTGACCTATTAGAACAATAAAGTTTTTAATTTTATTAATTTATCGTTATTCTTTAATTTACTTAACCATTCAAAATGTTATTGTTTATCTATAATCCATTTAAATAAATAAATTCCGAATTAAACTCAAACAAACTAATTTTGCATTTATTAATCCACTTAAGAAAACCAATTTCAAACTCGTCGATTAATCAAAATAAAGAGATCTTGAAGAAATTTGTTTATAGGAGTAATCCACTTTTTTTTAAATTGATAATAATTATCCTGAATAAATAAATTAATGGTTTGTGAATGTAATTACACAAGCGAATTTTAATTTTAAAAGACAATTTAAAATATCAAATTAATTTTTGAAAATTTATTAATTTATTGAAATAGTCGAATTTTGTGAAAAATATGTATTTTAATGTGATGATAATAAAATAATGGAAAGAAATTGATAAAAGTATATAACTTTTCCATTATATTGAATGATAGCTTGAAATTTATGGGATTTTTAATAAGCAGATATTTATCAACAACAAAAAGAAATTGAAATAAATAAATGTTTAAACATCTACTTGTTATAGTTTTTAACAATGACGGGAA
This sequence comes from Tromatobia lineatoria, assembly GCA_949699805.1. Classification (NCBI taxonomy): domain Eukaryota; kingdom Metazoa; phylum Arthropoda; class Insecta; order Hymenoptera; family Ichneumonidae; genus Tromatobia; species Tromatobia lineatoria. The sequence continues at coordinate 16,524,703 of OX453037.1, forward strand.
ACTATAGAGGGTAGGTACTGTAGGATTGAAGTGTTAGTTGGAGAATATGTGTGGCTGTATGAGTGAGAAGGGTACGCGCTAAGTGTATGCCTATACTTGACGGTTCGGTGACAAGGATAGCGCTAGTCACGTGTTACAAAGGCAAGAATAAAGAAAAAGTATTTGAATGCTTTGCGCGTGCAGCGTTATGCCAAATAATGTTTGAAATGTTTAATAAAATTGTACTTACAGTGCCAGCAAAAGTAAGAATGCCTTTTGCATTAAAATGGTTTGAATTTGATAGAAATTTGGTGGGTTTTGGATCGTGTAAGTGTTAATTATATCTTCCTTCCTTCCTTCTTTTAATATGTTTCAGTTTTTTGACGTAGGCTTCCTTCCTTCTATTGATAATCCTTGATATTTTAATGGGTGATTCTTGCTGGTACTGGTGTTTGCTGCTATTTGGTGGCACTTTTAATCCTTTTTGTTCTTTCGTTAATTAAATAAACGATTTCACTTTTCACGTTTTTGTGTTTTGCTTTGTTTTTTTTTTTTTTTTACTGTGCGCGTGGTTTGTGTATTCGCAACATTTCTGACACCAATTGTAATGAGTAGAGTCTTTATGTTCATAAATGTCTTTATTTGGGAGAGTGCACAATAGTTATCTGTTGATATGACGAGATGAGGTTTAGAACTGAGGTCCTCGGGCATCTCGCGGGCCCTCGGACCGCGCTTAGCGAGATAAGGGTTACCGTGAGATTGCTGACCTAAGCAATCCCACGATATAAGGTGATGGCCTATAAAGCTGCCGTTACAATATATTCACCATTACGGGCGACAATTACGCGCGAGCTTGGGATCTACTTGAACAGTCATACCAAGATGAAAGAATGATTATCTCGCGACACCTAAGTCTTCTTATTCGCATGCCAATTCAGGAAAAAGGTAACCGCGGCGGGATTGACTCGTTTAGCCGACGAGACGCACAACACGTTGTCTCTTTAAAATCGTTGGGAGTCAACGTGGATCATCGTGCAACTCGTGGTCGAGAAACTGCCTAAAAACACACTTCAAAAATGGGACGAAACATTGGAACGAGGCGTTTCTCCACCATTAAAACAACTCATCGAATTTTTGTACGGGACCACGTCACGAATCGCCCAACGGGAATCGGAAGGTCAAAGAAAATAAAAAAATTCCTCGGCGAAGGATAAATTGGGAAAAAACTCGGTTGCTCAAATGCTCGGTTTGCGCCGGAAAAGCACATCCATTGTATAAATGCGCTACATTTCGAGACTTGCCTGTGCATACTCGAGTAAAAATAGTTAAAGACGCGTCGCTCTGTCTGAACTGCCCCTGGACACATAAGTCGAAGGAGTGTAAATTCAGACACTGCCTCAAATGCAGCGAAAAACCTAATACTCTAGTCCATCTAGAGTCCGAGTTCGCGTCCGGGCCGTCAACATCGCAAAATTGACTCGTGATACCCGCAGGAATGGAGAGTCTCAGCATGTCGTCCGTGAGCACGCCGAGGTGCTCGTAGGCTATGAACAGAAAGCCAAAAACACAGGAAACATTAAGCGTCGATCGACAAATATCATTGACTTCGAATACAACGATGCGGGAGTTAATGACCAGCGCAGCGGTCGACGTACATGATAGCAAACGTCGCCAAATACGATGCCGCGCGTTGCCGGACTCGTGTTCCACGACGAATTTTATGACTGAAAAATTGGCCACGGCACTGCGATTGCCGAAAAAGAAATGATCCATTCCTGTGGGAGCATTAAATCAAAATCAAATTAAATCAAAAGAGCATCCCCGTGCCGGCGGAATCAATTGCAAGGGAAAATATTAATATTCCCTCCAACATACGTCTCGCGGACCCTGAGTTCTACAAGGCAATGGCAACGGATCTGCTCCTTGGCTCAGGCCCGACTTTGTCGATGCTTTGCATTGGACAGATCAATCTCTCCGATAAAGGAGTGGATCTAATCCTTCAAAAATCACGCCTGGGATGGGTCATCGGAGGAAGCGTCAGCAACAAACATGCGCCAGCTTCGTGTTTCGTCACCGACATTCAGCAGGATCTCACAAAGTTCTGGGAAATCGAAGAAGGATCGATGCGCAAGCATTTCGCATCAGAAGAGCTCCAATGCGAAGAGCATTTTCGACATAACGTGAGCCGCGACGAACACGGTTGTTACATGGTCGCGCTACCCTTCAAAAAGGAACATCCAGGATCGGGAGAATCTCGCGGACGAGCACTCAATCGCCTCAGGTCGCTGCAACGAAAATTTAGGCTCGACAAAGAGCTACATTAACAGTACGCAGCAGTGCTCGAGGAATATTTACGGCTGGGACACATGTCCGAATGCAAGAACGACTATGGAGATGGTTTCTACTTACCGCATCATGCGGTGATCAAAGAAAGCAGCAACACGACGAAGGTACGCGTTGTGTTCGACGGCTCCGCGAAATCAAGCTCTGGAATCTCCCTAAGAGATGCGTTAATGGTTGGTCCCACGATTCAAGACGATATCTTTTCGTTAATTCTCCGATTTCGTTTACACAATTACGTAATCACAGCTGACATCGAGAAAATGTATCGGCAATTTGTAATTCGAAACGAAGACAGGAAATATTAAAGAATCTTGTGGCACGATTCAACTGGTTATAAAGCATACGAGTTAAACACCGTTACGTTCAGGTTAGCTTCCGCTCCATTTTTAGGAATTCGTTGCTTACACCAATTGGCGGATGACGAGGGATGCAATTATTCAACAGCGGCAAGAACTCTCAAACGCGATCTTTACGTAGATGATCTCTTAACTGGCGCTCCAACCATCGGCGAAAAGGCCGGCGAATTACGTTCGGAAATCATTGAACTCCTTAAGCTCGGAGGCTTACATCTCAGGCACTGGGCATCAAACGACATGCGGATATTAGATGACCTTCCCGACGAAGAGCTCAATCACTCGCTTCAGCTCGATAGAGAGCAAACATTGAAGACATTGGGCATTTTTCGTAGCGCAAGGATGACATTATCAAATACAAGGTAAAGCCGATATCAAAGGAAGCCACATTCACCAAGCGAAAGGTCTTGTCTGAAATTGCAAAGATCTTCGATGCGCTCGGTCTGCTTGGCCCCATCATTCTGTACGTAAAACGACTGATGCAGAGGCTTTGGTTACTCAAACTCGATTGGGATGAATCGGTTACACACAGCATCCACACGGACTGGACCACGTATTGTGAGCAATTGAGTGCGTTGACTAACTGGTCATGCAAAAGACCGATCTTGCGACCTGGAGCTACGAGTATCCAAATCCACAGATTTTGCGATGCGAGCGAACGGGGATACGGAGCCTGCATCTACGTACGGTCCAGCGATTCATCTGGCCACATTCAAAGCAGACTACTGTGTTCAAAGTCCCGCGTAGCGCCACTGAAAGTCGTGACCATACCACGAATCGAACTATGCGCAGCTCACCTGTTGGCAAAACTATACGAACAGGTAACAAAAACAATAAACATATCTATCTTCGCAACTTCCCTATGGAGCGACTCGATGATAACTTTACACTGGATCGTAACGTCTCCAGACGTCTTGAAGACGTTTGTCGGAAATCGCGTCGCGGAAATCCAGGAGAAAACCAATCTAACTGATTGACACCACGTGCGTTCCGAGGACAATCCTGCAGACCAATTGTCTAGAGGACAACTACCGCACGAGTTTCTTCAAAACGCGTTGTAGAAAACAGGACCATCATGGTTGAAAACCGATCCATCGACACAGCCAAAGACGCCCATCAACATCCCAGGAGATGAAACCGAAAGGAAACGGGTTACGTGCTTCTTTACCACTAGCGATGATGACATTCTCACAAGGTTTTCGTTATTCGGCAAACTGAGACGCATCGTCGCTTATTGTCTACGCTTTAAGTCAAAGCTCAGAGGGGATCTGCAACTCGAGGAACTCAACGTCGCCAAAACCACAGTCATCAAGCTCATACGAAGCTCCGCCTACGCAGAGGAAATTCACAATCTCAGCGCGGGGAGACAAGTACCAAACAAGAGCAAAGTGAAATCTCTGGACCCATTTTTGGATAAAAATGGAATTCTACGAGTAGGCGGATGGTTGAGACACGCGCAACTTCCGTACGACCAGCAGCATCCAGCAATTGTTCCTTGAGCACATCACGTAACCTCGCTCATCATAGAACATTATCATCTTCAGAACCATTATACCGGGATACAGGCTACAGTGTACTCGATCCGGAAAAAATATTGGTTGATTTATGGATGCAGTCAAGTACGCAAAGTCATCCAAAACTGCATTCCATGTTATCGCGCAAATCCCTCAACAATCGATTACGCTATGGGAAATTTGCCGAGCATGCGAATTACACAAGCACGCCCCTTTTCCAACGTGGGAGTGGACTATTGCGGTCCATTTTTCATTAAAGAGAAAAAGCATCGAAACCGAACTAAGGTCGAAATCTACGTCGCAGTGTTCGTCTGCCTAGTAGTAGAAGCCGTCCACTTGGAAGTGGTTAGCGACTTAACCACAGAAGGTTTTCTAGGAGCGTTGAAAGGGTATATCTCTCGACGTGGAAAGCCACAGATGATTTGCTCGGACAATGATACTTACTTCGTCGGTGCTAATAATGAATTAAAACAACTATATGCGTTATTCAATTCAGCCCCGCATCAAACCAGCACAACATCATTTCTGGGCGAACAAGGCATAAAATGGAAATTCATACTACTACTTTCTCCCAATTTCGGAGGTTTGTTGGAATCCACCGTCAAGATGTTCAAACATCATCTGAAACGCGTTATTGTTCATGAACTCTTTACTTTCGAGGAATTCAATACATTGACCATCGAAATCGAAGCCATTCTGAATTCGCGCCCTCTCACTCCTCTATCTACCGATCCCAATGATCGCATAGCTCTTACTCCTGGCCATTACCTTATCGGTGATTCGTTAACGAGCTTGCCCACTCCAGACAGCAGCTGTGGTGGCAGCAAAAAATCCGTCAGGACTTCTGGTCCAGGTGGAGTAAAGAATACTAGAACGAGCTCACCGTGAGGACAAAATGGACCAAGGGAGAACCACCAATCAAGGAAGGTGCCATTGTTCTCCTGAAGGAAGACAATCTGCCACCAATGCAGTGGTCTTTGGGATGTGTCACTGCAGTGCATCCTGGCACTGATAACATAGTGAGAGTAGTGACAGTGAAGACAGCAAATAGCGAATTCAAACGCAACGTGAGGAGGCTCGCTTATTTACCAGTTAGCAAACAGAACATTGACTAAAAACATTTTCAATAAATTCGCTGTTCGTGTTGATCGGACTCCTCTCAACAGGGGGAGCTTGGATCGTCGACAGCGACGACACGTGAAATTGTTAAATTAAAATTAAGACATTTATTCACATCCATACACAAACACACACACAAACAGACAACTTACAATATTCGACGCTTATAGCCGCAGATGTTCAAAGGTTTTTTGGGATTTTCCAATCTTTTGTCGAATATTTAAGGATGCTATACGTGAGGTACGCGTACCGAGGGTTCTTATGATCGGAAAAACCCGTAGGTAGTATGGCAAGCAAATGCTTGGGTCAAGCGGACCGTTCGGGTTTTTTCAGCGAGATGCGACGCCTTCGCATCGAGACGCGTCTTATCTACCTGCGAGGGACGCCAACCCTTATCGCCAATCACCGTAAAGAGTAAAGGTCTCTACAAAATTAGCCAATGAATATCTGCGACTCCAAGCGCTTGAACGTGTTTCTGTCCCGATCAAACGGAGGGAGCGAAAATTCAAGCGTTAGTCGTCTTACAATTTTTAGTCAGTCTTCAGCGACTTTTTGTCGAGTCAACATCGAAAGTCAAATCTATATACACGCACCACTTGTATTTTGAGCGTGATTGTTACAGTTATTTAAGTTTTGTTATCCACTCTATTGCATCCACATTGTATTCAATTTATTCTCATACGAAAACAGTTGTAGTTGAGTAATTTCTGTTCCAACCCCTACTGTCTGATATCGTCGCAACAGCGCACGGAAATTTACAATTTCCGTGGAAATTCTTGAAGTCTTTCGCGAGTTCCACCGTACAAGTTTTACAAATAATGTTAAAAATCGAGAAAAAATTTAAAAAATAAAGAAGAATCGAGGGAAACAATTCAATAAATCATCAAAAAATTGCAAAAGAAGAAAATCATAAAGATTCTAAACAAAATGTCAGATTGGTTCAAAGATTTAGCGATATTTGGACATTTTTGCTCGATTTTACTCCATTTTTGACATTATTTGTCGACTTTTCGGTGTCGAGTTTTTGGTGTCTAGTTTTTCGTGCCGAGTTTTCGGTGTCGAGCTGTCTGCGTGTACAGTCGTTCGGTGTACATTTTTTGTGCACAGTTATTCTCGTGCTGACTTGGGAGGTGGTCAGTTGGTTCCCACCCAATGAGTTAATGGTTTTTGGAAACTAAGGCACTTAAAACAATTAATTATATCACTGTCGACATTGGAGTCGAATTTTATATGACTCCAATACTTTTTTTCACATACTCTGAATGTGATAGGAAAGTAAATAATGAGAAAGTAAAATGTCTGCACCTATGTTTATGTGCCCGTAAAATTAAAACGCACATAACTTAAGAACCGTTTTAGTGACAGCAATAAAATTTGGCAGGCAATTAAACCAGAACGAAGTGTCTGGTATTATTTTTTATCAAGATTCATACTGGTTCTAAGGTTCCATGGTGTTTAGAATTTTTCGAGAAATATGAGTAGACTTTGCGATATTAAGCCAATAAATTGATTGTAAACGAAGTAATATTTCGTGACGATTGATATTAAATTTGACACAAATCCATAAAGAAGTTCAGAATTCATAAGTTTCAAAATGTTCGGTAAATAATTTTGGCCACTTAATAAACGTAAATTTCGATTAGTTTGCATGAAATTTTCTACAGGAACGAAACAACATATAATTGTCGATATTGATATTGAATTTGAACCTGCTTGGTAGAGTAGGTCGTTAGGTTTTCCTGAAATTTTGATTTTTTGAAAAGTGACCTTTTTGCCCTAACTATCCCAAAACTGACCTAGTGCGCTAAGTTTTTACACATTTGGAATATATTTTTATCAGAATGCAATAAGACATAGAAAAATAAAATTGCAAAGTACAAATGTGTGCATTTTTTTTATTCAGTCATTCACAGAGTCTGCTTCAGAACTTTTAGCAATTATTTGTATTTCAGAACCAAAGCTTATTTCGTAGTTCCTGTTCAATATTTATTTGGCGCGAGTGGATTGTATAACTCGACAAATAATAAATGTCTTATATCGAGTATCAAAATATTTCGCGACCAAATTTTTGTATTGAATTTCTCTCAAGGCTACACTTGAAAAAATAAACGTAATCGCCAGAACGTTAATTGCTGCGTTGCGAACGCAATAAGAACGTAGAGGGTACAAGTGGAAGAGCAGTGAGGCATGGGGCAAAAAATTGCAAAGCTCGCTTGGTAAAAAGTGCTCACGGGATAATGGAAAAATTATGTATGTGTGCGTACTTAGAGCTACGGGCGTTTTTGTTGGGCGAAGTTTCATCTCTTTCTTCTCGTTACTGTAAAATATTAGGAGACCAAAAAGATGTTTTCAGATAATAGATTCATGAGCACACGAATGAATAGGTACTCTGGGTACTTTACTGGCATAAGAATCGACCTGTGCCATACGGCTCTTATCGATTATCATGAGATGCTGTACTAAAACTTTATTTGCCTATAGAAAGTATTGGAAAAATCATGAGGATCGGTGTCCATGTGATGTGGAATATCGAAGCTGCAACTTCTGCGATAAATCTGATTGTATAACGTAGCACAATAACAATATCAAAACATCGATTAAAACTTTGTCTTTTTAATTAAAATCTGGCAATTTATCCTTTTGAAGTCACATTTTCATTTTAAAAAAAGTTAAAAACGATCAAACTGGTGAACCCTCGGCACCATTTAGAGGGTTTATTTTGTTATATCCTTACGATCATTATATTTGCATATTGGCTATATTAGAGAAATAGCTACTTTCTAGAACATATTTTTTTTTAACTCGACGAATGTGGAAATACTTTGCCAATAGTACAATTACGTTGAGTATGCATCCTGCGTTTTACTGTTACAAAAAGATAACTAATTTGCACATCACAATTTGGAATGCGACATTCTTTCCGTTTTCTGATTCAGGGAATAGTCTAACGCTGTCATATACCTTTTTTAAGGGTAAAAGGGTTCATCGTTAAGAGGATAAATTACTGGAGATAAAAATAATCGAGTCCAAAAGCGAAACTACACCCTACAACAAGTTTACAAACGCTTTAGATGTGTAAATTCGTGTAGAAAAAGTAATGATTGATTTTGGACGAATATTTGCAAAAAATTATTATGAGACCAACAAAAATCCAAACAAAATTGATTCCCAGACGTAAAATATAAAAACCTGACTTTTACGTTGAACTTTCACAAAAATTTCGTATTTGAAGCTTCAAAACAAGATTAACATCGTTGCGGTCCCCAAAAATTCTTCTGATCGAAAAGTTGAGTGCTCATTAAAATGGTTAAGCACTCAACCACAGAATTTGCAAAGTGCCTCAGGTTCGATCGACAGGTGGGTTATCTCCGCTCGTTTCGCTGCCAACGTAAAACCAATTACGTAATTAACGTACCGCCAATTAGCGTCCATGTACAATTAAGCACTAAATCGGATTACAACAGGTTATATCGAGGTCCTCATTGCCAAGCTCGGTGCCAGAAGTTGGCAACTGACCGTACTCTCGATCAAAAACAGGTAAACGCAATAACGTGCTTAGTTAATTGTGAGTAATCTTTTGAAATAATCAATACGATGATAATGTATTACGGAGAAAAAAATCATATACATGATGTACGAGATTAAACAAAGCAGATTCAATCGGTAATCCCACAAAGAAGACGCCTAAGCTTGCGTGCCTATTACTAGCGATGAAAAATGTTAGAGATCGAAAGAAGAAAGCCGTTAAGGGCTTGTCGAATATCAGTAAAGCTAATAACTAATTTCCTGGAGTAAAATATGCATTCAATGTAAGGTCAACGGGGATGGGCTGCATAAAAGAAAGGGCCAGAATGTGAGAAGGGCAGAATATGCTGCGATTGCGAAATATATTCCGCACAGCGTTGGGATTATGTGCAAAGCTGGAGAAGGACACGAGACTAGCCAACTATACGTACCGTTCCTTTATTCTCTGCTCGTGTACCGCTTCCTCTCTGAGATTGCCAAAGAACAACGCGTTCTGCTATATCCTTGCTGCGGAAATAGGCACAATATACAAGGAGGAAAATTTTATGTCAAAATACTTCGAGCTGTTATCAATGCTACGTGGATCGCAGATAAATGCAATAAAGGCTTTGCATCGTTCATCAATAAATTTCAAAGACTACGTAGAAAAAACGGAATATTGAAATTATACTCAATAGGGAATAGAGTAAGGTCACCAGCGAATGAACAGTCAAGTAGAACCTTTTTTTATCAGGGGTTTCTATAAAATGTAATATTTCCACACTCGCGTAGAAAATTTTAACTGCCACGACGAGAATATCTGATTATCTGATGCAATTTTAGAAAGATAGTGTTTTCATCGCAAAGTATATATAAAAGAAATACTACGAACCAAAAATCTAAAAACATCAGTAAATGAACAGGCCTACATAACCTACATTTTTTACGAAAATAGGATCTTACGACAAAATAATTAGAGTAGATAGCTATAAAATTATGAAATTGAAAATCGAACATCAACATTTCTCATGAACTCCTGAAAAGCTGTTGTTCGTTCACTGATGACTGTTCAATTACTGGTCCTTTTCCACTATAGCTCTAATATTCTGTTCCACAAATTTAGCGTCAAGAGAATGTGTAACAAAATTTTCGGTTGCAATCGCCAGGCATAATATCGTGATAGAGTCTAGAGATAAGCTACTTTTACAATCTGGTGTACATGGTCTCGAGAAATCCAAGAAATCCTCAAAATCTTGCAAAATCCTTGAATTCTAATGAAATCCGATGAAATCTGATGTATTCAGTTAACGTCCCAAGAAATCCAGAAAAATCTGAGCACGTTTTGAGAAATCTTTTGACATCTCCAGAAATTTTCGAAATCTTTTAGATTGCAAGAAACATTGAGTAATCTTCAAAATTTTATGCTATTTCGAAAAATCATAAGAAATGTCATGTTACACGTCAGGCAATGCAATAAATCTTGAGATCAATGAAAATAAATAAATGTAAGAGCAGAAGTTTCAAGAAATCATCTGAATCTCTATAAATGCTTCTAATTTCTGAAATCTTTCTGAATTAGCTGAAATCTCATGGTATTTCAAGGAATCTATTGGAATCCCTTATAATATCAAGAAATCGTGTGAAATCATTTAAAAAATGTCAAGACATCGGGTGAAATCTCGAAAAAAATCTTTAAAATCCGGTGAAATTTCGAAAAAAACTCAAAAAATCGTGTGAAATCTCAAGAAATCTCATGAAATCTCTATAATTTCCTGGAATTCTTGAGGGCGCACAAAAAAGTTCGAATCTCGAGAATTCTTTAAATCCAGTAAAATCTCCTTGCATTTTTCAAATCTAGTGTACGTTTGATGTACTCAGTGGTTGACCCCTAGGATAAATTATACTTTCTAATTCTTTTATGTGCTCCTTATAGGGGCTAATGAAAGACACAAGAAAATCGCCACTCTAGCTATGAAAATAATCGCATTAACTGCTAATTCATAATTTTCAACAAATCAGTATGGCTATTACGATTATCAGAGTGTAATAAAATTCTCTTCGTGAGATGACCAAGCTATATCCTTGCAGTGAAATTAAATACAGTATAGAAAACGGAAAATCCCATGTCAAAATTCATCG